>JPFM01000018.1:482638-617614 GCA_000733375.1 Paramecium sexaurelia
ATTTGTGCTGTTTCACATTCTATTATTATTATTAACATTTTTATTTTTTATTATCATCACTAAGGTAATCATACATAGAGAACTCAGTTGAAAATTGGTTAGAAGAAAATTAAACTGCCAGAACCAATTTTAAATTATACATTCCGTTTTAAATTGTAGGGTTTAGTTAAATTATTAGTATTGAATTACAGATGAATACGATGATATTTAGCCACTTTAAAAGTGCTAATATTTCAACTAAGATTGCTACGACGAAGTGAAAAAGGTAAATTATTTATATATTTCAAGTATTATCTTAAACTAGCAATTATTCATTTATTTATGCAATAAGCAAAGATAATATTTTGATCTTACGTCATTTACTTTTAAGTTATTAATTATCATTTTTATTGATAGATCACTTATCTCTTCTGTTTCATAAAGTAATAATCTCCCATTCTACTTTTCTTCAATTCAATTTCTCCCTTCTTTATCATCTTTTAGATCCATTACTTATTATTTGATTCTTCTAAAGTATCAAATCTACTTGCCATTGATGTATCAAATTACTTAATTAATCTACTCTATAACTATTTAAGTTAGACTGGAAATCATTTTGCCATCAAAATAGATTTTGAAAATTCTTAAGGCTTTTGAAGCATTTCAATATTTTTTTTTACAGCAAATGTAATGTTTTACAATCCAATATTTATTAGAATAAGTCCCACAACCAAATCTAAAATTAATGTTACTACTCTTATAAAAAAATTTCAAGTAGTTACTCTTATCAACTTATTTAAATAAGATTCCACTCATTTCATCCTTTTAATTCGAAATCATCGGCTACACTTTATAAGGATTTTCAATTAAAATAATAGATGTTATATTTGATAAATGCCAGACTTGCATATTTGACCCATACCAAGTCGCTTCAACTCTCTAATGTATTTAAATAATATAGATTAAAATTATGGATTGATGTGTATAATATATTGTGAAAGATAATAATATCTGTTACTAATTTTGCTGCACCTAATTTTGACCTGATTTGTAATCTAAAAAGTAGTATTTTAAATTCATAATAAAAATAATTGCTTGCCACTTAGTAAGTGTCCTTTTATATTTTAAGTATCTATAAATGAAGAAATTAATGTATAGAGTTATAATTGGTTAATTTAAAATATCTTTAATAAATTGAAAATTGAAAAATAAATTTATTAGGTTGAATGAGAATATAAGGAATCTTTCAAATCATAAAGCTATATTCTAATAAATAAATTAAAAATAAAAAGGCTTTGAAGTTACCAATTAAGCAAGATGTAGATGAACTTTTGAAATACCTAATCACAAAATCAGGAATTAAAAATAAGCTCAAAAAATGTAAAAAGCTCAACTTAAAGCATTATGTTTGCAGTACAAACTATTTATATCACTTAAAATATCCAAAAAAAGTAATCTAATAAGCTACGAAATAAAAAAGAAGTTAGTATAATTGCTAGTTTTTTAAATTTACCAAATGCAATATGTCAATAAAATTATCAAAGTGATAAGTTTATGTACATATAGCAAATAAAGTTTTTGATTCCTGTTAATATATCCATAATCTTCCGTTTTCTATAAGTATTGAATAAGTTCAAAGTAAATGTAGCCAATCTTATAAATATATTTTGAAATCCTTATCAATGATCAATAGAATAATCTTATGATTAACATTTTACATATACAATAAACATTTGATTATACTTATGAATTTTACTTAATAAATATTGTCACTTAAAAGGGTACTATATTTAAATTACAACAATGATCTATTAGATCACTCAAAAATCTTTGAAAATATTTAGAAATGACATTCTACTTTACAACTTTTTGTTTGTTTAAACTAGAAACTTGAGTCTTTTTAGCGAATGATAGTTTAAAAAATAAATTATACAAAAAAATTTAATTATTATAAATGAATGCTGATGTAATATCTGTGCAATTGACTGAAATAAGTCCTCCACTCACTGCTTACAAACCAAGAAAAGATGCTTACAATAATCCTATTTTAAAGGGCAACAATTCTCACAAAGTCATTTTTAGAGATTAAGCAAATAATGGCCCATTATTCGAAATTCACATTGTGGAAAATTTCAAAGAATATAATTTGGAAGAACCATAAATGAACAAAAAAACTCAAATTTGCGATTGTGCTATAATTTGATAACAGATTTATTGTTTAATGTGATAATGACTATAAAATAATCTATATAAATTATTGAGTTCTCTTAAACAAATAAATCATCAACTAAAGTATTTATTGATAGTTATAAATCAAATAAGCATCTAAATATTTTTCTATGTAAGATCTCTTGGAGATCTAGTAATGAAACTTTCTATTTTGACTCTATAAATATTTTATAATTATAAAGTTTTTATATCACAATAAGTAACATTCAAGTTCATATTCAATAGTCTAAATCAATTTTTTTAGAAATCCATATTTTCTCTTTAACATTTATAATAAAATACTTTATGTTGAAAAATATCTATTTTTAATATTATTATATTTAGATAACTATTTTACAGAAGTTTCCAAGCCAATATAGATGTCTAAATACTTATTGTTATCATATGTTTAGTTTGTTTTAACTTTTGTATTATTCCATATTTTCTTGAATTAATATTAATTTAACTTTTTTGTATATTAATCTAAAGAATAATTACATATTATTAAATTTTGTAATTAAATAATATGTATAATTTTAGACTCATTTTTTCATTATCAAAACTTTAAAAAAAACAATAATTTTATTTAGAAATTTATTTATACTATTAATCATCTTTATTACCATTTCTGATTAAGATTTAAATTTTGGTTCTAATAAAATATCAATATCTTAAGAACATAAAGTTAAATTAATGATAATAATTAAAAGAAAATCAAATATCCTGTGGTTTCAATTTTTTCATCATAATTATTTAATGTTTCTTTCGAAACGATCATCAAATATTAAAGATCTTAAAGGCATATTTACATTGATTTTTTTTTACAGGATGAAATTTGTATTTTAGCTTTATTTGAACTAACTATTATTATAAAAAAAAAAGTTGATTAGAATCAAAACAAATATATTACTAATTTAAATTAAATAAATTAATTATATTAATTTAAAAGATAAAAAATTAGGTTTATTTCATAAAGTCTGAGTTAAATTTATCATTAATAAGTTTAATAAATTTCTAATTCTAAAAAGCTTTCTTATTTTCTAACTTAAAAATAATTAAATTCCATATCTTTTATTATGGAATTTATAATACATTTAAAAACAGCTTTTAATGCTCTTTTAATATTTTAATTCATAGTTTAAGGAAAAAGAATTTAAAAGCTTTCTTTTGGTAAATATGCAATATATTAACATTAATCATCATTTTATAGAGACTAAAAAATTTCTTAAAATTTGCCAACACTTGGAAACTCAATTATATAGAATTAAGCTCATAAAATTTTAATATTAACTAGAAAATAATTGAGTTCTATTAATTTCATTTCAATTTCTTTATATATTTCAATACCAGCTTAAGTATAAAAAGGAAATTAGATCTACTATAAGTGATTGGGCTGGATAATTATTTATATATATTTAAGCCTAATGGTTGAATTTCCACCTAACAAAATGCGGCTGGAAATTTAATTAATTCTACGTATTATGTTAAATTTATAGCATTTTAATCCCTCAATAAGTAATAGTTTACTATTGTCCATCTTGTGAATAAAATGTTTCCAGGGGGTTGGAAGACAAATTCATAATTCAAAGTATATCTATATCAGATGCAAGTTCTTTCTGATTTATATTAATATCCATTAATTACTAAGAAATAATAATTTAATAATTTAATAGATTCATTAATTTAGCAAATATATCTAATACTTTCTAAATCTCCCACACTATGAAAACTTCAAATTTTAGAGGATTTACTATCTTATACTATTTTCATGACTTAATTTATCTTAGTCTTAACCAAATATTTATAATACAATTTTATGAGTAGCTAATTTTAAGAATACTGTTATTAAGAAAGTGAATTTTCCATATATTTACTAAGAAGAACTAAATTAGTTTTTATTTTTTTTATAGTAAAGTAGACTCGCCATTAATTTTTGTGATTAGCCTAATTAGGAGTTTGAACAAAAATAGAAGTTTTTTGGACCTTGCAATATCTACAATAAGAGCCAGATAAAATATTCAAAAAAAATGTGGTAAGCTGCTTCGTAATAATTTTCCAAATTTCAATTATATTTTGAATGCGATTTTACAATATAGAAGTTATTTATTACTAATAATAGGTACCAGGAAACTTCTAAAAGGGTTAAAAGTTATCAAATTTTCAAAATAAATTTATTTTATTACCATAAATATATGATAAGCTTAATAATGAAGATTGAATTCTGATAACAAGAACAAGAAAAGTGGGAAAATGGCTAGGTATTCTTCATTTATACAAATCTAAAAAGTAGTTTATTCCTTTAAAAGCAAATATTCATAAGTTAATTGTATATAAATAATTTTTGAAGTTGACAGATAATAGTATTTGAGAACACATTTATTATAAAGAATTGTATTTTTTAGAAAAATTCATAATAATTTTAGTAATTATTGTATGTAGAAATTTAATGAATAAGTTATATGTTAAATAATTATTAAATGGTTAGAGTGAAATTTAGGATATGAAGCGTCTATATTATTTTAATTAATAATTAAAATTGATTATGAAATTTAAGAATTGAAAATCATTTAAATCTTTTAAGAAATCTATTAATAATTATAATTATTCCTAGTAATTCTGATGTAATATATAAAGTATTAAATGATTTAAGGGGTATGTCAAATCACATAATAAAATTTGAATTAATGTAAAAAATCTTAAACAGATATTCATATTCAGAAAATGATGAATTAGGAAGAGGTGCATTTGGAAAGGTGTATAAAGGCTTAGATTCGAAGACAAATCAACTAGTAGCCATAAAATGTATATATAATTCTAAGCTAGTTATATAATTAGATGATATATATGATTAATAGTTGATCCAGAATTTCAAGATGGAAATGAATATTATGAAAGAATTCAATCATCCAAACATTGTTAAATTCTTAGATTATCATATGAGTGACAAGTTGAATGTAATTATAACAAAAATCAGTTAGATTGTTGTTATTGATTACTGTGAAGGAGGAGACTTATCTAAATATTTGGATAAAAATGGATCTATGCTTGATGAACATACGGCAACATAAATTTTGATTTAGATTGTGAATGGCTTTCGAGAAGTAATAGCTAAGGGATATATTCATCGTGATGTTAAACCTGCTAATATTTTAATAAAGAATGGACTTTTTAAATTGGCAGATTTTGGATTTGCCACAAAGGTAATAAATAATGAAATGCTCAATTAATAAGTCGGCACTCCTTTATATATGGCTCCATAGTTATTAGAAGATATTCCTTATACTTCTAAATGTGATATATGGTCAATAGGGATTATAGCTTATGAATTGATTTATGGTTGTCAACCTTGGTCATGCAGGGACATGAAAACTTATTTAAGAAATATTAAATGCTATCCAGTTAGATTCCCTATAGACAAAGCAGTGTCTGAACAATATAAAAGTAAATAATACTAAAAATTTAGATTTTGTCAGATAATGCTTAAAAGTAGATGAAAAACAAAGAATTGCATGGAAAGAACTCTTTGAGCATCCTTTACTTGATACAAGATAAATCATGTAAAAAACATTTGTAATGATTTATTGTGATATTAGAAAATTATTGAAGTTGATGAGGAAACGAAATCTATACTTAGAAATATTTAATATATTGCTTAAGTAAGATAATTAAGGTTAGAGGAATAATTCACGAAATATGATTTGGATAAAGAAGGAAATTTAGATTTTAATGAATTCTATTAATTCATAATTAAAATAGATCCATCACTTACTTCAACCGAAATATAAAAATTATTCAATTATCTAGATTAAGAAAGAAACGATAAAATTAATTTAAAAGAATTTTAAACACTCTTTTGTGGAAACGACTTTTCAGATCTTAAAAATTTTGCTTAAAGAATTATTTCAGATTTAAAGGAGATTATTACAAATAATAAGCTAAATGTAGATTAAATATTTCATTTTTATGATGAAGATAAAGAGGAGGATTTAAAGCTTGATGAATTTACTAATCTGATAAAAAGAATAGCTCCTGCTATAAAACCAAATGAGATTTTAATTGTAAGAAAATTCTTAATTTATTTCTAAGGTTTTTACCGAGTTTGATAAAGATCTCAATAATTCAATTAGTTTAGAAGAATTTAAAAAAGTAATTTGTCCTTAAGGATAAAACTATGAAAAATTGAAATTACAAGTATTATTTTTAAATATCCTATATAGAAATTATAATAGGAATTAGTTAAATAAATGAAAAAAAAAAATTTAACACAAGAAAATATTTTTAAGACCTTTAATGTTAGCAGAACAAGTAAAATGAATTTAGAAGAATTTACTAATATGTGTAAAGATTTAATGAAAGTTATAACCGATAATGAAATACAATAAGTTTTCAAAGCAGCAGATAAGAATTAAGACTAGTTAATAAGATATGAAGAATTTATACAGTATTTTAAATGATTTTGACATATTATTTTATATGTAAACATTATAAAATAGATACTAATACATTTAAATCAATTTCTTACTGCTTGTTCTTTTGGAAAAGCTAACAAAAGCAAAGCTACTTAAAGCAGCGCGAAAACTCTAAAAAAATATATTTGCACACTAATAAGTTAATTATTGATGTGACTTTATTTAATGATAAGTCGATGATTAGCTCTTTCACAAAGAAACAGCGATTATGAAAATTCTTAACACCATGGTATTGTTCTGCTTATTGATTCTTTTGAATATAGAAAAATAAATTGTAAAATAATCTTAGTTGATAATAGGTATTGATATTGAGGTTTGTGATTTATGAAGATTAAGGTTTATGTCTACATAAGGGAATGTTTGAAGAAGTTTTAGCTTAATAGAAATCATTATAATTAAAGTTTGAATTTTCAGAAATTAATAAAGTAGGAGGTATTTATAGAGATGCTAAACAAGAAAATATTCTAATACAAAATAACTTTAAGAAAGTTTCCGATTTGTAATTTGTACAATATTTAATAATTATAATGATAAAATAATAACAAGTTTTTTGATAAATTATAGATTGAAGTTGAGTATGGTACTGATAAGAATTTTATAATAGAAATAATTTAAAAACTGAATAAGTCTTCAAAAACTTTAAGAAATAGAATTTGCTGAATTTAAAGTATTATGTAAATTCATATATTAATCATTAATACTTTAAACACAAACCATTATTTTTCTATTTATTTACTAAAAAATTAAAATAATTAAGTTGATTTTAAGTTTATTCTAGTAATATACACATACAAAAATAAATGAAATCAGTTTAAACGGTATTCGACAGAGAAGTAAGTAATTCCGAATTAAAAGTTTTGAGAGTCTTTGATCTCAAGTTCTTCATTTTATTTTATTACACCAAATACATTCATTTTATTTGCTTAGTATAGAATAGATCCATCAAATTATTGATGGACTATTCCTAGATTTATTCCATTAATTATCAAGTTTTATCTAATTTCAGTCAGTTATATTGAATAGACTAATTTTGATTCATCTTAAAAGTATACAATATTTGATTTCTTATCAAATTTCACAATGTATTTGCCAATTCTTACTATATTATCAATTAGAACTTGCTATAATTCCATTAATTAGTAACTAATTTATTCACTGTCTTTATTTCTCATACAAATTTTATCATTGTAAATTATAAGTTCTGCTTTTTAAGGTTTTTCATTTTAGTGTATGTTGATTTGATTTTACTATACGCCAAATTCAAATTTCTATTAACATTAGCAATTTTGTAATATTTAAACTTATTCTGACCAACATGTATAACCTGCTTTATTCTTGATTTATAAAGAGTAAGTTTTAAAGTTTTCAAAATAATCATAGATTTCGACATCGTCAGCCACATATTCTACCAAACAAGCACTCATTTTTATTTTATTTATAATATTCTTTTATAGTAAATCGATTTATTATTATTTCTTATCAGATTAATAGAAAATAATAATAATTATACTATTAGGTTAATTTGATAGAATAAAATAAAATTCATCAAAATTAGCTGAAATTCATTTGTATTTATTGCTTTTAAATAAGATTATAGTTTTTTTATTGGTGCTGACTAATCATTGTTATAAATATCAAGCTTTTGCTTACTTTTAAGGTGTGGATTATAAATATATAGTTTATTATTGATTTTCTATATTTTTGATTTTATTCAATAATTGAGAGAAAAATACGAGGTTTTCTAAGGGAAAGTATTAGTACAGTTAATCTCTAATATTATTAGAAAAAATAAATAATAATGCGCAAAAGCAATTTATTAACATCGTTGTTCAACAAACAAATAAGATAGTTTGCTTCAGAAAAATTTTTACCTTTTAATTTTAAAGATCCTTTAAATTTGGAAATCTAATTAACAAGCGAAGAAAAATTGGTAATTGATTTAGCAATTTTATAGATTAGAGATTAAGCTGCAAATTATGCACAATCGTAATTGTAGCCAAGAATTAGAGAAGCTTTTAGTAAGGAGCACTTTGATCCGGAAATATATAAAGAGATGGGAAAATTAGGATTTTTAGGATGTACAATTTCAGAATACGACCTTTCTGGAGTTTCTTACACAGCATATGGTTTAATTAATAAAGAAATTGAGCGTGTGGATTCTGGTTACAGGTCTGCATTATCAGTATAAAGTTCATTAGTGATACATCCAATTTATCAGTTTGGATCAAAAGAATTGAAAGATAAATACATTCCAAAATTAGCTAGTGGAGAATATGTAGGAGCTTTTGGGTTGACTGAACCCGATCATGGTATATATTAAAGTGTATATTGAATTATAGGTTCTGATCCTGGATCTATGAAATCTCACGCTAAGAAAATAGACAATTATTATGTATTGAATGGAACTAAGACTTGGATCACAAACTCTCCAATAGCAGATGTATTTGTGATTTGGGCAAAAGATGAAAAGGGAGACATAAGAGGATTTGTATTAGAGAAAGGAATGAAAGGACTTTCAACTCCTAAGATAGAAGGAAAGTTATCTTTGAGATCTTCAATAACAGGATAGATAATAATGGATAATGTAAAAGTACCATAAGAGAATATGTTTACAACAGTGAAAGGATTAAAGGGTCCATTTTCATGTTTAAATAATGCAAGATTTGGGATTGCATGGGGAACTTTGGGTGCTGCTGAATTTTGTTTTCATCATACTCGTTAATATGCATTAGATAGAAAGTAATTTGATGCTAATTTGGCATCATTCTAATTAATTTAAAAGAAGTTTGCTGAAATGGTTACTGATATTGGTTTGGCATAATAAGCAGTATTATAAGTGAGCAGATTAAAAGAGAACGATTAATTATCGACAGAGTAGGTTTCATTAATTAAGAGAAATTCTTGTGGTAAGGAGTAATAATTGATTCATTAGCAATTGCATTGAAGATCGCTAGAGAATGTAGAGATATTATGGGTGGAAATGGAATCAGTGAAGAATATCAAGTGATAAGACACATGGTTAATCTTGAGACAGTAAATACATATGAAGGAGCATCCGATATTCATGCTCTTATTTTGGGTAGAGCAATTACAGGAATCTAAGCATTTAGTAGAGCATTGTGAGTAGTAATAAATCATATATATTATAATTTATTTGGGATTAACAATTACAATAAATTTATATGGGAAATTCCAAATCTAAAGAAATCACTAAACATACAAAGGTTGCTTTCACGCCTGAATAACTTTAATAACTAGAAAAGTTGTATGCAAGTCTAAATGGAGGTAAAGATCTTGTAGAAAAATCTTTTTTATCTTAATTCCCTGAAAATCCAGACTTTTCGATTAAATTATTCAACTGGATGGTTGAACGAAGCATAAATCATTAAGTTGATTACACTAACTTTGTTGTGCTTTGTAAGTTCTAGTTATTATTATTAGTGGAGTTGTTACTTAAAGAATTAAAGGATTACTATCTTAGTGATTATAAGTTTAGAAATTTAGAAAAGTTTGAATTGTTTGCTTTGATTAGTTTGGAATGCTTAGAAAATGATAAGGATTCTATAAACAGGTAGTTAATCGATTATAGTTATTCTAGATTTGCAGTATCTTATTCACAAGGGAGTATCGTTATTAGGGAATTATTGAATATATATTCAGGAGGTTAAATAACTAATTCTTAGAGAAATGATTTGGCTGCTAGATCAGTCACCAATACAATATTTGATTAAAAAGATGAATTACCATTTAATCAATTTGTTAGTATGGCCAAAGCACAGTTGATATATGCCAACAAATTGTGCAAATATTATTTTAATATGAAATTTCTAGGAGAACAGTCTCGTATTGAAATACCAAAACTGAATAGCTCCAGTTTCATTCTTAATGATTAAGTTTTAGCTTTACTTTAATTGAGCTCTCCTGATTTCAGTAAAATTAAATCATTATAATTACAATTTTCATCATCTGTAAGTGAGGAAGACTTAGATCATATTGCTGATATTGTCGTTAATGCTTAGAAGTCTTTGTTATTCATATTTAGAAATAGAGAAGATGAATGTAATTATTTAATATAAATATTCATAGCATAAAATGATACCTTTCAACAACAAGTTTTTGGAGCTTATATATCAATAGATCCAACACTAGAAACTCATTACATTAGGAGAAAACTCAAAGATCCTATGAATATTCTATATAGTGAGGATGATCCTAAAAGTTTGTATTTCGGAGATGAAAAGAGTTTCTTGTTTTCATTAATGCCAAAATATCAACTATTCATGAGTACTTTTGATCAAAGGTCAAAATAATGTTTTGCTTACATAAATAATAAATAATTTAGAGTGGATTAGCCATTAGGATTAGGATTTGGAGGAGATGGGAAAGGAAATCATAGAATTTGGATTGATGAAAATCTTAAGGGAAATGCAACTTGTAGAATTAATAACTAATGTGATTTAACTTATGAGATGGGTTATCTATTAGAACCACATATCGAATTTCTGAATGTAATTCGATTATATTAATATATGTAGTTAACATGTATTGAAATTTGGAGTGTTGAAGAGAAAGAAGTTAATCCATTGCTTCATCTTTAAAGTAAGATTGCTGTAGGAAATAAAGATGATTTATAAAACAAAGAGGCTGAGCAATAGAGAGAAAGTGTTATTGAGTAAAAATGATAGAGGAATTTCATTCTAATAAATATAGTAATCCTATTTGATCATTTAATGATGCAAATCGTTTTCTTTGATTTCTCTATTTTTAATACACGAATTTATGCATTTTCTCTAACTAATTGTTTTATTTTGAACAAGCTGAAATTATTGACATTACTCTGTCTGAATCACAAGAATAGTAATCCTTTTAGATAATTGGAAACTTCTATTGAGGTGAACGGTTCTTTATTGCTTGGTCGTTATGGATATGTGAGATCAAAGTCTTCAGAGTCAAAATCTTATCATGTTAATCAAATTATTCCTTCCTTCTTAAACAAAATGTTGGAGACCTATTTCAACATATATAATACAAATTTGTTTATTTTGATTCTATTTCTTTCTTTAACTCTTAAATAATATTATTTAATATTTATTCTTGAGTAGGTGGTTCTTTTATTTTACTTTATCTTGGACTTCTTTATATTACTTTCTCTATCAATTCTTCGTACTTCTAATGACTTGTGGTCTTCATAAAGTTAGCCTGTCTTCTCACTTGTTTTAACAATCTTGCTGTTGGACGATATGGATTCTTAAAAAATGATGGAGCCTTATTTCATCTAGGAACTGTACTAAACGTTGCTTTTCTTGGATTTCTTTTTCTATTCTTCTTAAATCGTTCATTATTTATTATTATATATTATAATTCAATTTTAGCATTATTATCTTCTTCTTATTCTCGCATTCTATGTTATCTTGATATTAATCATTGAGTAAGTAAATAATTATAATAAACATCTAATACTATCATTTCTGATAATGGTCATCTTTTTCAAAATAACTGTTCATAATAAATATTCCTTTTATCTATTACCATTATTTATATAAGTCTGATCTTTATAAAATTCTATTCCTAAATTCTTTAGTAAAATTTTATAATCCATAATCCATGTTTTGAAATAACTTCTAATCAAAAAATCAGTAAATAATTTACATTTACAATTTATTCCTGCGATTAAGAATTTTACCTTATTCCTTAATTTATTAGACTAAATTTCATTATCTTTTTGTCTAACTGTTATAATATGACAATTTAGAGAGATACAGTACCTTTCACTTTATAAAAACTGAATAAGATACTTATAATTTTTGCTTTAACATTAGTTAAAATTAATTTGCAAACTAGCTATTTTTTACAATTAAAAGATAGTTATTTCAAAGAATCGTTAGAACTCAATATAATTTTAAATTTCAATTTGTTTAATTACTATAAAATTTTAGTGTTAATCAAATATTAATGTAATCATAATAAATGATTATAAATAGAGATTCAAGATTTTATAATTTTATTTTTAATAAATACATTAGATCTATAACAAATTTTATGATAAGCAATTATTCCATTTTTATTATCACTGTGTATATAGATATCAATAATTGAATGAACTTACTCCACCAGAAAAGTAGTAGTTAGTATTAAAACAAGATTAGAAAATTGGAACTTCTTTCATAATTATAAAGATAAAATAGCTCTCTTAATGTTATAAAGAGAAGGTAGATGAAAAAACTAAAAATTTAGAAAATCGAATTAAAGCTAAAAGAGAATTCAAAAATTTAAAAATATTAATCATGCCTATAGCCATAAAAAATTGATGGAAGAGATGATTTATATACTTATTATTGATTATTTTATTATTATTAAAATATATAATTATTATTTCTTTCAATATCTTATATATTGAATATAATTAATGTTATATATGGTTTAATTTTATGAATTCTAAACTATTAACAAAAGGGAACTGTTACTTTGAAATTTAATTTAAACTTTCAGAAAAAGTTGAATAATTTCCATCAAGATGATTGTTATTTTTTGATTTAATGAAAAAATATTTATCTTGAATTAATTTATTATTACAAAATACTAATTAAAATGATTTAAATATAATACTAGTAGATAGATATTAATATGGAATAATAACTTTTTTGATCAATTGGATGTTCATTCAATTGATTAATTTAACATAACAGTTTAGTTGAAATATCTCTTTTATTTTTTAGATAAAAAATTAATTACCCTTCATATAAATATAAAATAATAGATCATTTACAAGAAATAATAAAGGTTTTGTTATTTTAATAGTAAAAATGGTAAATCTTTGAGACTTTTAATATTATTTTTTAAATTTATTGTTTATTAAAAATATGTATAGACATATAATTTAATAAAACAATATAATAAATATTTCATGTCACATGATCCTCAGGTTGATTTATTGAATATGGAACATACAACAAGAGAGATTATGTAAATGCCACTAACAAATTAATTTTTTAAGAAATTTGAAACTGAGTTTACAGCTGAACCTTGGGATGCACCTATTAGCCCTGCGAAAAAAAGCAATAAGAAGACTAAATTGATAACATTTAAACATTTAGCACCACGGGTTCAACCTCGATAATTAACTACTGAAACCCAATAAACTCCTTTAAGACCTACTAGTTGTCAACAAAATAATTAATTTGTAGATCTGCAAATACCTATTCATACTCCTACTTATCCTAAAATTATATAAAGGATTATCATATCAACACCAAATAAATCATCTAGGAAAAACTCAACAAGTCAATATAGATAAAAATGTATATAGAGCATGTTGGTAGCTTAAAAATAAAATAGTTAATTATAAAATATTGCACGCTCATCGAGTGATTACTTTAATTTTTTGTCTTAAATAAATCCTGTATCTTAAAAACATAAAACAAACAAAGAACCATTATTTAAAAAATGTAAGTTTAAATTAAAAAATTTGTTAAACTGATTCATAATATAATTATATCTATTATTATTTTGGTCGTATTCTTTTTATTCACAGTATTAAAAGAATTTATATCTTATTAGCTATGAAATATCTAAATTAAAAATATAAAGCTCTAAATAAATAATTTATTACATCTAACTATTAATAATTTTGACTTAAATAAAATTATTTTGTGATTTATTGATTCTTATTTGATGAAGTGAAAGAGAAATGTTAATACATTCATTTAAATTTGAAAAACTAAATCCCAATAGTTTTATTATTGTTATTAACAAAATCAAATATTGTTTTTTCAATTAATTATTTTATAAATATTGAATATTAATCATAAAGTATGTATTTATAAGTATATACAATAATAAAATAATAAAGAGACGCTTCATATTTTTATCCAAATTATGAATGGTTTTAATTCATAATTGAAAATTGAATAGGATTATTCTTATTTATATTTAGAATTACAGCTTCGAGGAAAGTTAATAATTAAACTATATTACAATGTTTTTTGGTTTAAATAATTTATTTAATATTTATAATTAATTCATTATAATGGGAACTTCTTGTGGAACAATGAATTCTTCTATTATTAAAAGAGAAGGTGGAAGTGGAATTTTAGGATCTAACATAATTTTTATTTAAGCTCCTTTTGATCCAAATTTGAAAGTAGAGGAGATTGGGTTAAAAAATGTATTAACTGATTTTGATAATTTAATCGCTGCATTATAACAAGTATTTAATAAGTTTGTATAAGATTAGTTATAAGGAGAAGTGCTAAAGATTCCAAGTAAAATTAATGAAATATAAATATAATGAAGCTATATCATTTTTTCTTTGTTAATATTTTTTCAGCTTCTTGTAATAATTATGAGCCATCCAATCTTGTATTCCAATTTAATTTATATTATCCTAGTAACTTTTCAATTTATTCTTCGTCTTTTTCATTAATCTTCTTAACTTCTTATTCTGGTAATACTTCATCGTCTAGATGTACTTCCACATCTTTGAAATTGAATTCATCTTCTTCTTAGATGGAATCTTTGTCTTCTTCTTTTTCAATTTAAACTGGATTCTCTCCTTTTAGTCTACCAAATATATTAACTTCTTAATAGGTAGTCATTCTTAATTCATATAATGAATAATATCTAGATTAATATAGATAATTAACCTGTAAAAATAATTTGTCATGAATTTATTAAATTCCATTATGTGTTCTTATGTAAAGATAGGCAAGTTGTATGTATTTGTAAGGAGTATTTTAGGTCTTAATAATCTTTTGAATATTTCATAAGAATCAATTTATGTGATTTTACGTTCTAAACTTTCTACAAAAATGTAAAATCCTAATGACATGAATGCTGATTTTTATTCAAACGTATAGCTTTTAAGGTGGTTGTACATTTACAATAAGTATTCTGAGAATACAGCTAATTTACATTATTACTAAGACTCTTCTGTGGCCTAGTAAGAAATGTGATAAAATGTACTTTTGATATGGTTTAGGTTTAATAATATTAGAAAGAGATTAGCTCATATACTGGAAAGGTAAATACTCCTCCTTTTTTATGACCAACTTCAAATCTTATGATGACAGTTTTAAGAAATTCTTTTTATTGGTTTTGTGTTTCCAAGGATGCCAATTTAATGATGTCTTTTCTTGTTACGAATGAATCGTAGAAGGAGTAAGATTTATTGGAATCAAGCTTGGTCTTCTTTTTAGTTTAATGACGATTAGAATTAGTGTCTGGAGAGCTCATTTATTTAATTAATTTAATGTCAGACAACGAGAATATAGATATTACAAATATAAGTGATGGGAAAATCGAGAAATACATCTAATCATTAGAGAACTCCATATTAAAGAGAACTACAATGTATGGGTTTGATGATTTAACAGTAAGTGATTCAAATTAACGAAATATTAGATGATCAGATAGAACCAAATATTGTGTAAATTGTTAAATCAACAAGGTTTAATTGCATTATAAAAACAGAATTATGAACAATGTATTGAATATTTAAGAAAGGCAGAAGTTGCTACTATTTACGTTCCAGAATTAAAGGTTTGTTTTAACGATAACATAGGTTCAAACTTTTAATAATTTGGCATGTTATTATAGAAAGATGGGCAAAACTAGAACAGCACTTCAATACTTATAGTAAGCATTATCAATAGAATTGCAGTATTCATAATTCTTAACTTAGATAAAAACAATCAACTTCACTTCCTGACATCTACCTAAATCTATGTGCAGTTCTTTCACAATTGGAAAGACATGAAGAAGCTATTCAACACATTTATTTGTCCATCATAATGTTATAACACGAATTAATTATTTCCTAATTACAAAAGCCAGAACAAAAATAAGATTAAGAGCCTAGTATTATATGACAATCTATTGATAGCTTTTCCATCTAGATAATCAAGTGTATAATTCGTAAATAGTGTTAAGTCAAATTTTAATGAAACTAAAAAGGTTTAGGAACGAATGTCCATTTTGGTTGTTGCATATCATAACTTAGGAGTTGAAATGGAACATCTAAAACTATAATTCGAATCCAAGAAGATATTTTAATCAGCTTTACAATTATCAGAATAATGTCTTCCTTAGGAACATCATTTGAGACATAATCTTGAAGAAATAATTAAGAAATACAACAATGAATCTTAACAATAACAAGGAATTGAATAACTCTAACTTAAGCCGCTTCTTCCTAAAGTTCATCATAAAAATTAAGAACTCAAATAAATATATAAAAGTTTCTCTCCAAAATAAATACTGAGAAGGAATACATAAATTTAATAATAGAAAATCAATACCAATAAGAATATTAAATTTATGAAAAAAAACTCATTTAGTGAAACTTATAGAGTTGAAAGAGAGAGAATAATGAGCATCAATGCAACAGCCGAAGTAATTATCAAGAATCAAGAAAACAAAGATATCAGTAATCTTCCATATTTGAAAACAGCCATCGAAACCGTTAATTAAACAACAATATTTTGAAAATTTTATACTTCACTTATTATTCACAATCAGCTGCATCTTAATATATTTTTATTTTTTTTTTTATTTAAAAAAGCTAATTTAATTGTTATATATATCTTAAACAATTTCTATACTAAATTTTTTAGATAGAGGTCTTCTAATATATTAATACAAATTTTATTTATGGATTTGGAATTTAATTAAAATAGTTTATATAAGATGCTTACCGAAACAAATATTGATCGAACTTTCGTTGAAGATTAAATTAAATTACTTTAAAGAGATATCAATTGCATAATTGATCAGGTGAATCATATTATCATTATTTTAGGATAGAAACCTCAGAAAATAAGGATTGGCAAAACTTCAGGATTTCTTCAAAGTAAAATAAAATGCCTAAGAGCGCATATATATTTTCGATGCTTATGCGCTTAAAAATTTGTTAAGAGTATTTGAGGACCAAGTGGAAAGAAACAGAGAAACTGCTATTAATATAGTGTTAAATTATCTTGATCTTCATACATAAAATTATAACACGGAGTCTCTTAGATTAATTGTAGATACAATCATTAATCGACTTAATCAATTGCCATTTGCAGAAACTAGTGAAGAAATTAGATTAGCATTAATTAAATTGTTATATCAAATCTAAGTGAAACACATTGATGCTTATTCGAATAATTTATAAAGATTAGCTCATATGATAGGAAAAGCCCTTTAAGATAATTTTCCAGAAGTCAAAAAAGTAATTTGATAAATGTAATTTATTAGGACGCAGCCTTATTTGCTGCTGAAATATCAAAGAAATTACCTATTGGTGAGTATATGGGTGAAGCAGTTAAATCATTAAATTAAAATATGTAACATGCCCATACCAAAATTCGAAAGGCAACAGTTGATGTAAAATAATTATTAAGTATATTTAGAGTATAGCTCCAATCCTTCTTAGTAGAACCAATGGAACATTTTTAGAAATCGTTTTAACTAATTTAAGAAATCTCTCTTTAGATAAATCTTCTGATGTGAGAAAAGGTACTCTTATAGCAGTTTCAGAATTATTAATGCATTTTTCTATTCAAAATCTAAATAGTTATGAAAACAACTTGATTCTAATATTAATGAATAGTTTGAGTGATGATAGTAAAGAGATCTAAAACTTGTCCATGTAGCTTTTAGATTAAATTGGTTTAAAAAGATAAAAATTAGATGAGGAAGCAAATTTGTGATATATTTTTAAAGTTTGTATACTAATGTGTCAATATACATTTATGTTTTAATAAAATTAAGCTAGATCTCTATATTGTATTGATATCATTTGTTGATTCAAAAAAGAAATAAATAAAAACTAAATTTTTCATAAAAAATATGTTGTTAATGTGTTGCACAAATTATTAAAATCTAATAAAGAAGCTCTTAAGGTTTCCATAGTATTATTGGTGATTGTATATTCAGTTTTGCTCTTTTCAACTAGCATTTAAGCCATTACTTTAATTACTTCTTATAATTCATCATTTCCAATTCTAAAATTTATTATAAACTATACCTCGAATTCAATTTTTCTTTCTTTTCACTTAAACTATCAATATACTAAGGACTATGTGCTTATTGAATTGAACCTACTGACAAGTCATTATTTTATATAAGAGAGACTTGCTTTTGTTTTATTTAAGTCATGAATTTATCAACTGCGTTTGCATCATTAAAATCTACTTAGAATTATATTTCATCTAATTATGATCTTGGACTCTACACATCGAATTATTAATTAATCTCACTTAAATCGTCATACAGAGATACAGCATCTTTTTTTTATTATTTTTCACTAAATGAGAAGACAGAATCTTGTCTACTCTTTGACATTCTCAACTTTTTCTAAATATTCTTACCAGATTAACTAAACTTTGGTAATTGATAATCTATCTCTGAAGAATTATCTTCCTCCTCATCACATTCTACAATTGCATTATGTTGACTTTGTCTCGAATTTATAAATAAACTTTCAACTAATTAAGTATTGTCTTATTTAGAAAATGATTTCATTTAAAGTTTTAAATCGCTATCTGGAGCACGACTACTAATATCATCTGGTTCAAAAGAATTCAACTCGACTTAAATAATCATCTTTTCTAACACAGTTCTAACTACTTCTTAACACATAGTTTCTTCCATTCTTTATAATGATTATTAAGATCTCTTAGAAAATGATTCCATTTAAAATTTTAATTAATCTGTTTCTTTTTATGATTGCGAACACTTTAATTAAAGTTCCTCTATTATATTTTCTTTTTGTTTTAACTACGATTATAATTAATCGATATATTCTTCTAATTATTGATTTCGAACTTACATTTCAAAAACAATTTAGCCTTCATGAACTCCAGAAACTGTAATTGATTTTTTCAATTCGATTTCAAAATTTTACTCATTAACATAAGATTAATTAGTTTAATATTCAACTTTAGAATTATTAAAGTATTGATTATAGTTATTATATTGTGAGCTCCTACTTTATTGAACCAATATTTAAAGTTCATTATTCTTTTCAATTAATTATTAAACTTGTAATTAGTAATCAGCATTTTTATTTATAAGTATTTAATTATCATGATTTAATTACTTAATTTTTTATTAATTAATAGTTTAAATGGTCGAATATTAATCTTTAATTAAAGTAATTTATTTTTAAATCTCAAGATATTCTACTTAAACTTTATTTAGATGTTCATTCTTAATATCTAATTCTTGTTGATAAATAATTTCGTTCTATTGTAATTGATCTTTTTATTTCTTTAATTTAATTTCATATGATTCCAATCTCTTGCTAATTTCATTATTAACTGATTCAAGATCTTTAATTTATGATAACAGATTAGATTACTCTTATTAAAAGCTCTCCTTTTATTTATACAAAAATTCCTCAAGTTATTCATTAGCCTAAATTAATTATTATTCTTATTCTTTGAATTGAGACATTTCATATTTGTATTATTTGAGTTATAAAATAAGTTCTTCATTTCTTTATTTAAATTCTAATATGTTATTGTTTTCTTTTTCTTATTGTTGAAATTCCAATCTTTTAACTTCTTCTAATTTATTAGCATATTATGAAGTTATTTGTTGTAATTCGGATCTCCACATCTAATTCTGTTTTTCTTTGGATATTTTAATGATATCATTATTTTTGGTAGATAGAACTGTAGATTATTTAAGTTCTTAAATTTCTCGTTCTCTCATTTCTAATTTTTATTGTAATTAATTGATAGTATCAGCAAATTCATTTTTCTAGAATATAGATATTATTTATTTACATTGGTTAATGCTTCTTCTAATTCATTTTCTAATTACTATTGAACATTCTTAAATTCTTCTATTTCTTGTTCTAAAGATTATTCTCTGTTTTTTGAATCTTCCAACTCTAACATTGCATGAGCTAACTATTTTTTAAGTTCTTCATTTTCTTATTCTTATTCAACCATCATATTATCTATTTCTTCTAAAAATGCTTTATGTTCTTCCTCAACTTTTTCCAATTTAGCTTTATATTGATGATCCGAATTACTAAGATTACTTGAAGGTTCCATTCTAACCTACTAAAGCAATTTGACTTATTATTATTCTAATTTTGATATGATTTCATCTTTCATTTCTATTTCCATTTTGAGTTATTAAGATAATTGCTATAAATATATAAAAGATTAGATGTACTTCGTAATCAACATTCTGATTAATTTATGGTGTGTTGGTAACTTTCATAGCTCTCATTCCGAAAGTTAAACTTGACAGAGTTTCTTCAACATGTTTTCCAGCAGGACCAATATTAACAATTAATGCAGTTTTACAATTGCCTCCAAGTGCATCTTATAAAATACGAGTTAATTTGGAATCTCGAAATGGAACAAATGTAGATTTAGGTCCAGTTAATGCATGAATACATTTACCTAAAGCTGTAAGTGAGTAATTAATAGATCTTGCTTCACTCAAACGATCTCCTGTGGCTCTTGATTTCTTTATTCTTTCACTTCCTGCTAAATCAACAAGATAAAGTGTTCCAACACAATTACCAGATTATATTATGCTTTCATCACTTTCTGTTATTAGATCTTAGGAATAGTTTTACAATTTAGAACTAGGTTTCTTTGATATTGTCATTGATCTTGAATGTTACTTAGATTATCTTTTCTCAACTTTTATTACAAGCATTGAATGAGATCTTGAAGAATGAGCATTTAAATTAGTAAATGCAACCACTTTATTTTTTTCAGCAAAATTCATTATACTTAAACATTCTTAAGGTGATTCAACTTCCATCCATTCCAATCCAGACACAAAAACACCATTGTCAGGACATTCCCTTATTTTTACATCTTAATTGTCTGGTCTTATAAGATCCAACAGCTAATATAATATTATCGTAACTTATACCATCTCCATATAGATTTACAAATATCCCAATTAAACTGTGTATATGTTATTAGTATCTGCTTAGATTTCATTAAATATTTATTCAAAAGTACGTGGAGTAATTCCTTTTTCTTCTGAATCAAGTTTACCCATCATTGTGTATGTTTTACCTGTTCCTGTTTGACCATAACAAAATATGGTTCCATTAAAACCTTTGATTACACTCTAAATTGTTAAAGAATTAGTTTACTCCAACAACTCCTTTTGCTATATCATTATAAACTTGATTTTAAGTTGCTTTGGAATCAAAAACAGAATCAAACTGAAATTGTCTCTTCTCAAAATCCTTCTTGACTATTGATATTTGTAAATATATACTTATTATAAGCTTTTTATTTGGATCGATAGTTTCAACACAAATGGATTTGTCTTTACAAATTAATTCCTCCTCAATTAAAGGACGAAGTCGAACTGCTACTTTTACTCTTTCAGACATTTGAGTTTAAATTTAAAATAATTGAACGGTATAAATTATATTATGAGATAACGATTAATAAATCAAGGCTTCTTTTTAGTGGCTTAGGAGTCATCTAAAATTTAGTTTATAGTCTTGCTAAACTCAATAACATCACAAACATTACCTCTTAAGCTATTACAATTGTTTATCCTATTAATTTTTTATGATGAGTTTCTAGATGTTATAAACTTTCAACAATGAAGTACTATTCTAAGATTTCAAAATAGTGGAACTCTTATCACTAACCTTCTCCTATGAAACATTCATATTCACTTTATCTCGACTACACAATCTAACCTATCATTCTTACATGTTCTTCATCATTATATATGAATGTTAAGTCCCAGAACTCCTTCTCTCTCTTGTTTATAGACTATCACAATTCTGAGTCACTGATACACAACCCTCTTATTGATTCCCTTATTGTCTATTGTACACTTGATTTCCCAAAATATACGATTTTTTAAACAAACTAGGACTAGATTCTCGAGTTTAATTTTAAGATGAGATCTTTCTTTCCTAAACTGTTGTCAAACCTTTATTCTTTAATTTATTAATCTCACTCTTACTTTTTCTATCAATTCTAACTTCTCCTTTTCCAATTAATCAATCTTCTCTTACAGACTATCCGAATATAACTTCATTTGTTATTCCAACTAACAAATTATTAATTATCTTACTCTAACATGATTCCGAATTTCCGCTTCCGCCTTTTACACTGCCTTCTCCAATTAATCATACTCTACACCTTTCTATTGTTGAACCAATTCGATCAAAATGGCCACCTATTACTTCAGGACCTTGAGAATATCATCTAAGTTGGATTTAATTTCGTAGTCACTCTTGATAACCACTTAAATCTATAAATTTATACTTAAATTATTTACATCTTGCACTATCTTAAGTAATTAGTTATTTATGTTCATATTTATTAATATCAATTTATTTCATTATACAAAAAAGAAATAATCTATACTTTTATAATCAAAATTATTAATTTTAATTAGTATGATCAGCATTCTCAAATTAAACTATTCTTGGTAACATCTATGATTAAGCTCTTAAGTTCCCGCTCCTATAGGAATTTTTTATGAATCCCACTCCGGTTGATCTAAAGAACCTAATAATGTCAAATCTCATATATATACCTATATTTCTACTCCTCCAACACTATTGCTTTTATATTGTTTGTTTGCCGAGATTGTAATTTATCAAACAACTCGGACTTGACTGTCTATCTCATCTATGGTTAATCATTAATCTTAGTCAAGCCAAATACAGATTTAGCTGAATAATATTCTTTCGTATTTTCATCATGAAATAATTACTATACTACATCAGTAAATCGCTATCTTTAAGGAGGTTCCTTTTTATTTGGCAAAGTAGGTTTAAAGAACTTTGTTGTATTCAATTAAGTTTGTTTTTTTATGGTTTGAGTCAAAATCTAATTTTAAGCATCTTAATTCTATATCTACACATCCTCTTTATAAAATGATGCTATATCAAGTACATTATCAAACATCTAATAATACTTTTAATCAACTTAATTTAGAATATTGTAACCTAATCTTTGTTCAAAAATAATCAATAATTTAGTCACCAATTAGTGTGTATTATTTAATCGTTGCAAATCATATTAAGATAATTGTTGATGCTTATTAAATTGCTTTCCAAATTGAATCATTTCCTTTCTTAACTTTATCAATTATTAATGCTTCATAAATAAATCATTCAATAATTCTATTGCCAATGATTAGCAAGTCAATTCAACTGTTTATACTTATTCAATTGCATATAATTGAATCTTAGCTAAATAGAACTCTTTACAATCTTCTGTATTTATTATATTATTATATTTAGAACAATGGAAACTTATGACTTGAGAATATAAACAATTCAATTTGTACTTTATTTCACTTGCTTAATCAAATATTTTTAACATAGTTTTATACAAACTTGCCATTCCAATCAATATACTAAAAATTATTTTGCCTCTCTCTTTCTTGCTCTCATTGTATTGACTAAACTCTTTATGAAACAAATTCAATGATTCATATTGGTTACTCATTATATCTTTCAATTATGCATTTTATTGATAAATTGAGAATGTCAAAAATTGAGATTTATTCATTATTTAACCAATAAGAGAACCTTATTTAACAGTTTCAACACTGTCACTGTTTATGCAAATAAAAGCAGTCTGCTTTTGATTTAATAAATAGTCTCGAAAATAATCTAACAATTCTACACTTTTGAAAGGAACATCAACATGTTTTCGTCTTTTTGTTGTTAGATCTGCCATTGTTTTGTATATCTATCCAAATTCAAAAGTGCCACTAAACTTTACAATCTTGAGTTTAGATATTATCACTTATTCTTTGATATCGTCATTCGGACTAATTTCAGCTTTTAATTCAATAACTAAATTAGTTCGTTTGTGTCTATCCACAAATTTTTGACTAAGTATATTTTATTCTTTATTAATAAGATTTACCATTGCAATTCTAAGGATTTTCATTCCCAAAAGATAATTATCAATAATCACTTCTGGAATGCCTAGCAACTAGTTTTAAGCATTCTAATAGATTGGCATAAATGGTTAGGAATCTAAGACCAATAAATCTTTGAAACCAGTTTCATCATATTCGAATGCACTCATTTTAATAGTGATGTTATTCTCAAGAAATTTCTCTTCAATAAAATTAAAAATCTCCTGCATTATAAGTAAGACAAGTCCTGGATTTCTCATATTTCCAAGAGCTAAAGTAGCTTTGCCCGAATGTCGTTCACCCAAGA
The DNA here is from genome assembly GCA_000733375.1 of Paramecium sexaurelia. Taxonomy (NCBI): domain Eukaryota; phylum Ciliophora; class Oligohymenophorea; order Peniculida; family Parameciidae; genus Paramecium; species Paramecium sexaurelia. The sequence continues at coordinate 507,473 of JPFM01000018.1, forward strand.
TCTAAATCATGTGAGACTCCCCAGCCAAGAAATGTGAAATTAAATCCCTAAACACTGCTTTGTATATGTCTTCATTCGAGTTCTTATTAGCAAAGACACCACTAAATTAATACTATTAATCCTTTGCTTAAACAGTATGTTCGTTAAGCTAATGGACGAGCTAAGCCTTTTCAGGTTCATCAAGTTGAGGTTGTCTTAGTACCAAATAGGCTTTATATGGGATGTCTCCTATTTTAAAGGGTTCATTTGAGAGCAATGATTGACGGTCTTTTTTCATTATTATAATTATTATAAAGCAGAAAGGGTGGTATTATGATTAACTAATACTTATATTAATGAATTTAAACTATAATGAATTACGACTTTATAAATTATAACAAAAATACTTAATTCAGCAAAAGCATGATTTAATTTAATTAACAGTAACAATAACAAATGTAACAAATGTCTCAACTGCCTCAATATACAAGTTAGCCTGTTGAATCTTAAATTATTCAATTGCCAACTCAAATGAGCCTCAAGCCATAGCCAATCACATTCTACCCACCTACCTTTTCATAGTTGTAAAACCCATTAATTTCAACTTAAAATTAATACATCTAATAACAACAACAACAATAATAACAACAACAATAATAACAACAATAGCCATCATAATAATAATAAGAATTATAATAATAAGGAGTAGCTTAATAATTGTAATAATAATAATATGAAGATCAATTGATGAGATAAAGATAAATTCCATAAAATCTATAACAATAAATACTTTAGTAATAATGGAATGACCAATTCTAATAGATGCTTTAGATTCATCATCACAATTATTTACTTTAAAACTAATTGAACAATCTGATGATGAATCAAACAGCATAATCAGAATAGGCAAGAAAAGACTTAATGATTTAACAACAATAATCCTTATCTGACTTTTCAAACCTCTAACCTGAAACAATAACTGAATATATCCCAGTTGAAAAGAAAATAATTGAATACGAAACAAGAATCAAAAAAATCTAAGTACCTGTTACGCATGAAATTACAGAATATGTACCTGTTACAACAGAAACAATTTCCCCCGAAAGAACAGTCCGATTGTCTCCTCCAAAAGAAATACATATGGTCCCAACTCTTGTTCATTAACCCCCTCTTTTGTAATAGACGATGATTCCAAGACCTCCTCAAATACCATTAATACCTTCAGCTGCATAAATACCTAGGATGCCAACAACAACAATCCCAGGATATTCATAAGTTCCACTAACTTCAATGAGATCTTAACCTTAATCTTCGCCACCAAGAGTATTGAATAAACCAACAGAAATTCCAATCCCACCTCCACCTCCTCATCTTCCTTTACAACCATTCAATTATACTCCCAAAGATTTTCCTACGATGAATATGCCTCCACCTCCTCCATAATAATTTCATCCATAAATTCCTTTGAACTCCCCTTAATCACCACCACATTAATAATTTGATACATTGCCTCCCATTTAATTACATCAATTTGCTCATCCTTAAAATTAATTCCCCCCTCATCTATATCATTAAGTGCCATAAATACCTTAACATCAATTGAATCATAATCCATAATAACATTAAATGAATCCATAATAACACTAAATGAATCAATAATAACCACCATTATTACCTCATCCACCTTAATCCAGACCTGCTCCATTTATCCCTGAATAATACCATAGAGATTTGAATGAAGATGATTAAGATTAACGTTACTATGATAGAATTCCAAGAAAACAACCAAATCATCCAGATTTTTAATAGACCCATAAACATCCTTCGGAATTCGACACTCCAAATTATCACATACCAAATTACGATAGTGAAAATGTATGAATCATAATTATATTATCTTTAGTACCGAGATAAATAATCTGAACCAATATAATATCCAAAAAGAGCTCCTTTCATTCCAAGATCCTACGATCCTGAACTTCATTATGAAAAACCTGAACAATATGATTAACCATCAAAGGATCAATAGAAAAGAGGAATTTAAAGATCAGTCTATGAAAAGAGACCCTAAAATGCTCATCAATAAACCCAAAGAACAAAAGAAAACTACTTCAAAGACTCTATATTCTAATGATATAATAATATTATATTTATTAATATTTATGAGAACTTAAGAAAAACCAAGTAAGTAAGGAGGATTGTATAGTCTAAATCTTGGCCAAAATAATGGTCCTTACCTTCCAAAAGACATAATGCTTACTAATTAAAAATCTCTTAAGGTTTGATTATGTAACAGCTTAGCTTCTCCAAGGAGATGAAGTCAGTAAATCTGTATCTAATGTCCTTGCCAGAGCTGGTATGGGTTAGCTTTATGAACCTCCAGATATATATGATGAAAAATCCAAATAGTTTGTAAATCTAGATGAAAAATATAAAACCAGAATGAGTGCAAGTGATAATGTGGCAGCAATGAGCACTCTATATTCTACATCAATAAAATAGCTATAAGATTCACTAGCTGAGTATAAAGAATTAATTAAGAAAACTGAAGTAATCAAAATCAATCCTAAAGTTAGGAAGAATTGAAAGCCATGAATGAGAAAATTAACAACGATAATATAACCAATATTAGAGAATTATAACCCATGCTTAAAGTTTTTCATGGAAAACTTAAGGAGAAATTGCATGAAGAAAAAAATGAGAATTATAAACTTATGAGAGAAATCGAAGCTTTAAATAGAGAAAAGTTATAAATTTAGTACTATTCAATAAAATCTCTTTAGATAATCTATTCTCTTTTCTCATAAAAGAATCATGGATTTAGAGAAACTTGTCGGTATTTAGCATAAAATTGAGTCACTATATGCAGAAAAAATTAATGAGGAAGAGGATTTTAATGGTAATGATGATGATGACCAATAAAACTCAGATAAAGAATTAGACTCTTAAATGTCAGAATCTTAGGACTGATTTTTGTAATCAATTTAGTGAATATGAATGTTAAAATAACTCTTAATAATATTTTAGTTATAATAAAGTTTCTAATGAAATTTATGAAATTTTTTTAGAGAAAAATTAAAATAATTTTATTATTTATTCCTTAAAATCTTAAAAAGGATTATAATAGTCTTTGATGTCCATATTCATATATCAATTTTTTTTTAAGTAACATTGTTCAAATTTATCTACATTATAATTAATCTTAAAATTTTGCACCAATAATTTAGACTTATCAATTGCATTAAATACAATTTGTTTCTTTAATCCAATTAATAGATGGTAGAGCTCAGGTATATGATACTCTTTTATGCTTTTTTAAATCATTAAAAAGGTTGTTAATCTAAGTAAGGCAGTTATTGCATTATCAATTTAATATTAAATGTCATATTGTTATCAATTTGAAATATCTTATAATTATTAAAATTCTGTATGTTATAAAATAAATTATGAGATTCTCAAATATAATGTAACACTATTAAATAAAAAATTAATTCAAATTGGTCATAAAATTATTACGTGAAACTAAATTTATAAGACTTAACCTCAAATATTTGATTATATTAATAGATTAAAACCCTTAGTTTAAATTTGATTTTAGATTATAAAAAGCTAAATCAGCCTGTAATACTATATAAAATATTATAATAATAATTTTCATATTTCTTCTAAATTCTATTTGCATCAGATACAAAAAAATGATTCTTTATATTGATATATTTATTCTTTTATTTACAAAATGATTTTGCTTAATTTTTTATTTAGTTTATAAGTTTATAAGAGGAAGTTATCTAATTAAAAGACTCTTATTTTAGGCAAAATATAAAAAAATATATAATTGATGATAATATAAAATAAAGTATAAATCAAGTGATTCACTTTTTATTTGATATTTATTTTATTTTTATATGAATTTACCTAATAAGTCTAAAAAACCTGATAGGATGATGAAAACATTATTTATATCTTAGCCAATAATATTTTAATCTAAAGGCTTAAGTAGAACTGATATGGTTTTGGAAGGTGAATAAGAAACAATCTCAACAAAACATTCTGCATTTTAGACTTTGGAATCTTAGAGTTTATAAAAATAAATGTATGGGATAGGATTAAATACAGGAAGATTTTTAGACAATCAAGAATAATTAAGATAAGATAAAAATAAAAAAAGGGTTTTAAAGCCAGGATTAACAAATTCATTATAATCTATGTCATAAACTTCTTCTATGTAAAATATATTTTAGGGTATGATTAAATTATTTTTCTAGAGGCTAATAATGAAGAACGAAAAAAATTTATTGATTATACAGGAGGTCCTAGATTTGAGAATGAAAAATAAGATAAGTTGATTAAGTACTCAGTTGTGGGATATTAATAATTTCTGAAAACTCATTTAGAAAAATTAAAATTAGATTAAAAAAAAAAGAAAAATTAGCAAATTAATGGGGCTACAGATGATTCTGTTACAGAAGATTTATAACCATTAAAAACAAGTTAGTTTAGTGAGAAAATAATTTAACAAAGTAGAAAAACACCAAAAAAGAATAGGGGAGATTAGAAATTTTTAAACAAAAGAGATTTAGTTTAAATAATGAGAGATACAGAAAGGAGAATTCAAGAAGGGAAGAGGGAATTAGAAGTATAAGAAAGAAAATTACCTGAGCATATAAAAAATGCCTTAACAAGAGAAGAAAGATCAATAAAAAAGCATGAAGTTTTAAAAGCTTTATGGGAAAATGTAAATATTTAAGTAGCTTCTAATTGTTTTCGTTAGCCTGAGGAAACTATAATGGCTAGATCAGATTAATATAGAGAAAAAAATTAAATGGTGCAAGCTTTAGAATTATGTAAAGGAGATGACGAGAAAAATAATAGTCGATATTGGTATTTAAGATTAAGATGGTATGATCATAAAGATTCGAGACCTCCTTTTACTTTACTGACTAAATAGAATTAATAATAAAGTGAAAGGAAATTTGAAAATAGATTAACGAATCGTTTTGTGACAGATGTTGAAGCAGAAAGATTATACTAATAGTAATAATTTGTTTTATCTGATATTTAATCTAATTTTAATGCTAAACTAATAGAGAACCCTTTTAAATAAGTTGAAACTATTATATCTGAATAAAAATTAAAGACTGAATAGAAATCTGCAAGAAATAAATATGAATTTTAAGAATCACCTAAATCTAAATTATATTCAACCAAACTAGAAACAATGTATCATTAGAAGCTGAAAGAGAAACCAAAGAAAAAGTTTGTTGATTGTTAAGACTATTTGAGTTTAATTGGTGAGAGTTAATATTAAAGAGAGTTGAGGATGTTAAAAAGAGAGTAGATGTAAGAATTTAAATTGGCTGAAATTCCTACAGAGGAATAAGAAGTAATGATTAATACATGGAATATAAAGAATTTAGCTAAATCTGGTGAGCAGATATTGTTTTGATTATAATATTTATTTTAACGATATTTAAATATGTCATCTATTGAAACTTAACAGGAACTTTGTAAGTTTTTTATTATAGTAATAAATGGAATGAGGTATATTAAATAATATAAATAGAGACGTTTAGAAAAGTGTTTAGAATTCATTTAAGAAATTACAGATCATAAATATATACCTCCATTTTTCAAAAATTCAGTTTGTAGATTAGATCAACTTTAAGTTTATTTACAATCGTATGGAATTGATTCATAAATTTATGAATTAAAAGACATGATTGGCAGATTGGGAGGATTTGAAGATAGATTGTTATTTAGTCAGTTTCAAGATAGATATTTAAGATAATCTGGTAATATAGAGAAAAAAGAAGCAGAGATCTCTTTTGTAAGATTACTCTATGAAGAAATCCAACTAGAAAGATAATTGGATGAATAAAGAGTTAAAATCTTTAAAAGATGGGATTATAATTAAGAAATTCTTTTTAGTAAGTTATGCCTTGGGAGCAACACTGTAGATTTTAATAAAATGAGAAAGTTTTTCATACGTATACGATAGAATTTGATGGATGAAGATATTAAACTATTATTAAGAAGAGTTGGGAATGGAGAAGGAATTCTAATGAGTTTAGAAGATTTTGGGTAAGCACTTAAAACTTAGAAATAAAGAGCATCAGAAAAGATATAAGTTCCCATTATGAAAACTAGTATAATCTAAAATAAACAGAATATAAATTTTAACTATATGGATAAATTAAGGAGAAGATGCAAACCCCTACAACATAAGCAATCTTTTGTATAAAAGGATGGTTGTTAAACTCCAAGAGCGAAAACACCTACTCCTTGTAGAGATACTGAACCAAAATAAGCAAGAACGAAGACTCCAAATCAATTCACAGAGTAAAAATCATATATAAATGAAAATAAAGCTATTAATAATCTTATGTCCATATACTTAAATTAATAAAGATGTTTATAAAATGTTATGATACAATTAGATGAAGTTGTAGTATTAAAATCTTTGAGTTCAACTGATTGGCATAAGTAATGGGAAACCTTTAGTGTGAACTCTTAAGATATACCATATGAGTACTTTATCAATATTTTAACTTATTATGATTAAAGATAACCGTTGAAAGACAAAATAAATATAATTGATTTACCTATATCAGCTCTTACTGTTGCAGATAATCTTTTCTAATTATTGAGAGATCAGGAACATTAATTACAAAAATCAAGACTCTCATATCTTACATAAGATTAGATTAAGTCCTTAGAAAAATATTTTGTTAAAGGATATATGGATGTATTGGATGTATTGCAAATTTTATAAAAATCCACAATAACTAATGTAAGCAAATAAGATGCAGAATTAATTATTGCAAGATTCAATAAGTTTAATGGAAAAAAAGAAATAACAAAAGAAGTGTTTTTAAATGAAATTAATTGATTAATAAATATTATTATTAACTTATCACTTTTAATTTATCAAATTAAGAATTAGTCTTTGAAATTATAATTATTAGTAAAAGAATGAACATTTTTTATTTGTTTTCAGTTAATTCTCTTAAATCTTAAGAATCTTTAATAATTAGTTTTACTGATATTATGATAATATAAAACTTTGATAAAAAAATTATGATTTTAACGAGAATAATAATTTTATTATTGAATAATTATATAGATTATGTTTAGAGTATGGACACTTAATATTAGTATTAATTAAGAAATATAAATATAAAATAAAATATTTTAATGGAATCTAACTCCTTAGATTTTAAAATAAACATATAACCTAAAAAGATAACTGAGCATGTGGAGCCTGATGTTGATTTAACAGTTGATAAATATGATTCTGTTTATCAAAATACTCAATAAGAAGAGGAAGTTGATGCTGCTAATGTAAAAATATTAAATAATTTTCCATAGAAGGATTTATTGATATAAGAATATGATATTACTGAAGCAGCTCATCCGTTTTATTGTGTTGCTGCATTAGCACTTACATCTATTCCAGGCTTAACTTTTATTCTTTTACAAGATGTTATTCATGCTTATCCATTAGTTATTTTACTATAGTTAGCGTAATTTTTAATTCTGAAAAACTATTTGGGTTAAAAACTAATAGGATTAAGATGGTGGATTGAAATGGATCTTAAGGGTGAATAGAAATGGATGTTTTAAACATAGACTTAAGAATAATCGAACAAAGTTGACAAATATTTCTTTTGGGCATGTCTAATATATGGATCATTATTTTGGGGTTTAATGTGTGTAGGAGATTTCTTTGGACTCAAAATTTTCTGGGTATTTATTAAAAATAATTGTAGTTACCTTTGCCAATTATATGTTTTGTTTTGTCTTTAACTAATTTATAAGGATTTTATAAATGCAGAGGAGAGCATAAGAAAAAATTATAATAATTGAAGAAAGAAATGGCAAAAAGTGGCATGAATATTGTTGGAATGATAATGAATTGACATTATTGTTGTTATTTTTAATATTTTTGAAATTTAATATAAAACTATTTGAAAAAAGTAGTATATAAATATATATATATATTTTAATTATATAAATGAAGATTGTAGATTTTGGAAATTCAACAGAATCTGAAATTTTGAATATAATATATTTTCATTCTCAATTTTATTAATTTTTAAATTTTATATTGGAATAAACTAAGAATTATTATATTTATTTTAAGAATAAAATCAATTAAGTATCTATTTATAGTTATAGATGAAATCATAATTATTTGGATTTGTATTATGTACATTAAATTTTGATTAAGTATGATAATAAAAATATATTCTAATTGTCATCGTTTAATGTTTGTACTAAATGTTTTTGACAACACTTTTGATTTTTCATTTATAGGGTTTAAGAGAGGGAGTTTACTTTAAACTTTATAATTTGCTTTTAATCTGTGTGAGTTGCTTTAATCTTTGATTCTACTTAATTTCGGAGTGTTATTTTATTCAGTATTTTCTATTGACATCTAGGAAGAATAGAAATTAATTTTGGTATGTTTAAAATTAAAGCTTGGATTGATGATGAAATTAATTTCTTTGTAAATTGATAGAGTTCCTTTAGGATTAGCTTCAATTAGTTTTTTCCATGAATCTAAACATTTAAGATTCAACTAAATCGTGGTTAATTATCTGAATGTAATTGAGGCATTGATTGAATAAACAATACATTTAACATGAGTAAGAAGACTGTCTGCTAAAAGAACATGTTCACTTCCATTTAGACAATAAATATTATATGTATCAAAGAGTAATCCTATTAATCCTAATCTAAATAAGATGCTACTCAAAATTACAGGAGGAGCATTTGCCAAAACTAAAGTAATGAACCTAAAATATAAAATAATGAAGAAATACTTTAAAAAGATATTTTAATACATATTATTATTTTGACTATTAAAAAACCAATAAATAAGGATATGAATAACTGTTGAATGAAAGAATTTGTGAATACCATAATCTTCTTTAGAATTTTAATCAAAGTGAAATACTTAATATCCTTGCTTAAAAGTAAGAAGCAAAAATGTTTAAATTGTCTTAATTCTAGAAATATTATGTATATTAGAATTTTGGTAAGTTTTAACAATTTGTTTGCATAGATACTCTGCTGATTTTTAAAATATGTCTTATAAGATAGGTTTAATTTCAAGCAATTCTTGATAAAGCAAAGAATATTTATAAATTTTATTTACAATGATTCCGCATTCTTCTGCTAATTAAAATTCTATAGAGTTTTCGTCTTTCAAAATTCCATATAAAAAATATTAATGAAGTCTCATAATAATTTAATAAGTCAATAAAGAATTTGTAATTGGTTTAATGTCAAATTTTTGTTATTCAATCTAAATTTTATTAGTATGAGTATGTTGCAAATCTAAGAAATTAAATAATGATGTAATCTAAAATTTCAATAATTAAATTGCTTCTTCAGAATAAATTTTACTTATTTTAAACTTATTCTCGTTTTTTTCAAATTCACTAACATATAAATTTAACTTATATCCAGGATATATTTTAACTTTTCTTGGAGAAAGTGATCCTAAATCATCTTCTCCATCATCTGAATTCTATTAACTTGTTCTAAGACTTCCTGGATTAGATTTATGAAGATTGAATTCACTATCATTAATTTCATTCTCTCTAACAGTATCCGATTAAAAATCAATACTCTCACAATATCTTCTATGTCCATGAAAACCTCTTAAAATAGGTTTATTAATTTAAATAAATCTAATAACCTCTGAAGGTTTTCTTTTAATTTAATTCATAATTTTGGTAGATTTTATCATTTATGAAGTTTTAATTCTATGTAATGATCTTTAAATATTTGAATCTCTTTCTTCAACAAATCTCTTTAATCCGTCAATATCTTAAACTTCAATTTCACTATATAAGATATGTTCTCTTAGATTTTGATTAATTTACCAATTTAATTAATTTGAATTATAATATTCTTCCATAGTTTTCCCTGCTTACAGTGTTCCAAGGAGATCTGTTAATTTCTTCTTTTCATCACAATCTATGACTGATGATATTTTCTCTTTTTCACTCAAGGCAAATGATCTTAAGATTTAAGTGAATTTCTAATTTTCTTTAGTATCTAATATTAGAAATTAAAAATCTTTGCTTATTAATATATTTGAAATAGTTTCAAACCAACTGATTCTTAAGAAGTATTTCCATAATTATTCTTAACATTATTATCCAATACAATATCTATCAATTTAGATATCTAGAATATCAACTAAAATAGTAGCTAATTTATTATTATAGATGTATTTTCCGAGTATTTAAAATAAATTCATTTCACTTAATAATAATATCGTTGATTTTGGATATTTCTATAGAAATTTATCTAGAATACAACTGATATGTAATAAATTAACAGATTTTTTTTGATCTTCAAGGCTCAATTTGATTTGATATACTTAAATATAAATTTAAATATAATTACAAAGAATAGGTATTAATTTAGGAACTATTTGTATCATGACTTAAAAGTTTTCATCTGTTAAAAATATTAACGTAGTTTTGTAAGATCTTATTAATTCATATTTAGAAGGTAATTACGATTATATTTTGTAATCACTTTATTCAACTTCAACCTAATGATCATTAAATTTGTTCTCCTAAAAAATAATATATTTTTCTATATTAATACCCAATCTTAAATTGTTTCATGTTTCATTGGATTGAAGATGAAAGACATTAAATATTCAAAATGATTTTCATCACTTAAATATTCAATTCTAGATTTTAAAGAAGGAGTACCAACTATACATAACCACTTCTACATATTAACATAAAGTGTTTCTAATTCTTTTTTCATTAAATCCACTTCATCCAATAACGAAGAATCTGTGTTAGAATTGTCATAATTGTTCATTGTAGTATTATTTTGTATTGTACTCAATTTTATATCTTATCTCTATTCTTCCAATCCTTTACTTACTGCAAAAGGCATTGGTATTTGACTTGTTTCAAAATCTATTAAACTATATATGGTATAATTACATTCAATAATCTCATCGTCTAAATCATCTATCCATTTATGATTACCAAATAATTCGGTTTTGCACTCTTCATATTTTTATATGACATGATGAATAAATTCAGTATTATTTGAATTTTTTATCATCAACTTAAACACCATTGAAAAATACTATATATCCTATTAAAATTATATCGCACTATCAAAAAGTTATTTTAAATATTAACAAGCAAATTTCTTTGCCTCTAAAATGTTTTCATAAACTGCTCTACAATATCTCTATCCTAATTAATAAGGAATATTCAATAATTTTGCCTATGGAAAACTCAAATAATTTCAATATTAAATACCTCTCCATAACTTTTGATCTACGATGTCCCAACATATTGTTCAGTTCCTAAATTTATGCTAATTCCATTATTGCTGAAAAAAAAGTATATATAAATTGTTCATCTTAAAAATGATCTATTAAACTAGTAATTACAAGTTCCACACTTATAGGATTGAATGGATAAGCACATAATACTTATTTATTTCATAAATATTTTATTACAATATTTTATGGTTGACACTTAATTAAAAGATTTCATATATGGCATTTCATTTGTTATTAATTTCAAAGCTTCAGTTAATTTTTACAATCTTAAATACTCTCTATCTTCAGATAACTAAATTATAATTTATAATACAGCTTGTTCTAATGTCATTTATCTAAAAATAATAATTAATAATTTATATTTTCAAATTAATCTTAATCTGGTAATTGAAAGTTATATCAATTATATTTTTAATATAAAAACTTAATCTCTTCATCTTATTTACTACAACCTTCAAAATCAATACAATTATTCAATCACTTCTAGTTTATACCCTATTTTAAGCTAGGATTTATAAAACATCCTTAATCATTCATTTAAATATAATCAGATCATCTGAATTTATTCCAAATTCTCAATGAATCACATTAAATGTATAATATATAACATATTTTTTATATTGTTTTTTTTTTAATTTCAAAATATTGATAATTATCTATAAATATAATTAAGAAAGATAATGATAGAAAGATATAAATCGCATTTTTATATAATCTAATAAGAATTTCTTATAAATTATTTTTATTGTAGTTTTCCTATTGTAAGAAACAATAATAATTAATAATTATTTCGATAAATTTAGTTCCCTTTTATATCAGTTATAAAGAATTATTATGTATAATTATTTTAGATTTAAGATATATCTTTTTTATAATTAGACTTTTTAGATTTAAGTTCGAAAGAGTTTAATAGTTAAAGAATATTAAACTAGAAATATGAGAATTAATTTTTTGTTATAAACAATATTAGTATATTATATGTATTATACTGATAGTCTTTTGTTTAAATACTTTTATAATATTGACATTCTATTAAAATAATTGCTGTATTTGTTTTCGATTTTTAATAAATATGATATTTAACTGTAAGATCACATCTTGTACAAGTGAGATTGAAAAAGATATGATATAGAGATTGATTAGTATTCAAGGGGATAAACATTTTGTTTTTTATAATTAATTTTGTTTCACTTATGTTTATTAGATTTATTTAGAAATTGATTGTTTTTCTTGTTTATCTATAACAGAATTGATATGATTTAAAAAGTCATCTAGGTCATTATGATATTAATTATTTATCATCTGGATTATTTTTATAATATATATTGTATTTTATTTATTTGATAACCATAATGAGATAACGAAGTGGTTAGATATTGTCACCTGCTAGAGTGATTCAAAACTTTCAGATGAGCACTAAGAATCACACTAGCAAAAATGCATCCTAATCTCCTTTAAAATTTTTACAAAGGAATTTATCATAAATTATATTAAAGGACTTAGTAAAGTAAGATTCAAGTCGTAAAGTGAATCATGGGAGTATAACAGAGAGAGTACATAGTCAATAAAGATCTAATTCAAGGGATAAAATAAAACCTTAAAATAAATAAACAAAAGTTCCAACTGAAATTAACCTACCTTTTCAATAACTATCCAAAGGAATCAATCTGATTTTAAACTAAAAATTAACAAACAAAAATAAACTAATTTTAGAAAAGGGATCTATGACTCGAAGAAATAGTGTTGAAGATTTATTAACTAATTCAGTACAAATAGGAGGTAAATCTTCATCAATTGACAAACTACCAAAATAAGAAATATTAATTTATGTTCATTATTCATCAGAAGTAACTTAAAATTATAAATTCTGTGCTAACGTTACTACAGACAAAGTTCTAAATGCTCTAAAGAATAAGTCTGGAAATTATTAGGTAGTGGGATTTGCAACTTTAGATGAAAACATAGGATTTGATTATTATTTGACAATCCCATTTTTACCTTTGACTCATATGGTTGGTAAAACTATACGTATGAAACCTATAATGGGAATTTCACCTCCGAAATAATTAAATTTAAATTGCTTTTTGTTTTTACATGTTATAGGTAGAGGAGGATTCTCTACAGTTATTTTGTCTCGATCTCTAATTGATGGCAGTTTTATTGCATTAAAATTAATTAGTAAAACTTTTGTTGTGCAAAATGAGAAATAGGATTTAGTATAAAATGAGAGGGACATATTAATTGAAACAACAAATAAAGGTTCATTATTCACATCAAAAATTGAATTTGCTTTTGAAACAAAAAATTGGATAATTTTTGGTATTGAATTTTGTCCAGGAGGTGAAATGTTTAGTTACATGAAAAGAGTATAAAAAATGACTGAATCGTAAGCTCGATTTTACATTACAGAAGTTTGTTTGGCATTAGGATTTCTACATCATTAATAAATTATATATAGAGATTTAAAACCAGAGAATGTTCTCGTAGATATTACAGGACACATACAATTAGCAGATTTTGGATTGGCTAGACCTAATATGTAACCAGAATAAAATGCTTATTCGTTTTGTGGATCTCCAGAATATATGGCTCCTGAAATGTTTCATAATGATGGTCACAATAATATGGTCGATTACTATTGTTTAGGAGCCTTACTTTATGAATTTGTAACTGGACTTCCGCCATTCTATTGCGAAGATAAAAACATAATTTATACACGATTACTTAATGAATAAGTGTAATTTCCGAAAAAATTAAGTCCTGAAGTAAAAGATTTGATTAAACTACTTATGATAAAAGATCCAAATAAAAGATTAGGATGTAAAAATGGGGTTGATGATATCTTGGCACATCCATGGTTTTAAGATGTTGATATTGCTAAGTATATCTAGAAATAAATAGATCCTCCTTATATTCCTGATTTAACTAAATTATAATTCAAATCACCTACAACTAATGATAGAATTTTATTTGAATAATTAAATAGGGAATAAAAATTAATCAACTAATTTATACCCATGTTTGAAACCTCATTTTTTTATCAATAAAAAAGATATAAATCTTATGAGTTTGATAAGAATTCGTCAACATAAGTAACAAAGGACACTATTGATTCTTTGGTAAGAAAAAGAACTAAAAATTCGCAGAATAGTTAATAATCCTTACTTTCCCAATAATCATAGTCATAATTGTCCTCATTAATATGTTCTAATGAAACCCTCAAAAATACTAAAAGTGTAACAAACCTTAAATTTTATTAAAATTTATTAACTGAACCATCTAAAAAATGAGTTTATATTTAGAGTAATATTTTCTCATCATATTGTTATTTCAAAACATAGAAGCAAACTTCTCAATTGACTTAAACTCTTAATTACTACATTATATCTTTACTTCTATTTATTTTCTATAATTATTATTTCATCAATTTTGTTGTTATCATACTCAACTAATTCTAATTTTAACTCATTGTTTTTAAATCCTAATTGAATAAATATATACAAAAAATAACAGAGTAATTTATTAGCAGATACTTTTTTTATGCAATCATAAACATAAAATAATATTAAAATTGTTTATTTATAGAGTTGTTCTATTTAATATTCTAATATTTTCTTATAGTAAAATTAGGAGGAATAAGAAACTATTTTTGGTTATAATGATATTCTTAATTTGTATTTTCTTATTTTTGATTCATAATAAAATATAATAAATTATTTTCTCTTATACATAATATAATTTAATTTAGAAATAATCTCTTTATGTCTTGTAATATAAGTTAAAAATAAGATTCCTTTAGTAACCCAGATACAATAGAGAAAGTTAGTCAAAGAATTTCTAAGAAAGAGTAAATTGAAATGAAAAGATAATTGAATTTAATGATTAATAGAGTTAAAATGCTGGAAGTATTTCGATAACGCTTGTAACTTTTCTGAGTATTTAGATAAGGGAAACAGATCTAATCCGAAATAAAAAATGAGCAGGTAAATAGCATCAGAAATCAATATAATGAATACTTGAAGTAGGTATTTTAAGAGTAATCTATTTAGTAAAGTAAACATAAAGAATCTAGAGAATAATCTTTAGAACTTTTTCGGGAAAAAACTAAACTTTTAAAACAATAACAAATTAATCTTAAAGTTTAGATTCGTTAAAGCGTACAGTAATAGAAAAAGGAACAGTTTGAGTAAATGAAGAAGCAATCCTTAAATCATGATAAGGTTATCATTCTTTAAAAACAAAGATCAAAATCACATAATGTAGAGAAGAAATAAAGAGTTCAGCAATATGAACAACAATAATAATTAAACTTGGCTATGTATAAATAATAAAAATAAGATTAATTTAAATCTTAACATAAAAAAGCAGTCCTTGATAGCTTTAAATAAAAGGCTTAAGACTTTATGAAAATTTAATTATTATGGGAATAAGAATAAGATATTCTAGATTAATTAAATGATTCCTATCATTCAAAATTAACTTCATCCATGATTAAGAATTGAATATGTTAGTATTTGTAAATTTTTATTATCAAATTATTATTAATGCCAGAATTTCTTTCAGATTGTTCCAAATACGATTTAATTCCATAATTTAAATAAAAAATAAATTTCTAGATGATATAATTTAAGTAATATCAATTATTTGAGAATAATTATTCATATTTATCACAAATATAGCATAAGTCTGATCCAATCATAATAATTAATTAATTATTTAATAAAAGTTTTTTAGATTGTTCCTCCAATATTCTCCATAAATTCCAAGCGTAAGTTTAGTTACTTTTAAGACCCTATTAATTTTATAATTATTATTATACTTCATCTAATTTTCTAATTAAATCTTGATAATATTAAGTGAAATTGTTGGAATCTCTTAATCTCTAACTTATGATCTTTCTTTAATGTCCCCATGTGATTTTTAGTTAAAGTAATTATTATTCTGGTTAATTAGTAAGGAAGAATTTATCTTACTTTTATTTAGTGAATAAATTATTATGCAAACAAAATACTCCAAATTGATAAAAATTTAAGCCTTCACTATTTTAACATTGAGTTTAAAATAGTTTTTTATATTTTAGAATATTTTTATTATCTTCTATCAAACTATAAAGAATATTAAATTCATTTTAACTTATTTTTTGATCTTCATCTACATCTATAGCTAAGAATAATTAATTGAAATTATCATTTTATATTTTCCTAATGAATTGAAACTCTTCTAATGCTTCCAAATAATATTAATCTAAATCTAAATACAATTCTCCTTTAATGTTTTTTATATTAATTTAAAGTTTTTCTATTAATTCCTTACCATTGTTATTCAAAATCTACAATTGCTATTTAACCCTTTAAAATTAAACCATAACACAATCTTAAGATTAAGTGCACTATATTAAGTTTTGAGGATTTGAATATTCATCTAATTAAATTAGAGATTAAATATAGAATTCAAAGTCTTCATTCGAAATATTATTATATAGTTATAAAAATCGAGCAAATAATTGTATTCTATAATTCTATTGATAAACGATTAAACTTTAACAAAATTGAGTCATTTTTTATTCAGCTACATTTTTTAGTCCATATTAATTCATGTAATACTCATAACAAATAGCATAGAGAGGATATTTAGAATCTAATTTCTCTTTATAAAATAATGATATCTATTTTAAAGAATTTTAAATAGTCAATGTATTTTCTACTTAATTTGGATTCATTTTGAAATCTTAATGCAATTAATTAATAAAGGCTAATGCGACATCAACATAAATATTTTCTCTTTTATCCTTTAACAATCTCTATAATATTTACTCTATCAATTTTATCAAAATATTTACGTTATTTCTCTTATTAAATGAGAATATAATTTTATTATTAAGATTATCTTCTTTACTATACTATACTAACTCTTTAATTTTAATTTGGAGTAATCTTAAGCTGGCGTCCATCCTTTGTTAATTCTTCTAAAGCTCTACTTAAGAAATCTTCATTGGAATTTGCATTATTATTATCAACTTCTTAACTTACATTATTGTGAATGGAATCTTATGAAGTTTTTCTAGGAATTATTTAGGAGTTTTTAATTATCTTAACTTATTTTTTTTAATCTTTAACATCAACTGATTTAACTTTATTATTATTAAAGCCATTATTATTTGTTTATTTCATAGATTATTATTATTGTTGTTATTGTTATTATTATTATTATTATTATTACTTTTATGGTTATTTTATCAATTCTTAATTATTTTATTTTTTATACTATTGATTTCCTTATTTAATTTCAGGAAGATTCTCTTAAGTTTTACTTTAAGTTTCTTATTTTTATTAAGTCTTCATAGATGTTGATTAAGGAGCTAAGGACATTTGTTAATCATTATTTTTTTAATCTATACTAACAACAGTAATCTCTTTTTATTTTTAGTCCAATTTATTATCAATTTAAATTTATAGGTTATCTATGTCAATTTATAATTAGGTAATTGTATTTTCCAAGTTTGTTATTTTAATTTTTTATTAATCGCTATCTCTTTAAAATTATTGTTTTTATTTCCTAAGTTCATTTTAAGTTTACACTTCCATTCTTATTCTTTCTTCTAAGGCTTATACCATTTCTTTTACTTTTCTAATTTCTTCTTTTTCAGCATTATTAATTCTAAATATAATAAATAATACTTTTCATTTTATAGATTAGATTTAGGACTTTATTCATCATTAATAATAATGTCCGAACATTAAACGCCAACTTATTTGAAATATTTAAAATCTGTTTAGGTTTCTGAGGTGCATAAATTAGAATATTAATTAGTTTGAGATGACTAATTGACATGAATTTGCATGGTTGTGTATAGATCATAACAACTAGTAGATTTATGATCAGGATATAAAGCATCAGTATCTGAAAATATGTATGATTATCTTTTAGATTTTTGAAAATTGTAATTGATTCTATCATTTAATTATTTTAAAATCTTTTGATTTTCTATCTATAAATTGCTTAATTTTTGAGTTAGTTATTCAATATCATTCATAGCTATAGAATAATCATTTCGTAATTCCTAGTCTTACGACTTTAATTCTTTGTACTAATTTATCAAGTAATCATGTTTTTATAATAAATTATCATAATCAACCTCTTTCTCATTGAATTTATATTAAAGTTATTGCGTCTATACTTCTATTAGTTTAATTTTATCTTCTAATACTTTCACTGACATTTAATAAGTTTAATGAACCTATCAATAATGTACAAACATTAAAATTACTTATTTCAGATCATTCAAATATTCATTTTCTGAATTGATTTTATCCTATTGAATGGCTTAAATAACAATCGAATTAAAATTTACATACTAATTCCATATCTTTTCCAATAATACTCTAATTGATAAGAAAATTTTACCCCTTCTCTATGCAATCAATAGATATCTCTCTTACTAATTCTTTAAGACTTTAATTGAAGACGTGCTCAACTTAATGGAGCATTTAATCTTCTTTTAATTTAGTGTCTTCCACTATTGTTTTCATTTAATAATCAATCCATTAAGCCAATTTAATTACATCCTACCTTTATACAATAACATTCGCTGGTTTTGATTGAGGATTATGCAAAGAGAGTTTATCTGAAAATTCACTGGTTTCTTGAAGGAGTTAAGTTAATTTCTCTTTGTCCTTTAAATCAAATAGATTAACGTGAATGGAAGATACTTCTATAGAAAAATAATCAATTTTAAATAACTACTTCTTGGATGTTCTAATGTGATTTCTTCCTAAGAATCATTAAATTTAAATGGATTCTCACTTAACATCTAAGAATACATTTCATTCCTCCTCTATTTGCTTTACCTTTCTAATTCAATCAATTATGATTTATTTAACAATGGAGATGCATAATATTACTAGAATTAATATTTAAATAATACATCTTATTTGACATCCTACCTTTCATTTCGAATATATGATACATTGCTCATATTATGAAGTGATTTCATTGAATGATCATAAAATTATCTTGGTTATTTTATGGAAGTATTAAATAAATGTTCCAAAGTCTATTAGCTTTTAGCTTAAGGTGTTTTTGAGATGTTAGGCAATTGTTTCTAAAATTGATTTTCAAATACGTTCACTTTCATTATTAAAAAATGAAATATCGAAACTCTTTTAAATCAAATAATTGTTATAAAGAATAAAATGAGATTAAATGAATTTTAAAAACTTAATAAATTATTTTATATTTACAAAAACAATAAAAAATAGTTAAATCTACTATTCTTAAGTACAATCCCAACTTAGTAATATATAACAAAATGTCCTAATTAAAAATTCATTCAAAAAATACGTAATTCTATATGAAACCTTGATTGAAATAAGATACTCTTTGAATTAATCAATAATCTTATTAAAAATCTGCATCTTCTATGTAAAATTAGAAGAGGGATTAAATTATAATTTTAAGGGACTCTCTCTATGAATGTTCAAAACTAGTTAAAATAGTTAATGCGTTAACAAATTAACCATATCTTTATTTAATCATTAATTCTATTTATCGAGATAAAGGCATAAAATGATGAATATAAATTATATCAGTGAAATATTTTTAATTATCTATAAATATATGATTATATATAAACTTTTTGAATAATTATATTGATTTATCACTTATTTTAGTTGTCTTGTGATTATAATGTATATTATTCTAAGGCTCTTTTCTAAGCTTTTTCATAATTTTCTCTATCTTATTATTCTCTTCTTAATCTTTCCATTATATATTTATCATCTTCTATTTATAAATTTTAAATTGGTTTAACAATCTATGCATTAGTGATGAAAACAACCTTATAAGTTTAATAAATAGAATACTCTTTATTCTGTTGTTCTTTTTTCATTTTGATTTTCTTAAATCGAAATTTCAGCATTCTTTTCTAAACCTAAATCTTTTCTATATTTATCATATTATTATTGGATAAAACTTTCCTTATGTTCAAACTTTTATGGACAATCTGAAGTTGGATGAGAAAATTCATGACAAATATCGCACTTTACTCTTGCTTTTTCAAATGGTATTTTGGTGGGACAAGCATAAGTTCTATGACCTTTTTCGTGACAATATTCGCAAAAATCATCTCTTAATACTGTAGCAATAACTTATCCTTATAATCTAGCATTTCTTGCTTATTCATCTTCTTAGTTTCCTGATAATATTTTCTCAATTTCAACTACTCCCTATTACAATTGTTCATCATTGTCTGCTTATATTAATACATGTAATTTATCATCCATATCCCAATCAACTTTCTTTGTATTTGAACTTCCTTTACCTCTGACTGATATTTTACATCCTGTTTTTCCTTCCAAGAATTTTTAAGTATTTCCTCCTGGTCCTAAAATAAGTCCAATATAATTTGTATCAGGAGCATTTAAAGTATCAGTTAAATATATTTTTTATGATTTCTTTAATGGTTTAAAATCATGTGGAGGAACAAAATTCTTATTAATTTTAACACATTCCTCAGTCAAAGAACATTTAATTCTTTAAAAATTGTCTTTTCTTCTAACCTCCCTTGTATTAACCCTCTTTCCATGTTGATCATAAACTGGTTCAGGAGAAGGAGATCTTAAATCAGGATCATCCATTTTACTGTCTATAGGTTATTGTAATTTTTAATTGATATCATCAAGACAATACAATCTGATTATATATTCCAAATCATCGATACTAAGATCAGGAGGTATGCAATTTAAAGAAGGAGGTTAGAAAGTTTTTTCATATTCAGGACCCCATCGAGTATGCTAATTATTAAACAAATCCCAATACAGAAGTATCTGTTCGCACAAAATTATAGCCATATGATTAAGGCATGACAGGCATCGGTTACATTCCCCATGGTAAGGCCATTCCAATAGGTACAGGAGGGGCTAAACTTTATGCTCCTACAGGCAATATGCATTTTCTATTCATCATAGCCTCTAAAGGATTGAATTGCAAGTGTTTTTACTCAGGTCTAGCACACTTTCTATCAGGTCTTCCTCCCCATCTTGATTTACGTGTTCGCTTTTAAGGCTCCTCAAACATCTTCTCAGCAGAGATAGTAAGAATGTGTTGATTATCAATGATAATTTCATCAGCGAAATTCATCCTTGAATCTAAAATTCTTACTAAATTTATACCTGGTTTATTATTTTCATCAATTATGATTCCTTCTTCTTCTATCCTAGCCATTTTTTATTTATTAATATTTTATAATAAAAAAGTAATTTAATTAAGTTCAATTATTATTACCTTTATAAAATTGGATCCTACTGTATTTATTTAATTCTATTCAGTTGATAATTTAAAAGAATGAAAAAATGTTTTCTAATATTTTAAGATCATCTACTTTTATAAATTTATCTTTCGAATGTATTAATAACCATTTATAATATTAATTAAATTAAATTATCAATTCTATTCAGCAATTTGAAGAAGAATAATTATTTTATGTTAATTGATAATTAATTACTTAATAATCATAATCATGTGTAAATCAAACAAAAACGTTCAGCTCAAAAAACAGAAAGATTGACACTAAAGCTTTCAAATGTTTCTCCTGTTCGTAGTTTTCATTAAACTGAAAGAAGTCAATTAGAATAACTGATTAAATAAAGCATATAAAATCCTAAGAACATAAATGTAAAGTATAACAAATTATTTAATATAGTTACTATTGAATGAATTTTTATCTCGAAAATAAGAAGAAAGCAGAACAAGAGTTTTTTCATAGCCTTAATTTCAAGCTGGTGAATGTACCCCTTATAAAAGGATTATCAAAAAGAAAGCAGAGAGCAGACCTAATAGTAAAGAATAACGAATAGACACAACTCCCATTTCACCTAATAATTCGATTCCTTTTAAAAAATAAATAACTCTTCATATTGAATCAACATATTAATAAAAAAAATAAACGACCATTTCTAAATTATCATCCAATGATTTGATTTAATATCATAAGTAATTGATTTAAAGGGCTTAAAAAATGTTACTTTATGCATAATTTAAGCGATCAACAAAATGAATAATATATATTTATATATTTTCTAATTTATTCATAAATCTATTGATAGAATCTCCTACTTCTAATTTTAAACCTTTCATCAAGAATAAATAAAATTATAATTCATGTTTATTTCAAAAAATTCAATTAATATTTTTGTATTATTATTATTTATCGAATTTATTGAGAAATAAAAATATTATTATTATCACTTAAATAAAAGAATCTGAAATTAGAAAGATATGAAGAGAGCTTTTCATTTACAATGATTTTATTTACACATTTATAAACTATAATAAATATTCATTTTTTAAATTGCTTGTAAATTGTATTTATTAAACCAAATTATGCTTTTGCTTACATTAATTATTAAAGTTTAAATTCGTATTCGTATTATCCATCTAAATATTTTGGTAGTATTTTAGATTGAATTTTAAATATCATTTATTAAAATAATTGATAAACTTCATTTAAAGTGATATTTTTTTATTCAACCTCTTTATCATCAAGTAATAAACATGAATGTAAAAGATCAATTAGCTTAAAAAAAATCGTTTGATTGTATTGATATTGAGCTTTTCCAAAATTCTCTAAAGTGTATTCATATAATTTTATTAGAGCATAACAACAATCAAAAATATCGGCTTGATTTTATAATGTTATGTCACATTCTTGAATTTATAAAATTCTATTAACTAAAAAATCATGATATCTTTCTGTTTCTTATTAATTGCTCATACATAAATAACAAATTAAAAATATTGATTAACTTTAATTTTTGGTTTAATCTATGTGAGTCTATATTAGATTCTAACATTCTTATTTGAACAATAAATCTGTATACAATGATATACTTCTACAAATTTTCCTAATCTTTTTGATCAAATAGTTGATTTCTATGCACTTCAAACATATGATAAAAATCTATATTACAAAATCAGAATTATTACATCATACATTAATTATGGCATTTCGTCAACAATAAACTGGCATTATTCTTTATTCAAAGCAGCTAAGAATTTTATATAAGGAGCTTATTAAACATACAAGTTTAATTATTAAATAACAAATAGTAAAACAAATTCGTATTGGCTTTTATCTTCTAAAATTATAATAGTTCAAAATTCTTACAATAATATTTAAGAAATATCTTTGAAATTTCAATAAGTTCTTCATCAAAAGAACTTCTTTTTGACTGAGGCAGAAAAACTATCAATTTCCATACATCTAATTGAGAATTATAGGTTTCTTCTTAAGGCCATATTTTATATATAGCTCTAAAAGTTTATAACATTTTAATAACGGCATGATTATTCTGATTACTTATTTCTATTACAATCCTTTATTATAATACAATTAAATAACTCTCAGAATAATTATAAAAAAATTCCTTATGAACTTTGGATAAATTTATAAGAGATTGAAAAAAATCAATGTCTGTTGTAATTTAAATAATTTTCTATATGTAAGGATTTAAGTGTTAAATTGCCATCTCCAATAAATTGTAATTAGAAGAGGACTTTGTTATCATTTAAAATACTGAAACAGCAGTAGCACTTTCAATATTTTCAATTGTTATTTATTGCAAAATGTATTTCAAATATTAAAGATTAAATTCTTCATCTTATTCTAACTTAAATATTTTCTTTTAATATTTCTATAAAAAGAGCATAAAAATAATTTTGAAACTTGCATTACCCACCTAGGAAGTTAAATTGTTTAAATGAATCCTTAATAAATTTTCAAGTTTCTTTAATGTAAATTCTTAATCAACAATAAAAATTTTCATTGATGTCAGTAAAATCAAAGATGCTTACAATTAGGTTATTGGTAATGTTTAATTTACTTTAATAATTTAATTTACATTATTAATATCTTAAGGATCATAATAAAAAGCAACTTAATTTTTAATTATGTTAATTTATTGCAATTCTACTTAAAAAATAGTGTTTAACACTTAAGAACAAAGGAGATATCCCATATATGTAAATTATCTAACATATGAACACATTGCCACAAATAATCTTACAATCGAGCATAAATACGTATCACTTTCTTGTTTACTTATAAGATCAATTAATTCATTAGGTGCATCCTCATTTTATATTTGATTATATAATTCTATATAATTAGATAATTAACAATAAATTAAATGTAAAAGTTTTTCCTTATTATTCTTAAATAATCTTAAAGAATAGTGATTTTAACACAATTTTGTTAGCAATTTGAAGTTTTCTTTTTAAGTCTCTTTATTTATGCTTTAATGATTATAAATTTACCAATTGATATGCTCAATTTAATTTAATAAATATTAAAATAAATAATGTGTAAATTATTCATATTATTTAGAATCACATTAAACTAAATGCTAATTTTCAAAAAAGGCATCTATCAATCCAATAACATAATAGAAATCTTTAATTGATATTTTATTTATTTAATCACTTGCTAAAATTGAAGTCATGTAATTTAATAAATTTTATGATATTATTTAATATGGGTTTCTTTCTAAGACAATTTATAATGATGATAAAATAACTTTATGATTTGTAATGTTAGTAATAGGTTTTTCGATTTCAATTTTAATCTTTAAAATTAAGATATCTAAAAATTCATTTCTTTGTGTTTAAGAAATTACTAAGTATTTAAGTAATTCTAATTAATTTATGTTATTAGAAGCATTCCTGAATTGCCATGCTAGAAATATCCAAAATTAATCATCTACTCTATCTATGAATTCATAAAATGTTGTTAAAATTGATTCAACATAAGAGGAAGTAATATGAATATTCAATATTTGAATTATCAAAACTAAATTATTGATTGCATTTCTATTATATTATTCAATATTCATTTAATTTCTTTTAATTAACATCTATCTTAATAGTAAACCAAAATAAACCCAACTTTTTTAATCATTTTATTCTTAAATTAATATTGATAATTATTGTAAATATTACTCAATCTGATTTAAGTTCATTTATTCTATTTATTCAATAAACTATTATGATTATATAAATTGTATCATTAAAATATCTGGAAGTGGTTTCTTTTGAAGCTCATTAATAAAAAATTATTACATTAATTACATAAATTTAATAATTATTGAATTAATTATATAATAAATACCACTCGAAGTCTGAAAATCAAAATTCAATGATTATAAAGATCATCAAAATATTCGGATAAATTCATTAAAATTTAGTAAGTTATTTTTGCTAACATTGTATTTTTGAAATATCCCTTTTTAGATGTTAATTTCCATTTCGTTATCAACATATAATAATAAGACTTAAAATTCTTCGAAAGTTAGTTTCTTATCACCATCTATATCTAAATTTGTAAATAGTATCTCTAAAGGGGTTCCCCTTTTTTTTTAAACTTCTCTTATCTAATTTATTGCTACCTAATATTAAAATATCATAATACTTATAATTATTCAATTTTGATTTAATTCTTTTGAATTACATATTTAGTTTTAAATATTTTATGTTCAAATAAATCATCCCAATTATATCGATCATTTTCCTCAAATTATAAACAATTTATTATAAATTCTTTCAAGTCTTTCGAGATTTAAATATGTGATGGAAAAGATAATTTTTGAGACTTTATCTATTGTAAAAGTTCTAAGGGATCGTCAGCCATTCAAGGATATTCTCCAGTTATCATCTAAAATGTCATAACTCCTATAGACCAAATATCACTCTTCACAGAATAGTGTTTATTTTAAAGTATTTATGGACTCATGTACAATGGTGTGCCTACGTTTTCTCTAAAAAGTTAATTTTCAGAGTAATTTGCTTTAACGGAGAACCCAAAGTCTGCTAATTTCAAAGTCTTTTAGTGAATTAATATATTCTCTGGTTTGATGTCTCTATGTAAATACTCTTTTTTAATTAATTCGCTTAGAGCAGCCAACAATTACTATAATACTATTTTCGCGACATTCTCATTTAAAACTCCTCCAGATTTGTTGATAAAGGCTTTTAGATTTTAACTATCACAATATTCCATTATTAGATATTCTCTATTTAAACTGGCATCTTTTATGGTTTCGATAATTTTAATTATATTTTGATGGTCCAAATCTCTTAGTATACGAACTTCTCTTTAGTATCCGGAAATATAATATTTATCCTAAACATTACTCCAATCAATAACTAAAATAATGTTAAATTCAAACCTTTTATAGCAACAAATTCTTTAGTTTTATCATGGAAACCTCTATATACCTTAGAATAAGCTCCTTAACCAATGAGATCTTCTTAAGAATAGCAATACTTGTTTTTTATTTTTATCATTAAATCCAAAACGAACAATTACGTAGCATAACAATTAATTATCAAATCATAACCCCCATTATATCAGATTATTGGCTGCATGAAAATAAGTGTCAGAAAACATCAATATACTTTAAATTTAAGTTAAATCTTACGATTACATATAGTTGATTAAAAACACGTTAAAAATTGATTGAGACATAAATTTTGTTATGAAAATTAATTATTTTAATTTAATCAAAATACCTCTTTTTATGTTTAAAATTAGAACAATTGGTTTTTACACATTTCATCAAAATAACTATACTTAATTAAAAACCTCATTCTTTTATTTTTAGTTTTTTTCAATAATTATATGGATATTTTAATTTTAATTAAATCAAAAAACAAATTTATGAATTATTTTGATATTCTTCCTTAAATTATTCATACAATTACTTATTGTACTTTTCATCTGAATTTGTATGAATTCGTTAAGTTACAAATTTTACCAAAAGCTGAAATATATTTTAACTTTTTAATGACTTATAGATTTTGATGTATATTCTAAGTTTTCCAACTTCATTCTTTAAATACAATCATATAATTTTTTTTTTAATAATGATTATATCAATCATTTAAATCATTGAAGGCTGATAACAAAATTTAAATCTTTTGACACTTAATTTTTTTATTGAAAATATTTATTTTATGTTTGTATTCATAGTATATGCATTTTTTTCATTCCTTCAAAAGAATACAGATAATTTATAATCAAAGTTGATTAAATGAAATTAGTAACTTACAAATAAGGTAAACAAGATTTTAATTTCAAACTTAGTTGATTTGACTTAAAGTTAATTATAAAACAATTTCAAAAGAGAGAATAATTATCAAATTTTATTCAGTGTAAATAATAAGGGGCAAATTTTTGTATTATTAATGTAGTTAATAAATTAGATATTGATATAAATATTTTTAATATTAGCATATCATTTTGAATATTAATTAGGTATTATATTAAAGTTTAAAATAATGTTAGAATTAAAGGAGAAGCCTTCTTGTGTGAAAGAAATGGAGATGGTTAAATTATAATTATAATTTAATATATATTTATATAAAAATGGGAAATTGCAATATCAATGAAAAAAAGGAAGATTTAATGGAAAACAATGGTATATAGAAAAATAAAAATAGTGATGTCTGTTTAAAATTTTCAATTTGTAGATGCAATAGGTAGAGGAGGATTTGGAAAAGTATGGAAGGTTAGACAAAAGAAGAATAAATAATTTTATGCTTTGAAAGTGATGTCAAAACCTAAGTAATTTATATTGAATAATATAGGATAATAACAAAAAAATCAGTTTAATCTGTGATGAATGAAAAAGCATTATTATGCGGTTTAAAGCATAAGTAATATTGAAAATATAAATAATAGTTTTCTGATCAACATGCAATTCTCATTCTAGGATAGAGAATATTTGTATCTAGTGATGGATTTACTTTCAGGAGGAGATTTAAGATATCATATAGGAAGACATCGTAAATTCAATGAAGAACAAACAAGTATTTTATAGATCTTAAATTATAGAGTTTTTCAGTGCATGTATAATAATATCATTAGAATATTTACATCAACAAGGAATATTACATAGAGATTTAAAGCCAGAAAATTTAGTGTTTGATAGTAACGGTATGATTCGAAGATTTTTAAGTTAGGATACTTGAGATTAACAGATCTAGGTATAGCCAGAATTTGGAAACCAGAAAATTCTCAAGACACTAGTGGAACTCCAGGTTATATGGCACCAGAAGTTATGTGTAGTAAGAAAAAAATAATTTATTTATTTAATAGGACATAATCATGGTGTGGCTGTAGATTATTTCGCATTAGGAGTAATAGTATACGAATGCATGTTGGGAAGAAGACCATATTTAGGAAGAAGTCGTTAAGAAATAAGAGAGTAAATGTTAGCAAAATAGGCAGCAGTTAAGAGATAGGAAATACCTCCAGGATGGAGTTTGGAAGCGGCAGATTTTACTAATAAAGTATGTTATTAAATAGAAGGTTATAGTTACTTTAAAGAAAACCATAAAATAGATTGGGGAATAATGGGCCAGATGAAGTAAAAGACCATCCTTGGTTTAAGGACTTTAGTTGGGAAAAATTGATTAGCAAAGAAATGATTGCTCCCTTTATTCCTAATGTAAATTGTTTGAAATATTCGTATTAGGGAAATGAAGATAATTATCTTCCCTCAGATAGTAGAAGAGACTCGGATGACACTATAAATGAAGATCAGTAAATGATGTTAAGAAGGAATTCTATATAAAGTAAGAGAGATAGAAGTTATGTTAGATTTATTTAATGGTTACGATTTTGATAACAATGCAAGTGTTCCAAGTAGTTAGATCGCTATTTCGAGTACTTCTTCATCTCGAGTCACAAAACAACCTACAACTACTACGACACCTAAATCAGCCAAGTTAGCTTAAAAGCTCAAAAATTGATTATCATTTTTACCTTATAAATATTATGGATCAAAATTTTATAAATACATATATATTGCCTTTTCTATAGGATCAAGCTTAATCACCATCTAATAGAAAACCTTGTGGTTTCATTGATAGAACATAGATCAGACAATCAAGGATCATACATAAATCAGTTAAATTAGAACCATAGATTCAAGGGTGCATTGTCGATGAAATTATTAAAAGGTGTGAAATTCCTTCATCTTATATTCTATACAAAAAGAATAAAGATTTTATTCCTAAGCAACTCAATCCGATTTCAAAATCAGTGAATGTTAGACCTGATCATTTCAGTCTGAAGTTCTACAAAGAAAATCCAAAAATCTAAAATGTATAAGAAAAATCAAAAAAGCAATAATAGTTTTTTACAAGAAGACAATCGTATTCATTTTAAGAAAGAGAATAAAATGGAGTAAATCATAATTAGGAATACAACGAGAAGGAAACTATCAACTTTGACATGTTTGATACCAAGGATTTATTTACAACAAAATTAGACTTCCTTTCAGGATGCACTATTGAATCTGAAAAAGAAAAGATGAATCTACCTTATCGTTAAAAAATCAGTGACACATTACAAAGAAGAGCTAAAAACGATTTGCCATATTAAAATATGAAAGCTTTTTAGTTGTTTAATGAATGGCAAAACTAACTAATATAAAGTGATATGAAATCTTATTAACATTAAAAGATACATTAAAACGCTAATATTTAATTAGATATACACAAATATGAACATTAAAGATAACAAAAGAAAAATTAAATTAATAGATTATTGCTTAAAAGACTTTGATTATATTGTATATACTCTTTATTTATTTTTATTATTAAAAAGTAAATTAATTTCAAAATTATATAAATGGTTTCCTGTGCTTAATATTGCATGTTCATTTCAGCCCCAGGTTGCATAATAATGACTTATTTGGGATTCATGATTGCTATAGGCTCTGAAACTGTTTATGTTGTACCTCATAGCAGAGTCGAAGGAGCTTTTGCATTGTTTATAACAGCAGTGGTATATTTTGTATTCATCATAAAAGTTATATGCGATATTCTTTGCTATCAGTTATAATAGTGAATACTCTCAAATCCAAAGATCATAGAATGTTGATGAATGGATTAATTCATAATAAATCAGAGAAGCTGAAATGGAGATGCAAGATCTTCCAAAGTAACAAGAACCAGAATAATAACACGAAGATTAATAATGAAATATTAATGAAAGTTAATAATAATTATTATAATAATGAAAACAGTTTTTATAATTTAATGTATCAAAAAAACCCAAAAATATTATCACTATGATTTTGCCTCATCATCAGAACATTTTGATGAATTATTTTGGCTATTTTCTCCTAAAATATTCATAAAATCATTAGCTCTATCGTCTCTTTCACAAATTACTCTTGTATAATCTTATCCAATCAATGTGCTTGAGAGATGAGCATTCAAATTATTGGTTACACTACCTTATGCATCTAATCCATCCATCATTCTAGTTAATTCATTCATCATATATTCTATCTTATTCAACATATCTTCCTATTCCACTTCTTATTAGGGAGGATGTTAATTGTTATTATCTGATAAATTTAAGAAATTCATAGTCTATTATTATTATTGTTATTATTGTTATTGTTATTATTATTATTATTATTATTATTATGGTTATTATTACTTTGTTTACATTTAAAATCTAAGATATTAGACTTCTTATTTTAATAATTAAATTATCTATTATTGTTTTTTAACTTTTATTTACAATCTTATACAATCTAAGCAACCAGAATCATTATTCTTATAACCAGACTTGAATTTAAATTGATCTTATCTTCCTGAAATAGACATTTGTTTGGTTTAATTATTTGGTTCGAAAACTCCAAATGACATAACTGGACTTTCTTGATCAGATATGACAGATAACAAATTTTATGGAATAGCAGAAACATTCACTAAAATATTTTCATTTTCTTCTTCAATTCTTTATTCTTATAAAACATTCTTAGTATTTTTGTTTCTTATAAGCTTTTTCACGATCTCATTTTAAAATTACTGAGTACTTCCTAAGTTTCTTCGAGTATCTAAACTAGTAATAGTAGTATTTTTATCAAGTAATTGTATTAATAGTTCAAATCCCTCTTTTTAAATTGCATTTTATTTTAAGTTTATCTATTTTATCCATCTGTCTCTTTCCAAATATGGAACAACATCTTTTACAAATTAATCATTTAATTTATTGTAAGATAAATCTAACTCTCCTATTCCTATTTTAGATATGTCTTCTTCTGGACTTTCGCCTTTTGTTCTATACAAATAATCAACACTATCTCTTCTTTTACCATGTTCTTATAGTAATTATCCTAGCATAACTCCTATTTGATGTGTTAAATAATTATGAGAAAAATCTACAATATGAAGGGATGAATTCTAAATTAGAGAAGGTTACAGAATGCTGAAATGATTTGAAGTCATCAAACATTATATAATGCGTAGCTCCTTTAAAGATTAAACTACTGCTATTCCTTATGAAATTATTTGCATATGTTCACTACTCATTCTTATGTCTCGAATAATAAATGTTATCACATCTAAGCTCTTTGTGAATAACTTGGTAATCACTCTTAGGATCTCCAATAATTCATTTTTATAATTATCATGCGCCATAGATTTGTTTAACTTCAAGTTCTTCTATACACTTTTTAAAGTGATTGTTTTAAATTTACATTGTGCTAACAATAATTAAAGAGGTTCGATATCTATTTATTTTTATTTTTTATACCCTACAATCGTATTTGTTCTAAAATTAAAACTATTTCTGTCTCCTGAATCCCATTTAATAATTCAGAAGAACATTGTACATTCAAATTTTTACAAATTTGTTTGTATAGGTATGTATGAGATTTCTATCGCTGCTTCATATTTATTATTAATTCTAAGAAACTAATTAATAAACTAATTAATAATTGTTCATTATTGATCATTTTACTTATAATAAAAATTGTTTGAAATTCAAAATACTTTCTCTATAATCAATATATTGTTGATTTGGTAAATAAAGGTTCAGTAAACTTAATGAGTCAAGTAAATATACTTATCATCAAATAAGAAATAAAATATTAATGTAAATGTTTAAAAATACTTTACTCATTTTGATTATCTAATTTATTTATATTATTATATTAATTTAAATTACTTATATGTCAGAAGCGTAACCTATAACAATTGAATTAGTGATGGCCAAATTAGAAGAAGGAGGAAAGACCCTTCGATTAAACATATTAGGTATATGATTATATTTTAAAATAGGTATTACTGAAATAAATTAATGCATCAAAGATCATATGAAATTGGTTTAGACCTTAGAAGTGCACCATAATCAACTAAAAAGAGTATGTTATTTATTAATTCTTTGATTGATAATATAGATTCACCCATTTTAGAGAATTTAGGAGTTTCTAATAATGAATTGGAAGGAGTACATAAAATACAATTACAAAAATTAATTAAATTAGACTTATCTTTTAACAGAATAACAGGTTTAATATTTGGGTGTAAATAAATTTAGTATTTGAATTTAGAAAACAATAAACTATAAAAAGTAAGAAATATATATATTATTATTATTTTAGATTGATTTTCTGAATAATTTAAAAGACTTAAAGTATCTGAATTTAGGAGAAAATTAAATTGAGAAAATAGATTTTTTGGTTTTTAATGTATAAGTAAGAAATTATGTAGAAATATATTTTAGTTGGAAGAATTGATTATAAGAAGAAATAAAATATCGACTTTGAAGGGTTCTTTTAGTAATACATAGAAGTTAAAAATTCTTGATGCAAGTAAAAATAAAATTAGTGACGTTTAATTTATTGATACAATAACTGAGTTGGAGGAATTGAATTTATCTAATAATTAAATAAGTATTTTGAAGATAGAAAGATAGAATGAGAATCTAAATATACTTGATTTAAGTTTTAATTAAATTGATGATTTAAGAGTTCTAGAATTTAAATTTCCATATTTAACTAATCTATATGTTTAATCAAATTAGATTTATGCAGAGAATTCTTTTGATTTTTTAAAATTGATGTCAAATTTAATCGATATCTAATTTCAAGATAATCCATTTTGTAGTAGAGAGTATGAAGATAAATTTATAGTGGAATGTCCTTGGTTAGAATTGATAAACGGTAGAGAGGTTGGAAAGCCAGGTTAATATTTGAAATAAGAAGTTTTGGCATTGAAATAAAAATTATAGGAATTGGATTTAGATGTAAATAATTATCATATGTCTGATTTGGATATTGAGGAGGGGATTGTGACAGAAGAAAGATTAAAAGCAATTTTAAGAGTACAAGGATTTTAGGATGATGAGGATGAAGGTGCGTATAAATTAAAGGATTAAGAAGAGAAGGATGAAAATATAATGGCTGAAAAAGAGTTTATATAATTTATTACGGAATAAAATGAATAGATGGATAATATTAGAGCATAATATTTGAGAAGGCTACTGAAAACATAGTAATCAGAGTGTTCTACATAGAGAGGAATTCAAGAAGAATATACACTTTAGGATTCTTAAATAAAACAATAGATTGTAGAAGATTCAAATGAGTAGGTTGTTATTGGTATAAATTAAAGTAATAAGGATTCAAATTTGAGGTAAAAATTATTGATCAGATCTTTACCCAAACCTTAAAAGAAATAATCTATTCTTTCTGAGATAAGTTAATTAAAATAAAATATGAAATCAAAAGAATTTTATCAATCTTTAGGATTTAATTAATCCAATAACAGAAATCGTGGATCTTAATAGAGAATGAATTTATCTTCTGAAAATTTCAATAAAACTTCAGAAATACGAAGTAGTTCTAATCGTCCTCAAATTACCAATTCTTAATTGAAGTTACCTAAAATTTGATTTAAATACTATACAGTTATTAATAAAAATAAAAATTAAAAATGGAGATTGAAAGTCGATAATTCATTTCTTAGAGTGAATTTAATCGTAGTGAAAAACTGACATTGACAACAATATAACAATATGTTTCCATAATAGTATTATTGTTGGCATTAGGAGATGCTGTGATGTTGTTTGTTATCAATGGATTTGTGTTAAATTATATCACCTTAAGCTATGCTATCATAAATGTCCTGATAGTATTGATCTGCATAGGGACTCTAGTTTGGAATCGTTAACAATAAAACGATTTGAGGACAACAGAAGACGAATGGGGAGAATCAACAGATAACTTTAACGGGAGGTAATACAAATTAATTTATGAAGATTGTTATTCTTTTTGACCATTCTCCTAGCGATAGCAGAGTTTGTATTTTTTATCTTAGTAATATTGTCGAGTGATTATGTCAAAGGATTGTACTAATCAGAAAAAATAGGAAACGATTATGAGAAATTCGATAAAGTGGTGTCAGTTATGAAACCAATTATATTGATATTTTCAATCTTAATTGTAGTTGGATTAACTTATACCATTCATAACTTTTATCAGATGACTATATCTTCAACGACAAGTCGTTTCAATATATACCTACTCTGTATAGCTGTATCTTTGACTTGTTGGGGAACAGTCTATTTATTAAAAGGTATGGGAATCTATCCAATCAATGCGGTTTTAAATTTAATAATATTGGTATTAATTTTATTAGCAATAATATCAAATACTTGGAAAATCAAAGGTTTGCTAATGATATTGGCAGCCCTTTAAATCTTAATAATTCCAGTTCTATTAGGGTTCTAAGCTCAATATATAAGAGATTATTAAGATTAATAAGAAAGCAACATAGCAAATTGTTAATAATAGATGAATAATTTATCAGAAACTTATTTATCTTAACATTCCTGTGCTTCAAAATATATTAAAGATATTTAAACTTCTAATTGTCCAAATGGAGAAAAAGAATGTTCAATTTATTCTACAACATGTGATCGAGATGCTTAAGTTTAAAGATGGGAAGTAGAATCAATAGATCCAGCAGATCATCCATTAGGATGTTTAAATTTAAATTGTTGTAAAACAGTAAGTAACATATTCACCAAAGATTTGTTAATTTTAATATTGTTATCTTTAGCAACTCCATTATTTTTATTTGCTTTGATTTTATTTGAATTTCATCTTTCAAGAAGAACAAGATCAGATAAAACATTGGGTAGAAATATAGAGACACTATTTCTTTTATTGTTCATTGGAACAATAGTATTTGGAGTTCTTTTATTGGTTAATAAGTACACTCCAATTCCATTGAAATAAGATGTTAATTTTGATTAACCAGGGAAAGCAATTCGAGCAAAAGAATTCACAAAGATATAAACAAAGATGTGCTAATCAATAGCTTAATTGGTGGGGAATCGAATAGAGTTAAGTAGTGAATGTAGATCTAGCACTAATTGTCCTTTAAATAAAGTAGAAACGGGGAAAAAAGAGACAAGTATAAGAAATCATTAATTTATATAGATATTTTATTCGGATTATGGGTAAAAGGTGTTTAATAGTTTAAGAGAAAAGAAGCTACTACATATTAAACTGTGGCTGCTGCTAAGTATTTATGGAGTAATTATGATGGCAACGAATAAGATTTCTTTGCTATAATTGGGAAATAGGAATATGTTTAATAGTATTTAGATGACGTTTAAGTGTGTTATTAGGTGGGTTTAAAAGAATTGACAATAAATTTATATCAAAATGTAGTTGATATACCAATAGAAGAGAAGAATAGTAAAGTTTATCATTATTCAATGTTTTCTCACTTTGCAGAAAACCCATCAACCAAATCACCAGAACCAACTAAAGGAACAGCAGATAAAGGTGGCAGCGATCAAAAACCTTAAGTAGCTCCTCCTTCACCTTAATGTGGTACCCCTAATTGTTAAGAATGCAAAGATTAAAAATGTGTAACTTGTAAAACAGGGTTTGATAAGGATGAAGAAAGAGGGTGTAAATTTACAGGGAAATTGATTGTTAATGAATCAATTTAAGTTTAATTATTTAAGGAAAATAAATCAAGAGTAAATGGATTTGTGGTCGGGGAAATAAAGAAAGAGGGGGATAAAACATATACTTAATATCCATTATAAGATGCTAAAATTTGTTGGAGTCAAGAAGGATTGGAAAAACCAATTTGCGATACAGTAACCTAAAAAGGAGATTATAAATTATAAATATCAACATTTGATGTTGCTGAATATAGCACTCAACTCTTTTAACCAACAACTGGATTAATAACTGTTTCTGCAATTGGTTACGATGATTATGTCTAAGCTTAAGTAGTTTAATTCGAAGAAGATATTAATTTTGGAACTATCATATTAAGATCTAATGTAACTATACCCAAGGTTTAACCTTCAACACCTCCAAAGACTTATTTACATAAAGCTACAACAACTACTTCAACTACACCAGACACTGGAAAATCTACAACTACAACTACACCTGATACTGGAAAATCTACAACTACAAGTACAACTACATCTGATACTGGAAAATCTACAACTACAGCTACAAGTGATGCTGGAAAATCTACAACTTCAAGTGATACTGGAAAATCTACATCTACATCTACAACTTAATCTGGTAAAACTGAAACTGGAACTGGTACCAGTACATCCTCTGCTTCATAAACTAATAAAAGCGAAGGAGGATGTAAAGATGGAGAATATTTGGATGCTAGAAAAAAATGTCAACCTACTGGATGTACAAATGTTCCTTAATGTAAATTCTGTGATAAAAATAATAAATGTATGAGTTGTTCACCAGAATATCAGTTATAAGCTGATAAATCTTGTCTTCCAGCAAATGGATGCTCTAAACCTTATTCTTAAAACTAATGTTTAAAATGTTCAAAAGATAAGGAAAAATGTGATGAAGATTAATGTGATGCATTCTCATCTTTTGAAAATGGTTAATGCAAATAGGCTTATAAATTATGCAATCCTAAAGTTACTAATTGTGCTATTTGTACTAAAGAAAATAAATGTGCAGCATGTGAATAAGGTTATAAGGTTTAAAATGGAGAATGTAAATTAGGAGATTTTTCTTAAATATTCTAAATCAATTATTATTAAACTGATGTTTATGTTGTTGATGTTATGGATTGGAATCATTTAGAAGGAGCAAAGGTTGATCTTAGAGTAGGTAGTTGTGGTTCATTATAGGTTTATGGAACTGCTAAATCGGATTCAAATGGAAAAGTTACATTTGCTCGTTTAGTTAAGGGTTCATAATATAATTTTATTATAACTCATCCTGATTATTCATAAAATTGTTATGAATTTTAAGATAATGAAATCACTATTGTACCTTTATCTAAGAAATTAAAATCTGGATAAGTTAGAATAGTATTAGAATGGTATAATAGTAATATAAATTTGGATCTTTAACTATCATTTAATCCTACATCCAATTCTAATTGTTTAGTAGGATATTTAGATAATGAATGCACTGGAGCTAAATTTGGAAAATCATCAGATGATGAATATAGTTTTGAAGCTATAGAAGTTAATGCTTTAATTTTAAGTAAGTATTTAATATTTGTACAAAATTTTGGAGATAAAGAAAATTATTAAGAAAAGTTGATATCATCAAATGCTCATATTAAATATTATGTGGCTGATAAGGAAGATCCAGCTGTTACATTTGTAGTGCCAAATGACAAATAGTCAGAAATTGTTGGAACTAATGATGCCTTAAAAACTGAATGGTTAGCATGGTTAGTAGCATGTATTGATTCAAATAAATCTGAAATTCCTGAATCCCTATTTTCTTAAAATGGTGTATGGTAATAAATATATTTATTGAAATAGGTGGACATCTAGTTTAAATAAATGGTATCCTGAAATTCCTTAAAAAACTTCTCAAAACTATTTCCCATCACCAAAAATTTGTGACGTTTGATACCATATCATGGTTACGTATTATTAATATATATTATATTGATGATAATTTTGAGTTAACTTCATTTTATCCTTCCATTTCATTATTCTTTATGCACCTTATTGCCTTAAATTTTCGATTTAATTATTATTGTCTGTTCTATCTGCAAAGTTTAATAAGT
This sequence comes from Paramecium sexaurelia, assembly GCA_000733375.1. NCBI lineage: Eukaryota > Ciliophora > Oligohymenophorea > Peniculida > Parameciidae > Paramecium > Paramecium sexaurelia. The sequence goes on from JPFM01000018.1 coordinate 545,685, forward strand.
GAATTTCTTAACCATTTATATATTGTTCATCAGAATTGTATATACTAATGAAATGATTATATTCAATTAATAATTGCCATAAAAATGCTTAAAATAAAATTTCTTTTCAGCTCATTCAAATCAAAGTACAAACTTTTTAAAGAACGTCTATTTACACTGTAAACTAGCTTTGAACAAAGTCATACTTTGCCATAATTAAATTCTATTATGCAAGCATTTTTAAATGAAAATATATATGATCAAATAATACCTATGAAATTATATGATAGCACTGCAATTTATAATAGACTCAAATAAGAAATAGAAACAAATTAAAATACTGATGATTAATTATTTGAGAATATGATTAAATTTTTAGAGATGTAATTCTAAAAACCTAATTTTAAAGAGTATATTGATTGGTTAAAATTACAACCAATCAATTCAGAGTATTAATATATTCTACTCCTTTAATTTTATTCTGGCTTGATTGTGAATGACAAAGATGTTTATAATGAATTCAAGTAATAAAAGCATTAATTCAACACAATTTTAATCTAAATAATGGAGTACTGTATCAGTAAGAAGAAATTACCATAATTAAAATCTGACAAAATTGATTAATTAAAAGAATATCTAAATAGTGATAATAATTCTCTCAAACCTTATGCATTACTATTTCTATCTTAATATGATACAACTATAACAAGTTTTTAAGAAGCTTCTTGTCATCCTGAAATCCTATTACAAATGCTCTAGCATTTAGAGTTAAATGATCATTTATTAAAATATGTTATTTCCCAGATTTATTAAGGTATCAATTAATGGCATCTATACTACCTTGCCTAACTCTTTGTATTACTCAATAAATTTAAACCTTCCCCATTATTTTTAGATATAATATAAAAAGTTTATGTAGAAAGGGTTCTTGATTAAGAAGGAAATTATTAATTTGACTTTAGAATTTTAAAGAATTTTATTCAAGTTTCTTAAAAAAATCAAGCTTTCAAAGATTATAAAATTTATATGATACTACTTAAAAGAGTTGTAATTATGTCTCAAGAGACTAATTTTAATGATAAAACCTTAGAAAATATTATAAGGACAGTTTATTATTCGTTAAGAGAACTTTCTCTTGAAAATGATTAACTTTTTGATGAGATTCCTTAATATATTATGAGCGAAGAACTAATAGATTTAAAGAAATATTTAGAAGGATGGTTAGAAAAATCTGTTATGTTGGAATCATTATCCATTGCTAATATATTTAATCTTAATATTCCACAAGGTTTTTGTGAGAAATATTTAACAACTATGAATTTACAAGAGAAACATGTAAGAGCGATTATTAGATTATTAAATTAAAGCAATTAATTCCAATTGAATGAGAAAACTTGCGATATTTTAGTTGGATTAATCACTAAATTTAAAATAGATTATTTAAAATATCTAAAACCAAATAATCTACAAGCTTATCCTCATAATTTGATAAGACAAATTGTTCAAGCAATTATTACTAATTCCACTGATGAATCAGTAATAGAGTTTATACAAAATAATCTTCAATATTTATAAAATAACAAATCCATTTGTGAATAAATAGGTCTTGACTTTTAATTTATTGCTCCATTTATTAAATTTTAAATAGAAGCAGAATTTACAGCAAAAGTAGAATTTGATTAATTATTAAAATGGTTATAAATTTACAACATATTAGCTCCATTAAATGATGAAATTATATCAAAGGTTAAAGAATGCATACCAAGATTTTCACCTTCTCAAATTTCTAGTTTATTATCATCATGTGATTAATTAAGAGATTAACTCAAAGATTTTGATAAAATTTAGGATTTAAAAGGTTAAAGTAGTTTTATTGATGTATATTTAAATTAAAAAGGCAATCTCCCTAAATCTATTTAAAATATTGATGATATAATTTTAGCTAATTCTAAATGTCTAGATATGAATTATTTCAGATCGAAGAAAATAAAATAAGAACTTTTAAGAAAACTCTAAGAAATTAATGAAATACCAAATAGTAAATAAGCATATGAATTACTAATGGGTTGGAGAGTAGCTGATTTCAATGTTGAGACATTTGAAGCTTTGATTAAAATTGTGAAAGATCAAATAATTAATCAGGATTTTCATCATACACATAAATTAATATCTAAACTTGTTTCATAACATTAATTACATCCAGGAGTTTTATATAAAGCTTATTAAAAGTTACAGGGTGTTTTAGCAAGCAATTTTAAAGATATAAAGGATAAAGTTAGTATTATAAAATTGGCTATAATTTTAAAGCGAATTTATCCTACTTTAAGTATTGAGTTGACACCTTAAGAAGATGAAGAATGCCAATTTGTAAATTAAATTATTGAAAATATATACTTTAATAAAGGAAATTTGATTACATAAACAAAACCTTACATGTCTCCATATAAGTAATTTTATCCTTTTGTTTGTAAGGATTTGAGTGAATTTACTAAAGATTTTGTAAACTTTTAGGACAATTTAAATGTTGCTATACATGCATATGTTAACAAAGTGAAGTTATAAGTAAAGAGTTCAGATTTATAAAATGAATTAGAGAAGCCTGCAATAAGTGCTTTATAATAATTGAAGCTTGCTTGTCTAATTTCAAATGTAGAGAAAAATGATTTTTTGAAAAGATAATTAAAGAAAAATTTTTCTCATATAGATCCAGGCACGAATTATTTATTTTAGGATGATTTAGTCATCTGTTTTGAAGTAATGAATAAATTATTTCCAAATGAGAATGTAGGAAAAAAATTAGAGTTAATGGCAATTCATTAATATGAATCGTTTTATGAACCAACCTTAATTTATTTATTTACTGAGAATTTATTAACTAGTAGAACTATTTCAATAATAGAAGATAGAATAATTAAATGGAAAATATGAATTATGTTTTGTAATTTTAAGTAAAATTTTATGAATATTTTTATTAAAAAAGTTGAAGGTAAAAAACTTTCAAATTATATCTGTTTGAGAATCTTAATACTATTAAATATAAATTTTGAATGTCCCTTACGTATTGCTATATTATATCAATATCAATATCATTATTATTATTTCTTTAATTAAAATCTTAATATAGTATATGTTTATTATAGGAATTACTCTATTAAGTGTACAGATTTTGGGAGTTCTTGGTGAAAAGCTTTTCGAGTCTCCTAAGATTATAAATTACGAAATATCTGATGCGAAATTTTAGAATTGCTTGAATGTAGTATAGGAAAATTGCCAACTTTGCGAATAAAAATATTTCTTATTTTCATTACCTTAAGATCATGATAACTTAGGGTTAAAGAAAGGGACAAAAATATGTGTTCAATGGTATTCAAATTTCAAGATATTTTAGTCCGTATTTCAAATATAATGAAGAAAACAATTTTTATTGTGGAGATTGCTTAGACAAAAGTCAAACCTGGTAATAATTCTGAATAAGTTAGGGATAATTATAGAACGTGTACATATGATTATAAGACCAAATCAACAGGAGCCTCTGTATTTCATAAAATAGATAGACCTGCAAGATAATTATTTTATGTTGTAATGAGCGGGGATAACACTGTAAGTAAATTAAATATAAATAGTTTACTACATAAAGTTGTGATGGATGCGAGCACTTCTGTCGTTTCCAAAACTCGACATGTCTTCCAGTATCTCAACAATTTTCATATGATCTAAATAATTTGTACATAAAATGTGCAGAAGGATATGAATATAGTGATTTAATATCAGGATGTGATCCTTGTCCTGAGAATTGCAATTCTTGTCAGATAGATAAAAATATAACATAAGATTCAGATAAAACAATTATTAATGTAAAAAAGAATTGTTTAAGATGCAATGATGGATTCAGTTTACTCAGAACTCGAAAAACCTTGAATAAAGACGAAACTGAAATTAATAGTGTTTGCGTTGCTTGTTTTGTAGGTTGTGAAACATGTCATTTTGGATTGAATGGTAAAAATCTTAATAATATTCCTTGGGATGCTTATAATAATAATTAACTCCTTTTAACTAATAATTTTGATACGAATGAAACTAAATTTTATGAAGATCTATTTAAAATTTATAAAGTAGCATAAAGGTGTGAATATTGTACAAATACAACTTAAAGTACATTTATTCCTTCTTTGAATAGAACTTCTTGTGTAAAATGCGGGACTAACTGCAGAAGATGCGAATATAAATCAAAAATAGATGATACATCATTGTAAAATATATATTATTAATGTAAAGACCAACAAGAGACATAGAAAAAGTGATATGGCCTGAGTCTGAAAATCCTACATAAGAAGAAATCTAAAAATATGAAGATGAATATATATTAAGGTGTAGAGAGTGTGATAAATTTAATCAAACATTTAATGCACTGGGAACTGGATGTACTGACTGTTCTATTGCAAATTGTAAATTATGTGGAATAGTCTCTGATAGTAATGGAATTCTATTTTCAACATTAGCTATTGATTTCCTTCCACTAACTTAAGATAGTACTTATTAAATTGAATAATTTTAGCTTAAACTATTGAGCAATGTTTCTTATGTGATGATGACTATTATCTATCTATGGATAAAAAATTATGTACATAAATGGAAATAAAAAATGAAATGGGTTGTTTATCTTACTACATTGATAAAGAGACTTAGGCAAAACAATGTTAGTAATGTAGTATTGGATAAACACTTTATAAAAATAGTAATACAAATAGATGGGAATGCAAAGTAGGTTGTTAATCAGATTATTTATGTTAATCATGTGTTGAAATTGGAGCTGATACGCGTTGTTTGAGATGTCTAGATGGCTTTTATTTCGATATAACTAAAAATAAAGGTAAAAGTGTAGGTTAATGTAAAAAATGTTAAGAAAATGGATATTGTAAGAAATGTTATGTTTTGTCTTTACTATCAATTCATCATTCCGAATATTACGATTTTGATTATTAAGCAGTGTAACCTAATGATTTAGATGAAGCTTTATTACAAGAATCGAAAAGAATACATGGTCCCTATTGCTATGAATGTTTCTCTTCTGAAAGTGCTGCTTCGGAAACTTAAATGAAGCCTATTTTAAATGAAGACCTTAGATTATGTGAACAAGGAGGATCCAATTGTAAGGAGTTCTAAGCTAGAGGATTAAAAGGCTATTGCAACCAATGCCTTTAAGAGAGAGTTGGAGTAGCATTAAGTTCATCTAGTGATTTTTCTGATTGTATTGAATGTCCTGATAATACGATTGGTTGTAGAGATAGATCTCCTTAGGAAATAATTGATTCTAATAAATATTTTGATTCTGCTGATGATCAGAAATATGAACAATATTAGCGATTATCATTCAAATGCCAAACAGATGGCAATTATTATGATGCCAATATTAACAGATGTATTGAAGGCATTAGTAAAGGTGATCGATATTACGAATTCAACATAGAAGCTGATTGTTCATAAACTGAAACCAATTCAGCTGATAAATGGAATATTAATGCCTAATTTAATAATATAACATTAAAAGATGCAACTATTGTTTTAGAAGATAAATTAAGCTTAAATGACAAAAATGATCTTTTCACCTTTGGAAACAAATATGCAGTGACCAAAATATCTATCACACTAAACTTTACTGTTCTTTCTGGAGATAATTAAAATAAATGTTTCTTCCCAAAAGATACTTATTTTACTTCTAATATCAGAAGGAAAATATTCTCTGTTTAAGAATTAGAATTAAAGATTGTCACTTCTGATAATTAGTAAAAAATTCAGTGGTTCATATAACGAAATCTTTATTTTGTATATTTTACTTCAGTTTCAATTAATGGTATTGAACTGCATCCAGCATATGATATAGATTAGTATAAAATCTCTACTCATATTCCAAAATACGAATCTCCTTTTGGAATAATATTCTTAAATAATACTGGATCCAAATTTTCACTCAAGAATGTCAAAATTGGAAATGAATGTGCTGAAAATCATTTTCAAAACAATGATAATTAGACCAAAACTGCAGCAATATGTAAGAAGTAAATGTCATTCTTTACATCTCTATTAAATATTTATGAAATCACTTTAAAGGATGTTACATTTTAATGTTAAAATTATTTATCTTGTTCTGATAATACATTTTAAGGAAAACCTTTTGGTTTTACTTATGATCCTGATATATTACTTCCCTATTTAAAAATCCAATTAGAAAATATTTCATTTTCAAATATTTCTGTTGAAAACTAAGCCATATTTGATATTTAATCAATTAATTTTAAATCAGTTCCTGAATGGACTAACAAAATCTGGATTAAAAATGTCAAATTTGAAGATTGTTATTTCATTAATGATGGAGCCTTTCTAAGTACAAATGTTTTCAATAAACCAACTGGTATAGTGATTATTGATACTTTAATAATGAGAAATATTGAATACAATAATTCCAGAGGAATTGTTGATTTCACTACAATGTAATAGATAAAAGTATCTAATTTTTAGATGTATAATTCTAAAATAAACTATACTGCATTATTCCATGTAACAACTCTTGAAATAAGTGATGTCTATTTGTAGAATGTTAGTTTCACTTATAAAGGTAGGTTGATTTAAACTTAATATGAAATTAATACAATTAGAGTAGGAGATCCTGAATTTTCTGGATTGAAATTGAAATTTATAAATTTACGATTTGATTAAGTAATTTGTTTAACTCCAGCATGTTTAATTTTACTTTCAGATATCTAAAATGCTTATGACATATCTCTAAATATTACAATCAAAGGATTGATTATAAAATAAATCAATTCAATAGGATTTGATAAAACAATTTGGGGAGCAGCTACAAGTGCAGCTATAAGAGTTGAAAAAAGTAATACATTGGTAGTCACAAATTTTGAAAGCATAGAAAATTATGATTTAGCAGTATTTTATGTAGAATAAGTGTGGGTTACAAAGTTTGTTAACATTAATTGTCATTAAAACTAAGGATAAATTAACCCTAATTCTCATTAAAAAAGTAATAATAATTATTGTTTATTTATAAACAATCCATATAAATGGGTAGAATTGCTAAATGTAGAATTAAGAAATTTGATTGCTTATGATAATTCATTTGTTGGAATATCATCTTGGAGCAATCTAATTTATAATACTTCAACTTCTGATTATTTAGAAACTATTATTATTAATGGTGTTAAAGTAACATAATGTGAAATCATTACAACCGTTTTAGCAGTACCTTCATCTGCAATTTTAATCGATTCTACTCAAATGTAAATTGTTAAAATTGATTTTATGTATTTTTATAATAATAAGCATACAATGGAAATAGACGGTTCATTAAGACCAAGCAATCCAACATTATTAATGAGAAGTGTAGTTGGAACATTATATTTAGAAAATAGTATTTGGAGATCAAATTCCGTTGAAGGATTTGGGGCGGTTCTTTATTTAGAAGTAGGAGCTTAAGTCATTAAAAATATTACTATGGAGAATAGTAACTTTGATAAACTAACAGAAAAACAATTTCCATCAATAAATGAAATAACAGATGGTGGTCATATATATCTATCTGCATTTAATTTATCAATGATCAATTGTACTTTTTCTAATTCCACTGCGAAATAAGGTGGAGCTATATTTATGAGAACATTAAAAGAAGGCATTTTTGAACTTAGAAATATTTCTGTTCAATATGCATATACACCTTTATATGGAACAATTAAATCAAGAGGAGGTTGTTTATTTATTGATTCTATGGCATCAAAATTAGATATGAACATAATGAATGTTGATCTGAATGAATGTTATACTAGAGGCGAAGGAGGGGGAATCTTTTTAATGAGTTATGATAAAGAATAAAAACTTACAATTGAGGAGACAACAATAACAAATTGCTATGCTTTAAGTGGTTTAGCAATAAAAACTTTATTTTATTCGAGGAGTAAAGAAATTTAGAGAATGATACTTAGATTTGTAAATATCAAAGGAAATCAATAAAATTCTTTGGATTATTTTAAATAATTAGATTCACTATAATAAATTGAAATGTTTTTATTTATTAAAAGAATTGCTGCTATTGAATAAGATTTTGGTTAAATCGATATTTAGAATTCTAAATCGGATGGTCTATTTTATTATGGTTTTATATCGATATGGTAAGCAAACCTTATAAGATTTAATTCAATAGAATCTTATAGTAGTGTTTTATCATATAGACCTTTTATTGAAATATTGGAGCCATTAGAAAACGAAATAGATATAAATATAATTTAATTTAGAAATATATCATCAATTTCTATATAAAATTTAAATTGTACTGTTATTACTAACAATGGGTTGTGTAGAATTCTGTTAATAAGATTATAATTTGGTGATTTTAAGATAAATCCAGCTTTAATTTTAATAGATTAAATATATGAGTAAACAAAGTTAAAGTTAAGAAGTGTAACTATTTAGAAAGTTATTTGTAAAGAATGTTTTAATGGTCTGGTTTAAATAATGAGAGTTTCGAATTCAAATTTAGTTCCTTTGGTTGAAATTGATTCTTGTAAATGTTAAAAAATAGAAACTTCCTTTTTAGGTTGTTTTGCTATTTCAAGCAAAGACTAATTTAGTTAACAAATAGAAGAGGATAAAAAACAATATATAAATTAAGTGTCTAATTTAACAGCTGAAAAGATAAGTATTTTGACTGAATTGTAGATATATTAAAGAAGAATATTAGAAAAAAGAACATTAGAAGAAGCAACAAACTAATTAAACTAAAATACTTCTGATAATACAAAACTATCTTCATCATCACATGTAATAGTATTGTAGTCAAATTTCGAAATAATTAACGCAGTTCATGGCGGAGGTATTTCTTATTATGGCTTAACAGTTAATTAAACTGCATGTTCATGTTATTTAACAGTAGTAGAAGGAAAAGGAGGTTGTATATATTTTGAATCCTATCCAAAATATGATGGTAAGATTTAACATAGATTAAATATTGCAGAAAATAGATTTCATTCAAATTAGGCAAGTATTGGAGGGGCTATAGCAATCCAAGAAAGTGGAATCAATAATTACTTCAAAACAAGCAATACTTTTGTTAAAAATTTTGCAAAGCTTTATGGAAATGATACAGCTCAATATCCGACTTCTTTAGGTGTGAAATTGAATGGTGTTTTATAAAAGTCATCTCATCAAGATTCTCAAAATATAAAGCGGTCAAATTTCCCTATTTTTACTAGGAGTGGTTAAGAAATGATAAGTTTTGAAAACCAAACAGTTTCAATCGTATTTCTTGATGCACTAAATAACATTCTTGGGTATTAAGAAAATTAAGAATGCATTATTTCTATAAATGCAAATTCAAGCAATTAACAAAAAATTCTTAAAAATGACTTAACAAGAAAGTTCACAATTGAAAATGGATTATAAGGTTTTAATTATTCAAATCAGATAATAAATTTTAATCCTTATTCTGAAAATCATTTAGATGTATTCTTTCAGAGTAGTTATATCAATATTCCTATATATGATGAATCATATCCGTTTTAATGTAAGGAATTTGAGACAAACTTTAGATTATATGTGAGAATCAAAACAGTTGAATGTGAGTATGGAGAATATTATAGTGAATTTTTAGAAGCATGTATTCCATGTGGTAAAGATGAATATGCTCTACTAAAAAAAGCTTTATAATGTAAACTGTTGGATTCAAGTATTATGGATGAAAGTTATTTGAATAGAATTAAACTTAAAGAATATTTTTGGAGACCAAATTATTTTAGTGATAATATTGAATTATGCGACAACAAATTGGAAAATTGCAAGGGGGGTTTCGATGTTGGAAATGCTATTTGTCAAACAGGATTAATTGGAGCACTTTGCGAAGAGTGTGATTTTTATGCTATTTAATGGGAATCTTCTTATTTTAAAACAGAATTATATGAATGCGGTAGTTGTAATCGAGCTTTCAACATATTTGTAATAATTTTCATTTGTTTCGTTATGATTGTAAGCACTTTTTTAACAGCATATTTTCACGAATAAAGAATTATTAAAGAAGTTATAACCAACTATTTAAAAAAAGTTAAGTTGATATATGCTGCTTCCTCTTTAAATAGAACTTCAATTTATTTGAAAATACTCTTTAATTCCTTATAATTGTTCTCTCTTTTTGGAAAATTAAAAATTAATAAGAATCAGAACTATTTTAATTTCATCAATTCTATTAGTATGCCTGCTGTATCAATGGGATATTTCTTTGATTGTATTTTAGTTAATTAAGTATCTGATACAGATTTGATCTATCTCAAATTAATTTTCTTCTTGGTTTGCTAATTTGGAAGCCTTATTATAATTTTAGTAATTATGTTTATATTAAGATTTAGAAGTTTAGTAGGTGCTGCTATCTTCATGTTTATATATTCATAACCAAGTTTTTTGATAGAATTTACTAACCTTCTTATTTCAAGATCAATATCAGGAGATAATTATATTCAAGCTAATGTATCATATCTTTACGATACAGATAAGCACACTAAATGGTTATAATTTATATATTTTGCATTTTTTGTGTTATTATTTTCACCACTCCTCCTTGTTTATCAATTAATGGTTGGAAAATATTACGATAAATTTAACAAGATGTCAAATCTGTTTTCATGGGGAATATTGTATCATGAATATTCATATGAGAAAAATAAGCTAAAATCTTTATATGAAATTTTTAGAATTTACATTAGAACTTTTATCTGTATTTGCATTTGCCTATTTGCTCAAGATGTTGTAAAGCTGGTATTATTATATATATATTTCATAGGCTTCATCATTTACCCTATTAATTTTTATTAACTTGATAGCAAATATAAAAATACAACCCTACAAAGAAAAATAGCTTAATAATTTGGACCAATATTAAAATTTTATTTTAATGCTAACTTTTATTCTTGCAGGAGTTTGTCTTTTATCTTCCAAATCAAATAATGATTAATTATCATAGGCAGGAACTATAGTTATAATAGTGCTTAATGTAATCTATTATTGTTATTTATTTTCCTTCATATTTTCAGAATGTGTTGGAAATAGATTTATTTTATTAGATCATATTAGAGATAAAATATAGTTGAAATATCCAGCTCTTGTTAATAAAGGTTGGTTTACAAAATGGATTCTATAAAATAGATAAAAAACTCGAAAAAGAGCTATTGCCCGATGGACTGAATTGACAAAGGTTGTTAAACAAAGCATAGATGAATGGAGATATGATAAAAATAAGCCATTAAAATTAACTTCTATATTATCTAAACCCTTAATTTTACCTAATGAAGCTCAAATTTTATGATCTAATGATATATTTTCTGTCATTATTATTTTTATATAATTTATCTGATTTTTTATTAATACTTTTTAATACCGTTTATAAAATAAATAATTATTATTTTGACATAAGTATTTATTCTTTTGTTTTTAATTATTTTCAAAATTTCAGAGATAATTAAACTAGAAAAATTATAAAATCAGCTAATTAAGTAGTAAATATGAAAATATAAGCAATTTTCATTAGAATAGATATATTGGGCAAGAAAAACAACAAAATATATATTGATTTCTATTTATCTATTCAAATATCAAACTTTTTTAAATCATCAGCAATAGTCAATTCAAACCCAGTATTTGCTCTAACCCATTCTAAATCAGTGTCTGCTGCAATTTCAGTCAATACAAGTTCTCCATTCCTTTTAACAAATACAGCTTTATCTAATGAATAATGTATATAAATATTTACCTGTAATAACTTAATCAACTCTTCTGAGTCCTGTGGCAGGTAGAGTAATATCTTTTAAGAACTTTTTCTCTCCTTTAGCAGTATGTTCCATAACAACAAGTACTTTAGAACCTGATGCAACCAAATCCATAGCGCCTCCCATTCCTTTAACCATTCTTCCTGGTATCACCCAATTAGCAATATCACCTTATTTATTTATTTGCATAGCTCCTAAAACTGTTAAATCAAGATGGCCTCCTCTAACAATACCAAAAGATTCACTGCTAGAGAATGTAGATGCGCCTTAATTTAGAGTGATTGATTCCTTTCCTGCATTGACTAAGTCTCCTAGTTCTTATCCTTCTAAAGGATAGTTTCCAACACCTACAGCACCTATTTCAGTATGGAAATGAATTGTAATATGTGGATCAAGAAATGCTGGTATAAGTGTTGGGATTCCAATACCCAAATTTACATACATTCCATCTTTGAATTCATGAGCTGCTCTTTTTGCAATTCTGTTTCTCAAACCTTAATTCTTGGCTTTTTTGAATTTTTCTATATAAATTATATATAATAACAAATTACCAGGGTTTCTTTTATAAACAGATTCATCATAAACTAATCTCTCTATTGATTTTTTGTAATTGTTTCCTACGTAGAGATAATCGACATAAATGCCATTTAAATGAACATGATCGAATCCAAAAGAGCCCAATGGAACAATTGATTCAACTTCAGCAATCACTACTTTAGCAGCTTTGGCCATATCTTCATTAAAATTTCTGGAAGTTCCTATAAATCTTAAATTTCCATTCGTATCTGCTACACTAGCCTTAATAAGAGCATAGTCTCCATAAATAGCTTCTTCTCTTATATATTTCTAACCATTGAAATATTCGACCTATATTTGATTACAACATAAATTACATGTTTTGGTTTAGAAGCAATATCTACTTCAAAGTCTTTAGAGTGATTTTTATACTTAATAGGAATACCTCCCTTCTCAACTATAGTATCTACACCTGTTCTTGTAAAAAAAGCTGGGATTCCTGCACCAGCAGATCTTAACTTTTCTGCCAATGTGCCTTGAGGAATTAATTCAAGTTCCAATTCGCCATCAAAGTATTTACTAATATAGTATTATTTTGTTTACTCAGCAAGATGATGATTTTCTCCTGCATATGATGCTATTACTCTCTTTAATTGTCCATTATTCAATAATATACCAAGACCTTCATCATTTGTACCACAATTATTGCTAACCACTGTAAAATTCTTTGTCCCTGTTTCCTTTAGAGCATTTATGCTATTCTCAGGAATACCACAAAGTCCAAAACCCCCTACAAGTAAAGTTGAACCTGCTGGGATTTATTTCACAATAGAAAGATCCTTTACAATCTTTACATAGTATTTGCTCATATGATGAAAGGAAAGTGTCTTGCTAAGAGCAAACATTTTTTAATATATTGTTTTAGATATTATGATTCTTTTTGTTCCTAAATATAGTTAACTTAATACGAATTATCCAATGTATATTAAATACAATAAATTTATGAATTAGAAACTAATAATTTAATTCCTCATTTAACGAATTTTTAGACTTAATTCACATTCTTTATTACTCATTTTCCAACATTAATAATTATACACTCAAATCAGACATAAAATCACTTTATTATTAATAATATTATATAAATCATAACAACTATGGTCTTCTTTAATAGTATAATGATTCTTAATTCTTTGGGTAATTACCTCTACTACTATTTGATATTTGAGGAATAGTTCTTCGCGGAGTTGATCCATCAAAATTTATATTTTTCAGATCAATACTATTTTAACTATTGAATGACAAAAATCCTTATTGATCTTAATCTGTCTTTAATCGACCACCTTCCTATTGCAAACTTAGTATCAATCCTAAAGACGTTACTTCTGGCTAAAATTAAGATATTGATCTCATTAATCTTGGAGTTGATAACTGTTATAATTGGATGTAATATTCCTCTAATATAGTATCAATGTTAAATTTTTAAATGCATTAAGGACATTCTACTATTTTATTTAATCCATAATTTATTATGGATAGGTATTTAGATTACAAACAGGATTTACAATAATAATGCCCGCATTTATTCCAAACCCCTTATTCTTGAATTTATTTGCAATAATCACAGAAATCTGACGCTCTTTGTTTAATTGAATTACTTCTTTGCAATAATTAATTAACATCTATTTCTTTCCTGTTATTCTTAATTAGATCATTATTCATAATTTCTGTGCATGAAGGTTCTAAACAAAAATGAGTTTAAAAATATTTTGACTTATTTAATGAATCTAGAATACATTTTTCGCAATAGGTATGTCCACATTTGTTTGTATACAATTTTTCTTATGATTATTTGCATTAAAGGCATTTATTCATCTAAACGGAAAGATCTATCAGAGGGGATAATTATAAAAATGGAAAATCGTCTTTATTTAGTTCTAATTTACAATAGAAATCTCTACAAATGAAATACTATCCCATTTTAAAATATAACTTTAAACATTACTTACAATATAAGTGATTGCATGCAATCGATTTATTAAATTCATTTTAATCAAAAGATCTTAAACAACCATTGCATTATTGTTTCATCTCCAATATAAAATCATTTGAAAAAGAATTAGAACGACTTCTTTACTTTTCCTAAACCTCCACTTTATAATGAGTTTAAAATTACACAATTTTTAATATTTATGGGTGATTTTCACTGTTCTAAAGTGAAATAGAAGTATTATAAGTTAAATAGATAATATCTATTTTGAAAATCTATCCTAATTTCTAGAGTATTCCTTTATTACATACTTTAGGTGCTACTATTATTTTTTATTAAGCTATTACAAGCATCTTCATAATATATGAAGATTCCTCCTAATTTACCTATGCATAAAATATATTGATATTTGGACTTGTAATCATTTCATTCAATAACTCTAAAGTACTGTTTATTCTTATTGAAGTTATCTAATTTGTTAAAGGTATAATTAATTTAATCTTATCCTGCTAATTTGTTTTAATTAATATTTCCACTAAACCACACAATAGAGCTGACCAACTATCGTAACAATCATGAGATTCTTACTTCTTCTCTGAATTTTACATTAAAAAATATTAAATTACTATTACTGGTTAATAAATTAAATCATTAATTTATAAATAGATTATCATTAATTATTACTCTCCTTAAAAACTTTATTATTACTGATTAAATTTTATTATAAAATTAATATTAATAGTAAAAGAAGTAGAATATTAATGATAATCTTCTTAAAAAATTAATTATTTTGATTTAAAAAATATAATATTTTTCACATATTCTTAACTATCTTATTTATATCAATATCAGTATAAAAACGTTTAGATTATGATGCTTGTTTAAAATTTAACGGCTGTATGTTAGATAATCCTTTAACCTATGAAACAGGCGATTAAGATATTTATGATTTTTATTAGGGTTTAGGTAATCCTTATTGTCCTTATATTTATTACTGCTTCAACATTAACTATAATAAAATTTGTCTGGTATCATGTATTTTTTAATTCTTATATTCAAAATTGGGAAAATAATGAGAATATTTAGACTAAGTATTAAAATTTGTTACTTTTTTTTCTTATTTTAAATTTCGTTATAAAATGATTTAAAATTCAAGGTCTCCTTTATTGAATTCAACTTCATCAAAATTACAATTTAGTGGTTTAGGACGATAACTAATATTGAGTTTTCTTTTTGCCAAAGCATCCATATCAAATCCTTTAAACCACTTATGTTGAAGGATTTCTTAGATACCATTTTTGGAACCTAAGCGAAATTATGGATCTTTGATTAATAATTTGGATATTAAATCTTTTAAATCTTAATGGATTTCCAATTAAGGAGGAAATGTTACTCTATCATTCAATATACTAAGATAAATTTAATCAATATTCTTGGTATAGAAAGGGGGAGATCCACAAATAAATTCATATAACAATGCGCCTAAGCAATAAATGTCTACCATAAAGTTATGGCCATTCCTCATAAGCATCTCAGGGGACATATATTCAGGAGAGCCACAAAATGAATACGCTATTTATTCCCTACTCATATTTGGTTTAGCCAATCCAAAATCAGATAAATGAATATATCCATCCAAATCTAATAAGATATTTTCAGGTTTAATATCTCTATAAACAACTCCATATTTATGTAATTCTTGTATTGCCAAACAAACCTAGACAAAATATTGTTTTGCTAATTCCTGATTTAATTTTCTTAATTATCTCAAATGGTAAAACAACTCACCTCCTGCACAATATCTATAATATAACATTAATAGAAATTTACTCTAAAACAAAAACTAAATAATATTTGGTTTCAAAAGAATAAAATAATTTAGCTAAATATGGAGAATTCAATTATTCCAACACTTATCTTTCATTATTTATTATTGTTTCTTTATTTGAATTTAAAATGAAATTCTTATCAATCAACTTCATAGCATAAAAATATCCACTATCTTTCTTTCTAACTAAATATACACGTGAAAAACCGCTTATTTAATTTTGAAAATCAATACCCAACTCCTATACATTTTAATATTTCAAAATCCTCAATACTTAATTAGTTACTAACGCATTTAGAAATATATGGTTCCAATTTCAAATGTCTTTATTCTATAAATACATTTAATGGATGATGCTCAAGAGATAAATAGTAATCAATATTATAATTTTTAACACTACTCTGCGTTTAGAAGTGTTTAATTTAATGTACTAATGTAGGATTTACTTATTTGACCTTCCCTATTAATTTCTTATATAAATCAGTTGTGGTTAGATTTATTCCTATTGGTACAACCAATCTATTTTCATTGATTCCTTTTACTTCTAACCATTCAACATTAATGTTATAGTAAGCTCAACGGGATCTCTCTCTGTATTCAAAGTCTTTGCTGTAGGAAATCTTCCAAATGCATTATGTGTTGTACTTCCGCAAGGTGATTGAACTCTAACTAAGTTTTCTAAAGGATTTTATAGTTCAGGGGGCTTCTTTAAAAGAAAACAAGGGGAGGAAGGGAGTCTTGATGATTAAACTATAGTTTTCATATTATATAAATATTAGTATAGTTTCAATTTAGTAATGTAAAAGTTTGTACTTCTACTCTGAAATTAGATTAGAAAATTTTATGACTTTTATCTTTTACCGCTTTATCCAACATGTATTTGTCTATTATTAATAAACCAGAATTATCAAGGAATGAAGTATGAAACCAAAATTAAAACATGATCTATTTACTTATTAAAGATTTATTGTAACATATGATACGAGTATCTCCTTAAACTACTGAGTCTGTGGTAAATGTTATAAAGTTTTAATTAATAATTTGAAATTTAGTTATAAGTGTTTAAGTTTGATTATTTTGAATTATTATATAAGGATTGCATGAATTTTTACAATTCATTATTGGTATAGTAATTAATCTAATTTATGATATTTAAATTTTATTTTATGGAATATCTTATGCTTCATAACCAAAGGACAACGCTTTTTCAAAATACAAAACGTAACGAATTTAAGATGGAATCGTTATTCCTTTGTTGTTTTTTGTCCTCATATTACCATAAAAACGCATAGCTTCATAACTGCTTTTAAACATTCTTGAAAAAAGCATATAACAACAAATCATAACACCAGTTCTACCTTTACCTGCTTTACAATGTATTGCAATAACATTCTATTTGTCTTGGCGAATGAAATTATGTATTTCATTACATAATTCAAAAATCATACTGAATTATGGTGCTTAATGATCTTCAAAAGGATATTCCGATACATTTCCATCAAAATATTCATGATTGTACTTACGCTCAGAACATAAATTGATAATCCGATAATGATTCTTATGCCTTTAATTGAAAAACTTTTAAACATCAACCATCGAATTTCTATACAAAGCCTCATAATCAATTGCAGGAAAACCCATCGCTATAATTTATTCAGTGATATCTAAAATTATACTGAGAAATTACATGTCAAATCTAAATCGAAACCATCTTAAACAAATCTATTTTTCTGTTTGCTTACTAATTATTTGATAGGATTAGTGAAGAACCCTTTATTGATATTTACTATACTCTATAGATTTTATTTAGTCAATTAACTCAATTCTTCTGAACGTCCTCGAACACCATAGAAAGGTAACGTTTCCATTTGAAAATCTAATGTGGAAGATAGATCAAAAACATTTTCTTAGTCCATAAATTTAATTATCATTTCCTAATCAATATTGAGTTGATTTTAGAATTGAAAGTTGTTTAACTTATTATTCATTTATATCAGAAAATCTCAAAACAACATTTAAACATTCTTATTAAATGAAACAATTCAATTAAAAATTCAAAAGGCTATCATTTGATTACTAAATTTAATTTGATATTCACATATTCACTCTAATAATAGTAACACTTTTTTATTTTTTCAATATTTTATTTTGATAACATCGATATTTCAATTACATTAAATAATTCTCATCTTGATTCAAACTTAATTCTTGCTAAAATTTGTTAGTTTGTGATGTTGCTTTGATTTGATAAAACTACATTTAACAAAAAATGAACTGTTTTTGTGATTCCAGAATTGAATTCTAATATTTTTTTAGTTGTGTGTTCTAAACGTTAATATAATAATGCATAAAGTACCAACTTCAAGATCTGCTTCAAGCAATCGAATTACCTTAATTAATAAACTCAGTTCACCTCTACATACTCAATAGGACTTAATTGAATAAAAAATCAACTAAAAGGAACTTATTGAAACATTACTTAAAACAATCAAGAGAAAACCCACTTAAAATGAAAAACCTTAAAAAAGAATACGATCAAATGCGAATTCAGGTTAAAAATTGGTTGAAATTAACAAAAATGTCTTACACATTAGAGATTATGAAACAGATCAATAGACATTTAAGAAAATGCTCAATAAAACAATATTACCTAAAGCACAATAACTATCTAATTATACAATGTTGTAATTCTTAGGGAAAGGAAAATATAGTGAAGTTAAATTGGCATGCGAAATCAACACTGGAATACATGTTGCACTTAAAATAATGAAAAAAGAATAAATCTCCTCTATTTGGAAAAGTATAGCATAAGAGTTAAAAATATAATATCTCCTTAATCATCCCAATATTGTAAAACTCTACACTTTCTTTCATACAAGTTTTTATTATATTTTATATCATAGCCACTGAAATTGTTTTAGTATTAGAATATTGTTGTCATGGTCAATTACATAAACTATTAAGATCATTACCAGAAACCTGTTTTACTGAATAAGTAGCTGCATTCTATGTTAAGTAAGTAGCTTCTGCTTTAAATTATCTCCATAGAAATGGTATTATTCATAGAGACATAAAACCAGAAAATATATTTTTGTGTTATAATCAGATAAAATTGGCTGATTTTACTCATTCCATATATTCTCCATAATAAGAAAGATCTACTTAATGTGGATCATTAGCATATATTTCTCCTGAAATTGTAAAAGGAGAAAATTATGATAAAAGCACCGATATGTGGTCTTTGGGAGTATTAGCATATGAATTATGTACTGGTGAAACTCCTTGGGAAGATCTATCATACTAAGAAATGTAGGATATGATTATAAGTGGAAATATTAGATTCCCAAACAAATTTTCAGAAGAATTAAGGGATTTTATTAGAAATTTAATACATGTGGACCCAAAAAATAGAATGAACGCAAGATAAGCACTTAGTCATCCTTGGTTAATTGATTCAAAATAAGAAGTCTCATAATTCACTATTGATATATGATTTATTACTAATTAGTATAAATTTAATTATTTTATCACTAATATTAAAATTTTTATCATTAAATTTATTTTTAATATAAAATTATTAATACTAAATGAAATTTATAATAAAACTTATGAAATTATGATTTAATATAAGAGAATAAAGTAAAAAACATTAAGTTATTGAATATTTACTAAATAAGTAAAAATTCTAAGATAAAGAATACTTGCAAATTAAGTGAAAATGAAAAAAGATTTTTGAATCATCAATCAATAAAAAGATAAGTACATTTAAACAATATAAATAAATTCATACATAAATTAATTTTAAATAATTTCTTTTATAAAATTTTACAATAATATGGATTTACTCTTTCTCTAACTATTTAAACGATTTAATTAAATTAGAGATACATTAAATTAAGATAAAAGTCTTAAAATTCATAAACTTCCAGCTATTTAAGAAAATTTAAAAATTAATCAATTGAAACTTGATTTAACAAAAATTGAATTTGATACTTTGTTATCATTAACAAAATTTGTTTTCTTTACAGAATTCAAATTTTAAACGATGATTGTTTTAATTTTTTATATATTAGAAAGCCTTAGTAAAAATGCTGTTTCAATTATAATGAGCTTGTTAATTTCTAATATATTAACATAATCAAATAATTCAATATATTTTGGAGCTTTGCTTATTTTTGTAAGTTTCATTGCTAATATTTCTCGACATTAAGCTATAACTAAAAGTATGGAATTTTCAGCAAAATCAAGATTTACTTTATTGAATTTATTATATAAAAAGTTACTTTAAGTCAAAACTTAATCTATAGATACAGGCAAACTTATTGGACTTGCTACAGCTGATATAAGTATGCTCGAATACTATTTTATGCTTATATTCTAAATCTTTGTAATGCCAATTTCGTTTTTATTTGGATCAATAATACTTTATATAAGATTTGATGGTTTTATTGGTCTGATACCATTATATATTATAATGTTAATTTATCCATTACAGATTCTTGTTTAGAAAAATTCAATAAAATATACTAAATTATATAAGCAAGAGTAAGATAAAAGAATAAAATTATAGTCTGAATTTATAGATAATATAAAAGTTATAAAAATGTATGGTGTTGAATAAAAATTAAATGAAACAATTCTTGAAGTGAGAAAAAGAGAATAATAATTTTTGTTTAGATCTTAAATTATTTAGTTAATAGACAGAAGTTTAAATTTTTTTGCTCAAATATGGGCTTCAATGTTATTTATAATTATTCTCTACTTATTCAATTATGAATTAAATAGTGCTGCATTAATAGCTACTATTTAATAATTATAATATTTTAAAGTTAGCTGTGTATAATAAGTATCATATGGAATATAAAGTTATTTAAATATAAAAATGATATTTTAAAGATACATTGATATTTTTAATAATTTAAAAATAGTTAATAATTAGATATAAATCCATCAAACAAAATAACTTTTAAAATTAAATAATTTTAGTGCAGGTTGGAAAAAAGAAGAGAAACTCTTAAATTAATTATCTTTTGAAATTAATCCCTAAGACTTTATACTTATAACAGGTAACATTGGAAGTGGAAAGACTTCCTTTTTATTAACTTTAATTAATGATGGTCCATTAGTTTTAAGTGGATAAAGATCAGAAAGAGAAAATCTGACTAAATCTTATGTAGAATAAGATCCAATATTATTTGAGGATACTATATAAAATAATATAATTTTTGGTAAGATATATATTGAAGAGTTATATTAAAAAGTAATCGAAGTAGTTTGCTTAAAAGAAGATATTGAAAATATGCAGTAGAAAGATTAAACTATGATAAATGATAGAGTGACAACAATATCAGGTGGTTAAAAGACAAGAATTGCTTTGGCAAGGGCATTATATTCTTTATCTGACTTATTAATTTTAGATGATCCATTTAGTTCATTAGATGTAGCAATTTAAATTTAAATATTCAATAATTTGAAAGTGTTTTTATCTTCATATCATTTTTCACAAACTAATAAATATCCTGCTGTTATCTTAACAACATACTCTTAAATTATTATTAATTAATTTAAAAGTTTTCATATATTGAAAGATGGGTAATTGATTAATTAATAAAATGAAAATTTTAATGATGTAAAATAGATAAATTTATAATCTAAAATAGAAACTGTTGAATAAAAATAATAATAAAAGAATAATAATTAGGAACCCTAAAAATAGATGGAGAAAAAGAAGGATAATAAATTTATTTATTATTTTAAAAATTGGACAAAAAATTAGATTTTTAGTATAATTTTGGTAATAATTGTAATAACATTAAATATTATATCAGAAGTATTGTATAATTTTTATTACAACGGAATATCATTAATTAAATCTGATAATTATGATGAACAAATAAAATTCATAATTATGATTTGTATATTAGCATTAGTAAATAATTATGTGAAATACATTTTAAATTCATATGGGTGTTTATCTGCTAATTCTCATATTCACAATCATATGATCAAATCGGTATCTTAAGGAAAAATATCATATTTTGATTAAAAAGCTGGTAGTTCAATTTTAACAAAGTTTAGTACAGATTTAAGTTCAGCTGACAATATGATTCCAGTAACATTATTTGATTTTTGGGAATTAGGATCATATTTTTTAGTTTCGCTATCCAGTTTAGTAATTTTATAAAGAAACTTTATTTATATTATGATTCTAACAATCTTGCTTAATTAATACATTTTAGGTAAATATAGAAATTTAATTTTAAAATCTTAAGAATTAGATTAATAAACTAAAGGTCCATTATTAGATCTTTTTAAAAAAACAATAACAGGTTTGAGAACAATAAATGTATTTGAATAATAATAATATTTTTTAAATTAGTTTAGAAATGCCACAAACAATGCAATTCTTTCAAATACTACTTATTATTATTCATAAAGATTATTTGGAATTAGTATAGATTTTTTGGGTCTTTTAGTTTAATAATGCGGAATTATAATGATTTTCTTGCATAATTAAAATGAGACATTTATACAAGCATTATTATTGTTAATGATTTTTAATGAAAACTAATAATGGTTTTTAAGACAATCTTTGTCATTGATAACTTAGATTAATTGCGTTGATAGAATGTAAGATTTAATAATAATTGATTAAGAAGAAAAGATAATTAATAATTAGCCAGCTTAATTGTAAGGAAATATACATTTTAATAATGTATACTTAAGATATAATAATGATTATGCTTTGAATGGATTAACATTAAATATTAAATAAGGTGAAAAAGTTGGAATAATAGGTCGTACTGGAGCTGGTAAATCATCAATCATCTCTATTATATTTAAATTATATGATATAGAGAGAGCAGAAAAATTTGATATAGATGGTTTTGATATCAGAAATGTATCATCTTCTATTTTAAGAAGTAATATCAGTATTATACCTTAATAACCAATAATATTCAATGATACTGTTCGTTCTAATATTGATTTATTTAATTAACACAGTGATAAAGAAATTTTAAATATTTTAAGAGATGTGAAATTATATGATTATGTTTAAAGTTTACCAAATGGATTGAATTCTAATTTTGGAGAATTATCCTAAGGTAATAAATAACTAGTTTCTTTAAGTAGAGTTTTGATTTAGGATAGATAAATTATAATTATGGATGAGGCAACATCAAATCTTGATTAAGATACAGATTTATTAGTTGAATAAATACTACTTTAAGAATTAAAAAATAAAACTGTCATCACTATTGCTCATAAAACTTAAACTATAAAGAATTATGATAAAATTTTCCTCCTTGAAAATGGCAGAGTAGAAAAAGTAGGAGCTCCTATAGAGATTATTGGCAATACATGATCATATAAAAATAATATCATAGAATTATATTTAATTATCTTATAATCATTATTATTATTTTACTTGAATTATTAAAATGGATTGAAAATAAAAATTAAGGCTTCCAAAATTGATGAATAATTTACTAAGAATATTTATAATAGAACTCAATAAATAGAATTTATTATTATAGAATATTTTCGAATATTTTATTAAAAACAAAAATGCTTAAGATTCTTCTTAAAATAAGTAAATTAAGAATTTACTAAGAAGTCATTGAAAATTTGTATAATTAAATATTAAAGCTACATTGTTTTTTTCTTACTTTTTATTATTTTCTTATAAAATATCTAATAATTGTAATAAATTATATGAAAAAAAAGAAATGCAATAAGGGTTTATCAATTTTTAATTTAAATTAACTGATTTTTTAGTTGAACTTCAGAATAAAAATCAAATTAGTTTAGTTATAAAAAAATTGAGCAATGATAACATAAAGTTATAGTTTAAGTAAACAATAGGGAAAAGAATAGGAGAAACAATTTTTAAAAAGAGATTGAGAATTAATATATTAAAATTTACGTTGAAATATTCATAAACAATAAATTTATATTTAATGTAATAAAGAGAATAAAGGCTATCTCAAAGGGCATTTTCATCTAATTCTCCAACAATAAATAGTGCTTATGCTTCAGCAATGAAGAATATGTAGGATAAATTAAGAAATGATTCACATCGAAAATCATTCGATTTGTCTCCTTAAGATATCATAATAGAATAACTTAAACAATAAGTAAATGAATTATCAAGTGAGAATGAAAGACTATAAATGCAATTGATGAAGGTTTCTTAAGAAATGGAAATGAAGAATAAAACAACTTAATAAATAGAGTTGTTATAAGTTGAAAGATTATAACATTTGAAAGATTATTAGGATAGAGTATCTGAATTAATAAGAAAAAATGAAGAACTTAAACATGATAAATATGAAATTCAGATGACATTTGAAAGTCTTTAAAGATAGTTATAAGCTTACAAAAATAATGAGAAAGGTTTATTGCATAAAGTTGAGATGAAGAAATTTGAAGAAAATTCATTACTACAAAACACAGTTTCTGAATAAAGATAAAAAATTGATAATAAAGATAACATTATTAAAAAATTAGAAAAAAAAGTTGAATTTTTAGAAATAGAAAAATAAAATTTAGATTAAGAATTCTAAAATTATAAATAAAAACATCCAACATTTATATTAAATGAATTTGAAAAATAGATATCCAATCTTAAATATTAATTAGATGAGAAAGATAGAGCTTATTTCAAAAATATTGATGATGCTTAATCTAATAGAATAAGTAGAGAAGAACAAATGGCTAAAAGAATTCAAGAACTTATACTAAAGAGTTCTGAATATTAAGATATAATTTAATAATTAACCATGGAATATAAGGATTTAAATCTTAAGTATTAAACTTTGAAAATTAAGTTGGAGTAAGAAGAGAAAACTTAAAAGTAGATGAAAAGAAGAATCTCTAAATAAGAAGATAATGAATTTAACTAGGGATTTAGAGAATAAAGAACATTAAGTAAAATAAATTTAGAATAAATCTTACCCACACTTCCAAGTCCAGGAGCAGATTAAAATTTAAGATAAAGTCAAATAAAGTAGGCTATAAGAGATTGTTTAGAGGATATGAAAAATGTTACTTATAGTTCTGATAAGAAGATTGAATCAAGAAATCGATTAATATCACCTTTATCTCCTTAATAACATTGTGAAATTGAAGCTAAATTAAAGATTTTAAATGAAAAATATGAAAATTTAATTCACTAAGCTCAGAAAGAGAACGATTTTTAAAATAAGGCAGTTATTAGAAAATAATTATTAGAAATAGCTGAACAAATAAAAGAGACTACGAAAATTGATAAAATAATTTGATCCATTTAATGATTTATATATTTGTTGAATTTATCTAAATTTTTAAAATGATATAAATGGATAAAGAATTTCTATTATTATTTAAGGATGGAATTTAATCAATTTACTTTTAAATTTATGATTTAAGCAATTCTAAATTAAAATTTCTAATCCAAATTTTTTTAATGAAAATATAGTTAAAGTAGTTAAACAAAATGAAAACATGTTTTTTATCTTATGAACTTAGAGGAAAATGATCCTTATTAATTTTCTCTCCAGAATTCAAGGGTTCACTAACATCAAACCTTAACAAAATAATAATTAAATGATATTTTTAATTTAAACCTCAAGATTATGAATATGAAAATTACAATTTAAATAAATTGAATACCTTTTAATATACAAAAGGAAAGAGATAATGCTATTGATAAATCAGATATTGTTCGGAACTTTCCTATTAATCGAAGAAAAAAACAAATAATTTGAATTTTCCAAACTTTAGATGGTAAGAGTAGAAAAATACTTTATTTACTAATTTAGATACTTGTAATTTATATTTAATTTTAAATTAACTGATTTATTATTGTAAAAGGATGATTAAACCATTTCTTTAGCTTGTTAAAACGAGCCATGACTTATTAGGTAGAGTAAATAATAAAAGAATGATATACCTGGTTATAAAAATATATGATTTTGCATAAGGTTAAATATTAATATTATCAAAAGAAAATAGATATTAAATAATCTGTAGTAGTACAAATGGATTATACTAGATACAATTAATCAATATTGATGAAGTAACTATAGATATATCATTTAGTTCAATATAAAATTGATATTTCTAAACTTTTTTATCAAAATGTTAAAATATTATTTATTATTTAATAATTTTTCTATTTAAATTAAATCAGCAATCAACTGATGAACTTAATCCAATGTAGGTGCTATGGTCAGCATTAGAAGTTGATTTAACAGTGTATGAGCAAGTTTTATCTTCTCCTCTAGTGGCTGCACAAACAGTATGAGTTCCATCATGATACCAAATTTCTCTGTCTTAATGGTAGAATCCCATTGCATATAAGGGGAGCTGTAAGATAGATATATATTAATTACATGTGGAACTGTATCATTTTGATTTACTACTCTGAAATGAGTAATTTTAGTGTATTTGTTGAACCAATCATAGAAATCTGGATCTCCTACTCTTGGTGAACCATAAGTAAATAATTAAACTGTTTTTCCTGATTCAGCCAATTATAAGGCATAAAAAGTGGCGATTGCACCTCCCAAACTATGTCCTGCAATATGAATGGCAGCATATGGGTATTTAGTTGCATATCCTGGGAATAGACTATCAATTTTAGGCTTAAGAGACTCGAAAGCATCATGGAATCCTGAATGTACTTTGCATTTACAAGCAGTATTGTATTGGGTTTTTCCAAAAGAAATATTTTCGATCCAATTTTGCGTATTAGATGATCCTCTAAAAACAACTGCAATAGCTTATTCTTTCTTGTTGTAGGCAATATATCCTTTTGTTCCCTTAAATTATTTTTATAAAGACATACACTAACTAGATTCTCAAAAACTTCAATATTTGTTAAATCTGGATATGTTTTACTTACATACCCAACTGACCAATTATTGATGGCCGCATTTGGGCAAT
The DNA here is from genome assembly GCA_000733375.1 of Paramecium sexaurelia. Lineage (NCBI taxonomy): Eukaryota > Ciliophora > Oligohymenophorea > Peniculida > Parameciidae > Paramecium > Paramecium sexaurelia. Next base: position 572,740 of record JPFM01000018.1, read on the forward strand.
AAGATGCAAAAGACAATGCTGCATTTTATTTAGCAAGAGCTTCATTGTAAGTGAAAGCTGATGCTGTAGCAATAAGGACAAGCAATAAGATTTTTGATGATGTCATTTTAATTGCGAATATAAATTATTCTGATTTTATTAGAGTGAAACTTCGAATATTTAAATACAGTCATTTCGTAATTGATAGATATTAATTATGATTAAATATTAGAAATATAATGATATTTTTAAATAATTCACTTAATAAAGATTTTTAATTGTTGAAACTAATTTTTTTTCAGTTTATTTTTTTACAATTTTTATTAAGTTAAAGAATAAAAAGGTCAAAAAATCATAATACCAAAGAAGAAATAATCCAACAATTATAAGTTTCATATTATGAATAACCCTTTTTATTAAATAGATTTCTTTGGATTAACATAAAAGCAAATTGTAATTGTTTTAATATTTGAACCATAAACCTTTTATATTTGCAAGGTATTTAACTCCAAGTAAAAATTCATCCGTCTAATAATTTCAAAAATGCAATTTACCAAAATTATTAACTGTGTTACCTCTGCCAATGATAGATAGCATCGTTTTTTATTTATTTAACCAAATGCATCAACATACGAACAGATCCATTTCCATATTAATCAATTTCTAATTCTTATTTAGGTCCATTCCAAACAAGTCTAATATTATAATTATTTATTTCTAGTTTTAGCTAATAGCTTCAGAATTTATCTTCGAATATATTTTATAATATTCTTCTCTTTAGCATTTACAAGAATTTCATCGTATATTTTAAATTAATATCTCATAGAAGAAAGATTTTCATGTTCGATATCAAATGATCATTAAAAGATGATAATTCTTTTCTAAATTTCTTTCTGTTAATCCGCCTTAATTTTGCTCCACATCAAGTCCTTTTCTATCCTCTTTGATATAATATCTCAGATTTTCTAATAAATTGATCATCCATTTTCTGTATTAAAGCTTCAATAACTTCAGTACCTAAACAATTCTTGGCAAAGTTTATCTCTGTACTATCTTTATAATCTTTTAATTTTTAATTACAATTTTTCAACTCCATGTTTCAGCTAATTTTTGAGATATACTTAATTATTTAGTCTAATTTAATATAATACCATGTTTCGATTGTTATTATTATTTGAAAATACTCTAAGAAGGCTTAATATGAAATCAACGTCATATTTATATAACTTACGGTTCTTCTAAATTTTAAACAACTATTTTAAGAGGATCTTATTCAATTTACTATCTGGTTTACTCACATAAAGAAAAATAAAATCTTTAGGATTTTATTTTGAAATCTTATTATTGTTGGTATAGCTTTTTAAATCTTGTTACATTCTTTGCGTTTCCATTCTTTGTTGACGTATTGAAATCTACACTTATTAAAAAACTCTTTAACTTGAGTCTTAACGAATACATGATCTTTACAAGTTTTTAGAACTTAAGATTTATTAGAAAAAAACAAAATGATTTAAATTAAAAGGTATTTCACTCTTTTGTCTATAAATTAGACAAATTAATTTGAGAAATATAATTTATTTTAGCAATTGAAACAATTTAGAATTCATTTATAACAAGTTTTATTATAATTAATTATTTATATGGATATAGATGATTTATTAGAGTAGATAGATCTTAATAATGATATAAAACCATAGAGCACTAGAGAAAGAAATAGAAGGTCTTTTATGGATCCACCGTAAATGAATTTATTTAATGAAGGAAATTGGAGACATAAAAAATTTCAAATGATCCATATGAATTTGATAGTATTCTCAAATCATAAGATTCTCCAGTTGATAGACAATCATCTTTTGTTCCTCGATAAAGACCATAAACTGCTGTTATAGATGAATCCAAAAAACAAAAAATGGCTGATCTCTTCTAACTACCAAAAACTACTATAAATAAAGATTTGCTACCTCCTCCTCCTCCTCCTCCCTAAATTGAAGATACTAACAATAACATGGAAATATCTATGGGAAGTAGAAGATAAAAAATGAGAATGTTATCTTAAAATAAGGGATAACCTTAAAAAAGTGATATTAATTCAAGTTAAGATCCAATTGCAAATAATACATAACAAATTGAAGTAGAAAAATAATCAGTTTAATCTGATTACTCAATTAAACAAAACAAATAACCTGAATTGCAACTCATCGCTCCAGTCAATCTAAATATTCAAAAGTTTTAAGATGAAATAAAACAGTTAAAACAAGAGAAAGATAAGTTATAAGATGAAATTTAGACCTTAAAGAATGAAAAACAAAAACTTTAAGAAGAGTTAGAGATTGAAAAAAAAGAGAGATAAAGATTATTAAATGAAAAATTGGAATAAGAGAGAAATTTTACTAAAGAAAGAGAATAATTAAAGAATAATTATGAAAAAGAAAAATAAAGAGCTGTTGATGCAGTTAAATTGGAAGTAACTATATTAATTGATATTAAATAGAATGAAATAATGAAACAGTAATTGGGAGAATAGAAATAATTAGATCACCTTGCAGATAAAATTAAAGATAGTGCAAAAGAATTAGAGACATTGAAAAATTAATTATACCAAAAGCATGAATAATAGACATCGGAAAAGGTAAGATTATTAGAGAAGAAACAAAGTGATATTAATGATAAAGAAACACAATTAGAACGAGAAAAATCATATATAGAAAATGAGAAGAAAAGACTTTAAAACATATAAGAAGATTTAAGTAGAAGAGAACAACTGTTTCTTGCATCAATTGAAGGCGATAAGAGATCTTTATAAAATGAAAAATAATTATTATAAGAAATCAAAGAATCACTAAGAACTTTGGAGATTGAAACTAAAAAAAGATTAGAATAAGAAAATATGTTTATTTAAAGATAAAAGTAAAAAAATCTTATTAATCTATTTTAGAAATGAACTTGAATTATTGAAAAACGAGATGAATTCTTAAGCTTAAAGTAAATTGCGATAATTAGATCTAGAAAGATAATTATTTGAATAATAAAAGAGCGAATATCATGAATTTACTTAAAAGAATAATTAGATTATTTAATAGAAATATTCGGATATTGAAAAATAATAGTAAAAAAATGGAGCTAAAGAGATGCAACTTATAACATTATAAAGAGATTTAGATATGAAAAGTAATTAAGTTACAAGTTTACATGCTGAATATACGAGAAAATTAGGATTGATTGAAGGTGAGAGATAACAATTATTGTAAAAATTGAAAGAAATTAATGAAAAAGAATAGCTATACCATAAGGAGATAAGCAATGTCTAAGAATTTAGATAAATATACTAATAAGAAAAAGAGACTATTCAAAAATAAAAACTTGAATTACATCAATAATTAACTTAAAACTAACAAGAAAAAATATAAATAGAATAAGAAAAAAATTAATTAACTTAGATGCATAAAACTCTTGCTAATTTAAGATCAGAAATTACTTAAAATACTACTTAAGGTTTTTCTTAAACAACTGCTATACCTCCTAAATCTATATAAAAAAATAAGGTTGAGAAACCAAAATCAGCATAAAAAATTCCAATCCACAACAATTCTTCTGCTAATTAAACAGCATCTAATTTCGATGTAGGAAGTTATATGAAGTACTTGAAGAATGTTGATTATTTACATTGATTATAAATTAAATATATAATTAATTATATTCAATACTTTTTTGAAGAGGAAGGAGGAGGCCTTCTTGATGCAGTTTAAGTATTTGCGAATGTATTATTGGTGCCATTTAAGTTTACATTATTTTTATTGTTAATGATTTATTATTGAGGTTATTATTATTATGATTATTTATTAAAATTGTTTGTTGCATTAAACTGAGATTTAATAGTATTTTATTAGGATGGAATTTATTGTGGTTTTTTTTTCATTTAATTAATCATGGCTTTTTCTTTACATGATGGAATATGTTTCTATGCTGTTTACTCATTAAATTTTCTACCGCAATGTTCACATTAAACTCTATCATCTACTTCTTCTATGGCAACCTAGACTAAGTGATTCATGTACTTATTCCTAATGAGTAAGAGCTACTCCTTTATTTAATTTCATAGCAGCTCTGAATTATTCAGATTGTTATTTCCATTTAGGTTTTTTTTAACCTTATATTGGTCTATCATCAATTTTAGTTTAAGTTTATTTTTTTTTCTATTGTTGTTATTATTCTTCAATATATGCAATAAATAATACAAATCTATTCTTCCAATTCTTATTTTTATAATAATTTGGCATGATCTTAATTGATTATCCTATGCTCTTTAGTATCAAATGCTTTTCTCTTTTCTTGAAATACCTTCTTGCAGATTTTAATATGTTTTTACAAAGCTGACCTTTTAAACTTCCTTCCACAACCTTCAGGACATTCAATTAAATCTTCATCATCATCTTCAAATTCATTAATCTCAATAGGCTTTTTATCTTATTTTGCTATTATATCTTCATAAGATATTGTTTAAGGTTAATAACTTTGTGCTTTCATTAAAGTAGGTGCTTAATAAACTTCATTCTCTGAATAATCCTAAACATTTTGAGTATATTTTCTATCCCTATCTCGTTTTGCTTTTAATAATGTTAAAGCTGATCGTATTTCCTCTTAAGTAGCAGGACGATTAGGATTGTTGCGACTATAACTATTACTTCTTTATTAAGGCCTTTAGGGCTCTAAAGGCATCTAAACTTTAAAATCTCCGCGAAGATTCATTTCTGCTTGTTGTGCAAAATTGAGTCTGGCTTCTCGAGAGTTTGCCCTATATTAGTTTTATCGAGGAGGTTGACCTGCTGTTGGTTTCATTTTAAATAATTATATATCTATAAAAATTGAATTCATTTTTATAATCAGAATAATCGATCTCTCAAGATCTCTTTATTTTTATCATTAAATTATTCTTAGAAGATTTTAAATGGAAAGATTATAATATCATTATCTTTCTTCAAAAAATATAGCATACTTAGAGATTTTGAATTTGAAATTTAATAGTTGAAGATCAGATATCAATATTATTTAAAGATAAATATTAATTAATTAACTATTTTAGATGTTGATAATAATATGGATGAAGGTTGTAAAACCAGATAAAGAAAATTTAGTTTATAATTACTTTCTAAAATTTTCTTTATATTTATATTTTTAATTCGAAATTTATAAAAAAATATCCTTTTAATAAACTTAATTATTTTAAGATTATCAAACAAAAGATTCTAATACCTTTTAATATTTTTTAACAAAATAATTAAAGTATCTTAAACTATGTAAATTATATAAATTATGTTTTCACTTTTATAAGAATATAATTATACAAGTAATGTCGTCTCTAGCTAAACTATTCTAGAGATTAATATAAAATTTACTCTTCTCCAGGCCTATGTGGCTTCTATTATTATACGTTCTGCTGCTTAATCTGGATTGTCTTATTCCAAATAAGGAACAACAATATTCATAACCTAATAAAATTCAAATTTACTTCTTCGTTGCTTAAATATTCCCACACACCATCTGATGCCACAACAATAAAATGATCTTATCCTGTTATAGCATATTATTTTATTTCTGGTTCTGCAGTGACTCCTGCCTAAGCTCCCACTTTATCTCCAAGAGACCTTGTCATTGCTAATCCTGGAGCTTATATATAGGAAAGCCAGACTCTAAATGGTCCTATTGGGTTTCCATTTAAATCTATTATTTTGTATTAATTATTGAAACCTCTCTATTGTTCTACTCTTCCTCCTGCATCTAAAATTTTTTATTTTTCTTCTGGATCATCAGGTTTATGATCTCTACTTAAAGGAACTACTTTCCATCCATCATCGAATCTACACATTATTGCTCTGGAGTCTCCTACATTTGCTGAGTAAATCTTGATTATAATATTTAAATTTACAAGATCTTTAGTTATCAATAAAGATACTGTAGTTGATCCAGAAAGATTAGTATCTATTTCTGAGTTCCATAATTCTCTATTAGTTATTGTAAATGCTTTTTAAACTTGATTCTCAATATTTTCTGCATCTTTTAATAATCTACCTAAATGTTTAGGTAATTGTTATTTTATTTAATTTGATACCATATGACCATTTAAACCATGTCCATCACAAACTGCAAATAACTTATATCCAACACTACATTTATTTCTATTATTTTACTTTTCAACATTTTTTGGACAAACAATTGCGGCATCTTAATTAATTTTTGTTGCTTTATTTGGTTAACATCCAGCCTTAGTTCTCATAGCGAATATTAAAGATTTTCTCTTTCCTAACCTTTTCTCTGGTGTTATTGATTTCCTTAATCCTTCTAATTCCGAAATTTACTTTTTTCTTTATATTTACTACTCACTTGCTGTAAATTATATAGATGGCAAACGAGCAGGCTTCCCCTTATAAATTGAAACCGTCTACTCTATTTTACTTAATTTTTTTAAAGGAGGTAGTGCAGGTAATGATAAATTCGACTAATATTTACCATTATTATTATTATTATCTGTGCTTTCAGGATATCTTTACATAATCCTTTGTATGTTCTCTTTTTAAGGGGATGAAAATTCAAGAGGTTTCAAACGATAATCCCTTGATAATCTTGTTATCGGAACAGATTATTAATACATTTATTCTCTAATTAATTATTATATTATAAAATTAAACTTCATGAATTTCTAATTTTTAAGCATTATCTTAAAATTTAAATTAAAACCGATTAAAAATCCTAGTTAATTCAAAACTTACTAATTTCAAATTGAAAAAAAAATATTGAGAATTAATGATCTAGCTCGTTATTCAAATCTATTTATTTAAGTATAAAGTTGTAAAACAAAAAGCTTTAAAACAATATTCAATACATTTGAAAGATCATTTTTGTTCATACATAGATGGTAAATATTAATAATTTCAACTTCTTTCTTATTAGAAAACTCTAAATAAAAATTATAAAATAATAATCTTTATTTTGGTTCTTTTCAAATTTAGATAAATCTAAAAATTTAATATACTCCAGAAATGCTCAAATAGAAATATTACCTAATTTATTTCACCAGTTTCAAATAATTGTTAAGAATATTTTATCATATATAAAATCCTTAGAAAATTTAAAATTTACAACTGACTGAAGAAATAGTATTTATTTTTATATTGATATTGAATAATGGAAAATTATTATACTTTTTCTAAAAATAAAGTAAAAAACAATAGGTAAGAAATTTTTGGAAGTACAAACGAATATAATGTTATTTTAGTCTGTAAAGAGAAGAAATTTATTTATTGTTTCTATGATATGGCTTAGATAAAGAATAATTGAAATTGAATATAAATCTTCTTTTATCGAAATATTAATTGAAACGCATTTTAAAATTCAATTTTATTTTCATGTTTAGAGAATTAGTAAAAAAATTGAGAAATATTAAAAGAATATATTTTAATTAAATTTGGAATTGTTAGAAATTAAAGTATTTATATAATTAGAATTATTAATGTTAAAAAAGAGAGGATCAGATTAATTAGATATAATTTTCGAGGCTGGTGAAGATTTAATGAATTCTTCTAAAAATCAAGTTATAATTCTAAAAAATAATTCAATCAGATTACCAATTACAAAACCTCGAACATTTTTATCTTATAGTTTAGAGTTTTGTGGTATAACAGGTTTAAATTATAAATAACTTCGATTTCAATCATTAGGAAGAGACATAAGAGTATTTGATTAATTTATAAGTTAGCCTGAGACTAGTATAATGACAGCGAGTTTGGTAAAAGTGATTCATACAAATGAGTTTAATTAGATGGTGTAGAATCCTTTAAAAACTTCATTATAAAATTTATTTTTGGGAGGAATCTTTAGTGATGTTATCTTAAAAATAAATGATGATATAGTAAGGATTATAATTAATAGAAAGGTGCTTCCATTACATAAATGTATTCTGTCTTGCCGATCTCCGAAATTTAATGGAATGTTTTCATCAAATTTGATGGAGAGTTCGCAGAATATAATAAAAGTGGAATACAAGAAGCCTGAATTATTTAAATTGATGTTAGGATGGATATATAGTGGATATTGGAAAGAAGTATTTAAATAAGTTAAAAATTGTTTTAGTTCCCAGATAATATAGCAGATGCATGTGATTTAATGTTATTGGCAGATGAGTATATGATAATGGATCTCAAATAAAAGTGTGAAGAAGACATAATATCAAAATTAGATATTACAAATATTTTATAGGTATTATTGTTTGTTGAGAAATATTGCGATATATTATCTCCAATGTTAGTAGATAAGGCTCATAGTTTATTTATAGATGATTTTGATTAAATATTAAGGTTGAATCCAAATTTAGAATAGGAGATAACTAAGGTGCCAGGTTTGATGACTAAATTATTTTTAAATTATCATTAAAAGAAGATTAGAAAAGCTAGAAAGGTTCATTTTGTGGTTGAAGATTTTGATTAATAAGAGTCAGATTCAGATTATAATTCTTAGGATTATGTTAGAAATTATACATAAAATTTTTACTAATGATTTTTAATATATATTTATAAAATTCATAATTTTTATTAAGTGAAAAATTCTTAAATTTTAGCATCTACTTCTTCACTTAATTAATTTATTTTTTTTTTTAATTGATTGTGTTTATCAATTTATTAATCTTTTTCATGAAAGTATTCTTGCAATTTATTTTTGGGTATAGTATTGTCAAAATCTGGCATTTGATCTATCAAAGCCATTAGTTCATTTTGATAACCCAACATATGAGTGGCTCTAATTTAGAGTTCTTATTAATTCATTTCAGTATGAAGTGAATTTCTAAGGGTATCCTCAAAAACCATGAGTACTCCTTAAAGTTTATTTTGTAGTTATAATGCCATTTATTGTAGTACAAATGTATTTATATTAAAATAAATAATGTTTAGGATGGAATATTAATTAAAAATATCTTAAATTTAATGAATCAATAAAATTTAGATAAAGATGAGATTGCTTTACTTTAAAAGCCTTGGGTTAAAAATCATACAACATTAACAAATGATCATATCTTAGAACTTTTTAGATTATTTAATTTGTATTGTAATCCAAGAACAAGAAGAATAGATTTGAAGGATATAATGATAACAGCACAGTAATTGGGATTAGTAGAGAAGAGTCCAATAGTGGCCAATACATTGTAATAAGTTTCAGAATAACACGGAGATGGTGGTGTAGATTTTGAAGAATTTGTAAGAGAGTTAACAAACAAATTGGTAATTTAATTGTATAGAGACTTTTAGGGTAACTTGTTTGAATAGAAAGGAAGAGAACAACTATTTACATTGGTGGACATTGATGGTAAAGGGACTTTGGATAAAGAGGATTTGAAAAAGATATCAGAGGAATTGCATCTAAATTTTTCTACAAAAGATATAGATGAAATCGTTCATAACGTTGCTGGATATGATGCTGAAGATATTACAGCTGAATAGTTTGAAAAATATTTAGCTAAATTAACAAACAGAAGAAAAATTGAGACTGAAGTTCTCAGAACCAAATGAAAAAAAAGAATATATATATATAACATATATAGCAAGCATAAAAACAGATTTAATAATTATAAATAAATAAATAAATGTTCTAAGTAATTTGATTTAAGATCAGACAGCTGATGCTCTTGAAATGATTTCGCATAATTCAACAGTAATTTTAGCTTGTCTAAGTTTATTATAATCAAGTATTAATTTATCAAGCATTTCCCTAGCATTTCTCGAGACATTCTCCATAGCAATATTCTTGAAGATGTTTCACTTGCAAAATTATTCAACATAGCATGATAGAAAGCAGTTGCAATGTAAAATTCATATATGTAATTTTGAACAAACTCTTTTTCTGGTTCTGCTGTATCATACTTTGTTACCAATCTAAATTAAGCTATAAATTTTTTTCTATTTAGCACATTTACTCTCTTGACAACTTATTAAACAATATTCTTAAACTGATTGAATATAATTGTTATTTAATCAACATCATCTGTAACATTTTGTTATATTTAATAAGCAATTGACGATGAATTAATGAAATTTATAGGAGTTTGAATTGCTGTTATTGTTTTAGTAAGTAATTCAGGAAATGCTCTTTGTAATGCTCCAAGAGACTATTATTGCATATATAATTTATATATACTTTTTCACCAATTAAAAATAATTTGTAAGCATTACAATTTTGACATACTATTGAACGTGTTTCTCTTATTATTGATGAATTGATGCTAAAACAAAGTCCTTTGTCTGATGTAATGGGAACCAAAAGTGTTTTATTTATTTTGAAACTCAGTTGTTTTTTCTATAAGTAAGTTTCATTTCCAAATAAATCTTAAATCGAGTTTTCACCAAAGTATCTTCCATTCTCAAATCTTTAAACATCTAATTTCATTTTTGAAGCAGCAATCATCTTCATTGCCTTTTTGATCTTTCTAATAGATCCTACAGATTTCATTCTTTGCTTCAATTATTTCAGATTCAAAGTATCAAATGCATACTAAGGAACTGGTGTAAAGCTATTCTATAAACTAAGTGTGCAACTTATAATCTCTATATTTTAATTTAATAAAATAAATCTTGTAACAAATATGTGTAGAGAGAGAGTGTGAAAAATATAAGATTGTTAAATTGTTTCATTTGCTTCTTGATATTATATCAAAAAAATACTTATCAAAATATTAATTGAAGAAATAATGTAATAAGGAAAATGAGTTGAAATTCAAGGTTTTTATAAAGATAATACTATTTTATTTTAATAAGTATGATAAAAATATATTATTAACTGATTTATTTATAGTTAAATTATGATTCATTTCGATTAGCAATAGCAAATAACTCTATAGACACATCCTGTAGAGTACTTTAATTAAGAATATGATTTACCTACTGAAACTAATATGTATTAATCATTAAGTAAAATAATAAATTAAGTTTTTAGATTATCAAAAAAGCCATCAACCGTAAAATTCATTAGGTTTAATAGGAAATTAACATTCAAAACTATTCGATCTTAAAAAGAAATATCTCAAAAATAGAGAAGAAAATCATAGACGTTCTGTTTCTTTTCATAATAAAATGTAATGTAATAAATCACCTATGAAATCTTAATAAACAAAAAGATAATCACCTGCTAAATAAGAAAATCATTAGCCTTTGTTAAAGAAAAAAACAATGCCAATATCGAAGAATTTAGGAGGCAATCTTAGAAATATACTAAAGTCGAACTATTAATAATAAGGATCATATGGAGAGAATCCAGAAAATGAAATAATCAGGAAGGAATATTCATAACTAATAGAAATTCCAACTGAAAATTAAGGAATAGAGAATTATTCGTTTATTAAAACATTGGGTATAGGTGCAACAGCAGAAGTGAAAATGGCAAGACACAAAGAATTAGATATCGAAGTCGCTATAAAGATATACGACAGGAAAAAGATGAATAATATGCATTTAAAGAATTTAGAGAGAGAAGTGGAGATTTTAAATTTAATTAAACATCCAAATATTATAAATTTGTATCATACATATGAAAATGATAAGTCAATATTTTTAATAATGGAATATTCATCTCCTATTAATTTAGAGACATTTATGAAAGGTCGTCCATTTAAAAGAATAAATGAAGATGAAGCCAAAATATTGTTTAGACAAATAGCAGAGGCAGTTTCTTATATGCATTAACTAAATATATCTCATAGAGATCTCAAATTTGAAAATTTATTAATAGATTATAATACTAGAAAAGTGAAGATTATAGATTTTGGATATTCAATTAAAATTGAAGGAAAATAAACTTGTTCTTGTGGTACTCCCCAATATATGGCACCTGAATTAGTTAAGAAAAGTGGATATGATTAATCTGTTGATATTTGGGCATGTGGTGTGATACTGTATAAAATTTTAACAGGAGTATTTCCTTTTCGTGGAAATTCAGAAAAAGATTTATATAGAAAGATATGTTTGGGGAAATTGGAATATCCTTCTTTCTTAAGTAATCCAGCAAGATAGTTGGTTTCGTCTATGTTAAAGGTGGATCCTAATGAAAGAATTTGTATGTAAGATGTATTGTTATCATAATGGATGAATTGATTGTATTTCAATATAATTATTAAAATTTAAAACAAAATTCAAAATGATATCATTTTTATACTTGTTGTTATTCTTGTACCTATTACTACTAAGATTATTATTATTTTTTTGTTACTCTTGAATCGAACAAGCCCTATTATAGTCTTAATGCACTTAGAGCTGTCTATTTTTTAAAACTAGCTAATTCAGAAAAGGATCTTTAAATATTATTTAGACTGTTTTCCTGTTATTTCTGGAATTTCTATTGAGTTTTCACTCTATCTGAATATAGTTGTTTGATTTCCTCTACCTTAGCTTACAAATTTCTTTGGTTATTAATTGGAGTATTAATTTTAGAATAAGTTGATACTTAATGAGATTTGAAACTATCTGTGCTTTCATCCATTTATGTATGACATCTCTAACTAAGATACAATTAATCAATAATGGCTGATTTTTATGTAATTCTACTCAACTTTTCATGTTGTGAAACTGATCTTTGTTGAGTAAAGAATCTATCGATTTATGCTTTAATATTCTGTATCTTTAATTCAAATTCTTCGTATTTAAAGAATTAATCTATCTTACAAATAATTAATTACCATTATCTGGGAAATATTTGACAGTACTGAAAATATCACTAAAACTCATTTGTCCTATGACTTTTTGCATTATTTATTTACACCCAGAATAATAATTAAGTATGCTTACTGATGGTTATAATTATTCACTTAGACCAATATTTTCAAAATCGCATCTCAATTAAATAAGACTGTTAATTTTCATCTAAATATCATTTAGCATTTTTTCAGTCTATTATTCCTGTATCTCTTTAAGATTCTCTAATTATGTGAGAATCTCCTTCTCTTTATTCTGAATCACTTAATATAAGGAATGAAACTATTCTTAAACTCTCTACATTAAATAATCCATCTCTTCTTGCAATGTAGAATCTTAATCTTATACTCTTTTTAATTGTAATTGCATTAATTCTAAAGATGCACCAATAGTATGAGTAGCATCATTCATTTTACTTTTTAATCTCTTCAAACAACTATTAACATTCTAAATTTCATGTGTTTTATTATCATGTCTCAACAGGCATTTAATACAAAAACATTTATTCTCACAAGTGAAGCAAAATAATGTAGCATCTTCCTTTGTATGAATATCACACTTTGGCTATGCTATTATTTGACTCTATTAAAGAGGTTTTTCTTCTTTAGGATTATTTTGATTATTTTGATCTTCCCTAACTTTCTCTAGACTAGTTTGAATCAATTGATGACAGATACTCTCAACTACAGATACTGATCCTTCATCCAATGGAGTGTCTTTCTCACATACAGTACAAATATAATGAATATTATCTGTTCCTTCTAATTTGAAGATTCTTCCACCCTTTTATTTTAAATTAAAATACTTTCAAAAAGTTTTAAGCCATACATATTAAGCAAAAACAATGACTACAATTTAGACTCAAGTAATTGTCTGGTACTTGTTTACATTAATCACATGCAACAACCTCTTCTTAAGACATGAATTAACTGTTAAAATAATTAATTAGCGGAATAATTACTTCATTAAAATTTCTGTTAATTTATAAATCCAACTATTCCAATAATCTACTTCTATTTGTTTTATCTATTATTTAAATATATAGATCAATAGAAACAAACGATAGATAGATATATTGATAAATATAATTAATAAGATATCAATCTATTTAATTTAAGACTGTTGTAGAATAAGTATCAAATAAATTATAAGTATAGATATTTAAATTGATTTATTGGAAATTGAAATATAGAAAATCAGGAATTTTCGATTCAATTAAATCGATCAGATAAAAATCCAATTAATTTTTATTCTTCTACTTATTTGTACATGCTAATACATCCTTTAATATTTGAAGATTTATTGACATGCATCGTTTTTAATTGTTATCTATTTCTGTCTGTTGTAGAAAATGTATTTACAAATAATTTTTATGCTAACTATTATCGATATTATTATTTCTCTTCTTCTGTGGAGTCTTTTGTCAAGACCTTAATTTCATGCTTAGGAGATTTGGCTAATTAAGTATATTTGATTAAATCTTCAGGAGATTAATGTAATTATCTTCTTAATTTTGCCAACGGATTTTCAATTTATAAAGTTTATTTTGGTTATAATTTCTTTTAAATTTCATTTGAATACGAAATCAGTTATTTTTTAAATCCTTCATTTGGATTTACACAGGCCCTTTTGGATTTTACAAATTTTAGTGTTTTTTCAAATACCCATTTATTTTAATACATTAAATAAGCAATAACGCATGTGGCTGATCTAGAAATGCCAGCCATGCAATGGACTAAAACAGATCCAATTTTCATTGCCTCTTCTATTTCTTCATTTGTCATTTCGATCAGTTCTTAGATACTTACATTTTCTTTATCATGAATTTTAAAAACCTTATAATATTGATCACTGTACTTTATGGATAATTTTTTAATGTTTTGGATAACTTACATTCACATTGTTAGCTACTGTAATTACAGTACGAATGTTTTCTTTACTTAGATTCAAAATATTTTATGCAGCCTTTATATTGCCTAACCATAGAGCTCCATCTGTTTTTGTAGATGGTAATATCAAATCCATCTCGTTTATACGCATATACATAAATAATAACTAGATTTAATATAAAAATATGGTTAATTAATTTTTAATTCACATAAATTCAAAAGTTTTAACATATATAATTCAGTATATCCTTCGACATCATACAAACTCCAAAATCATTCATCATAGTTATTGTAATGAAGAAATGAACAATTTTCACTACATTCTACAAGTAATTTAAGCATTTTTAAACTATAAAAGATTCATTTTTAAGTGCAAATTTCGTCTATTAAATATATTTATTATAATATCATTAATTCTTCATTTTTAAAGTTGTTAAAATCTTCTTCTATTTTAAAATGTGATTTAAATATTGTAATAAAATGTCTTGTTTATAAATTTGTCTTTTCAAATTACCATATTTTTTAATGGTTGTTAAAACAATTATTTTAATAATTTTCTTTCATTATTAATTTTATTATCTAAGTAATTAGTAATCTAATATTTTTGAGTCTTTATGGTTACAAATTAATTGCTAATGATAGTAAATTCAATTTTTATGAAATATGGTATTTATAATATTATAGATAAATTATTAATTATTATTAATTACAATAAAAGAAAATGTGATCAAGATTAATTTTAAGTATATTTTATTAATTGCAATTGAAGAAATTAAATGAGAATTTATAATAATTTCTTGAGAATATGTATTTTCTTTGGTTTATAGAATTTTATTATAAATAATAAAATGAATAATTAGAAATTATAGTTCGATTTATAGACATTCTCATAAAAATTTGAGTTTAACAATAAAGAGGTTATTGGAAAAGGCTTTGATTCTATAGTTTATAGAGTGGTTGACAAATAGGATAGAAGTGAATATGCATTAAAATTAACAAATTTTAAGGATGCATAACACAAGTTCAATTTTTATTAAGAGATACGACTTTTGTATTATTTAGATCATCCTCATATAGTAAAATTTTATGGTAATTCTGTTGACGGGAGTTGCATATTGATAGAATATATGCCTTATGGTCATCTTTCAAAATTAATCGAATGTTCATGTACTGTAAAGATTATAAAATCTATTGTAAATTAAATAATGAATGCTATATCATATTTACATAGAAATAATATAGTGCATGGTGATATAAAGCCAGAAAATGCATTAATATCAAAAGATTTTACAATTAAAATTTGCGATTTTGGTTTTGCAATTGTGATTAATTCACCTAATTCTAAATTAAGGGGAGGAAGTGAAGGTTATACTGCACCTGAATTAATTCTGAATGAAAATTATGATGCTAAGAAATGCGATATTTTCTCTTTAGGAGTTCTCTTTTTTGTTTTATTTATGGGATATAGACCATTTTTAAGTACCCACCCATAAAAATAAGACAAATTTTGGAATTACATAAAGAAATAAGAATGGCATAAATTTTGGAAGGTTTTTGAAGGTAAAACCATAGAAATTGGATTCAAGAATTATATATAGAGATTATTGTGTGCTGATCCAAAAGATAGATACACAATAGATGAAGCATTATAAGATGAATGGTTTAAAAAAGACTAATTAACTGCAGATGATTTATCATAAGAATTAAAAAAACTTTTCAATAAATAGTGATTTTTATTTTGATTAACCATTTGTTTCATATGAGGTAATTTTTATAAAATAATGCTTTGTTTGAAATCTTTTAAATTTTCATTTTAACATAATATGTATTCCAATTGATAATAACAAAAGATCAAATCAATGCAAATTGATAATCCAATGATCAATATCAACTCTAACCAATTATACCTTAAATTAAAACATTATTTTTTGTTCCTTGAGGAATAATTATTATTTTTTTTTTTTTTAAATCAATATAATCAAAATTGTAATATAAACTCAAATATCTCCATTCTCATTGGATTTTATATGGATATAGTGAGTTGTTTCTTTTTAAAATTGACCTTAATTATTGGTCAATTTATTATTGTTTATTGTCAAACTAGTCTTAATTTCTAAAGTTAACTTTCATTATATCAAGATTTGAAAGTTGAGAAAGAGTTTCCTTTATTTATAAGACTTCATCATTTGGATTGTATACACAAACTGCGACACAGTTATCAAATTCAATAGAGTAGGTTTTGCCTTTTAGGATTGGCCTTCCTTTGACATCATACCTTTATTATTCTTTAAGAGAGGAAGTTTATTTTATAAGTTAACAAAATGATTCGTCAGGTACATTATCATGATCAGGTCCTACTCTTATATTATGTTAGAACAGTAATTTAGGACCAACACTCGATTTCTGCATTTTAATTTAATTTTAAGTATATTAATTGGTACTTATTTGATTTATTCCAAAATTCTAGTATGTTATATCATACATCAATAATTTTGAGAAATTTAATTATTGTTTAATAGTAATAAGTATGAAAAATCTTGTCAAAAAATGCATGAATTGATAAATGATGAAACAAATAATTTAGAAGATGAGTTAATAAAATAAACTCAAATTTACATATTCATTATATAAAATGGGTACTTGCTAAAATATATGTAAACAATAAGAAAATGAAAGCTAATCTCTAATCATTAGCAAAGCTAAAATTAATAAAAAAAAAGGAACAGATATAGAAGCTAGAAAATATCCTCACTTATCTAAATAATTATTGAATAGAAACGATTCAATTGCAGAAGAAAACTTTTGTTATGTCTCTGAAGAAAAACCATGCTTTATATAAAAAAAACAAATTGCAAGTTTGGTTACTCATACTGATAGGAAAAATCGATTTGAAAACGATATTAAACTTGAAATTAGATACATTATATAATAGATGTAAAAAATAAATAAAAACTTAGAAAACAATAAGAAGAAGAGGAGTTACTAAAATTATAATATTAATATGAATTGGAGTAAAAATAATAGGAAGAATAAAGAAAAAAAGAATTAGATAAGCATTAGCAAGTACATGATGATTAATTTTCATTCTAAAATTCAATAAAATAATTGGAATCAGAATAGTAAATAAACTAATAAACTTCTAATCCTTATTTACCCAGATAAACATCATAGTTTGCCCCAAAAAAATAAGATGCAGATACTGTTTCTTAGAAATCTTAAATCTCTAAAACTCCTACATAAAAGGATTAATAAATCTCACCATAATCAGAAATAATGAAAAAATCTGCTTTTAAGAAAATTATCTAATAAAGAGAAGAATTAGGAAGTAATAATGCTAGTAATGGTAGTTAAAAATCAGTTAATTCAAAAAAATTAAAATAATTAGAAGCTTTTGAAAAAATGTTTAGTGATTATTGTTAAGAAGATGAAAGAAGTCAAAGTGGAAGTCGTAAAACACAAAAGAGTGTGAAAAGTATTTTAAAAAAGAATAGATCACTTTCATAAAGAAGTATATCTTTGAGTAAGAATTCTATAAAATCTACGCATACGGTGTTTAAGAATCAGAAATAAAAGAAAGTCCGATTTTCAAATGATACTAATTTTAATAATGAAAGAAAGAGAGTTGTTAAGTTAAAAAAGAGCATTTGGGATTGGTGAATTCAATAGATTTTGAATATATTTGTTTTTATATATATTAATTCTCTTGATAATATTAATTTTATTTGTGTGTTGTATTTAATTAATTATATTTTTATTAAATTAAAATTGAATTAAATTTATACTAAATAAATGAGTGCAGAAAATGAAATTTAAGAAGAAAGGAACTAAGGAGAATAATATGAGATTTGGAAATAGAATGTGCCATTTATGTATGAGATATGTATTAGTC
Source organism: Paramecium sexaurelia (assembly GCA_000733375.1). NCBI lineage: Eukaryota > Ciliophora > Oligohymenophorea > Peniculida > Parameciidae > Paramecium > Paramecium sexaurelia. Next base: position 591,222 of record JPFM01000018.1, read on the forward strand.
ACTAAAATAGTTGGCCATCTTTAACAGTGACTTGGTTAAATGATATCGAAATGTTATTCTATTTTAACTAAATTTTAGAGATCAAAACAATAATGAAGTTCATAAGTTAATAGTAGCAACATAAACAGATGGATAAGAATAAGAATTCATTAATGTACTAAAGATTTAATTTCCATAATAAGCCGAAGAGGAATTTGATGCTAGTGTGTTAAATAATATATGTAAGGAAATTTATGTTAAAAAATAAGGGAAGACATAATCAGTAGGAAAGATAACATAAGAATCACAAATTCCTGTTTAACATGATATAAATAAGATTAGATAATAACCAATGAGTAAGTTTATATTGGCTGCTTAAACAAGTGTTGGTGAAATAAGTAAAATAATTAAATAAAATTATAAAGGCATTTATGATATCAATAAACAATAAAAGGTAATGAGTCTGAAGGGATAGGAAAGAGAGGGGTATGGATTGTCTTGGAATCCCAAAACTTAAGTCAATTTATTATCAGCTAGTTATGATACTAAAATATATAATTGGGATGTGGGAACAGGATAATTAATAAGATCTTATAATTTTCATTTAAAAGAAGTGGAAGATGTGTGTTGGCATCCTTAAGATCCAAATTTATTTATATCTTGTTCAGATGACAAAACATTTGCTATGTAAAATTGAATGACATATAATAATAGTTGTGACACTCGAACATAATATGGAATGAAAATAAAGCAAGAAGCACATTCATAAGAAGTGAATTGCATATAATTTAATTAACTAGAACCGAAGTATTTTGCTACAGGATCAAATGATGCAGAAGTAAAAATGTTTGATATCACGAAACCTGAAAAATAAATATACTCTTTTTCCAATCATGATGATGCTATATATACTCTTTAATGGTCTCCTCATAAGAAGAATTTATTAGCTACAGGGTCAGTGGATAGTAAAATAATTTTGTGGGATTATTTGAAAGTAAACAAAAATTAGGAAGTTGACATTGACAAAGATGGTCCGCCTGAAGTAGTGGTATATCAATAAAATAAATACAATATTATAGTTTTATCATGGGGGTCACAGATCAAAAGTTAATGATTTATCTTGGAATCCTAATCATAAGAATTTGATAGCAAGTGTAGAAGCAGATAAAAACATGTTATAAGTGTGGAAAATTTAGTCAGGGTTGTGGATGGATGAAGAAAATGATGATTTAATATAATCTCTTGTTTGATATTTAAGATTCAAATTCTTATAATTATGTAATATTTATAATAAAAATATGGTTAAAACTCCAATAAAGGTAATTGTTCGTACAAGACCAACAGTAGAATTTGCTTATAAAAATATTAATATTAATGAGAATACAGGACATATAGCAATTAATATACCAAAATCGGCTGAATAAGGTACGAGTTGTTGAATTAATATATGAAAGGATTTGTGAATCATCAACAGGAGGATTGGGGATTCACGTTTGATAAAGTACTTTAGAATGCAAGTTAAGAGGTTGTGTTTGATATATGTGGTAAAGAGTTAATTCACAGTGCTCTTGGTGGTTATTCTGGAACAATTATGGCATATGGATAAACAGGAGCAGGAAAGACATTTACAATGATGGGATCTTAGATTGATTATAAATATAGAGGAATGATGCCAAGATGCATAAGTTTATTATTTCAAGAAATAGAAGCTAGATATGAATAATAAATTACTGTAGGAGTTTCATATTTGGAGATTTATAATGAAATGATGTATGATTTATTGGCAGGAGGCGATTAGAAGTAAATAATATCAAATTATATCACCTAATAGTACTGGTCTCGCCATTTAGGAAGATAACAATGGTTATGTTTAAGTCAAAGGATTGACAATTAAGAAATGTTAAACTGAAGAAGATGCTATAGCTTAATTATTTGAAGGAGAAACTAACAGAACAATTAGTGAACATAAATTAAATAAAGCATCATCTAGATCTCATTGCGTATTTACTGTTCATCTTGAAATAAGATCGAGAGTAGAGTCAGCAGAAAAAGTTATTATAAGTAAATTGAATCTGGTCGACTTGGCAGGATCTGAAAGAACTAAGAAGACTGGATCAGAAGGAAGAACTTTATTAGAAGCTTAATTTATTAATAAATCACTTTCATTTTTAGAACAAGTAGTAGTAGCATTATCTGAGAAATAAAGAGATCATATTCCTTATAGATAAAGCAAATTAACTAATTTACTTAAAGATTCTATTGGAGGTAACAGTAAAACTGTAATGATTGCTAATATATGGCCAGAGAAACATTAATTAGAAGAAACCATTTCAACTTTGAAATTCGCATAAAGAATGATGAAAGTTACAAATGAATCATCTATTAGAGTTAATTTGGATCCTTAAGTTTTAATAAAGAAATATGAAAAGGAAATTAAAGATTTAAGATAGGAATTAGCTATGCATGATACATTAGCAAATAGAGGTAGAATTCAATACGAACCATATACGCCTGAACAACAATATAAATAATAATAAATAGCTTAATAATTTTTAAATGGAGAACTTGAAGATATAGACATAGATTCGTTGAGATAAGTTAAGGAATTATTTTTTTAATTTAGAAATCTATATAGAAATTTGGTTAAAGATTTGGAAAATAAAAATTATATTCCTCGAACTGAAAAAGAGCCGGATGTTTCAAAGAAAAAGAGTGATTAAGTTAAGCCAGTTGATAGTGTTGGTATTGAAGAAAATAAATATGGATTTGGTTTAGGTAAGGCAAGAAAGGATGCAAAGCCTACTACAAATATAGAAAATTTAGTGAATATTGCAAAGGATGATTTTAAATAATTAGATGAAAAAGCATAATAAGAAATAAGGAAAGAGAGTTAGATAACAGAAGCTAATAAAGAATCGACTATGGAAAAAAGGATTGTTAATGTTGATAAATAATAAGCATTTGTTGATTTTAAAAATAAAGAAGGTTCTTAAATTAATTAGTAAATATTAGAAAATATTGTAAGATTATTTGTTTTTTATATCTTTATTAGAATTAACTTAAGGAAAAGAAAGATACTATTCTATCTCAATCGGAACTCTCAATTTAATTAAAAAAATAGATTGAAACAAGAAAAGCATTTATTGCATAGAAATAATTGAATAAAAATTAAGAAGTAAAATTTTAATAGAGATGATTTAGGAAATTTCATAAGGAATTATAGACGAAGAAGAATATGCTAATTTGAAAGAGTTAAAAGAGTTAAAAAAATAATTAAAATAGAATTAAGAAAATATAAGACAACTAAAATCTGAAATCAATTTTATAGATTAAAATATCATATCAGTATATATATACTTTTATATTTATAAAGTCAAAAGCAACTTTGGTTTAAAAATTTGAAGAACATTTCCTCAAAAAGTATGGATTGACATTGTAAGATATTAATAATCCACTTGTAAATTAAAAAGAAGAAGAATATTCAATCAATGATCCTTCAGAATAAGATGATGTTGATTAAGATGCTTTGGCTTATATAAGAGCAAAGAATAAAGTTACATAACTATAAAAAGCAAGAAAACAAGAAAAAATGCATAAATGATAAATATAATAATATTAATTTATAATGTAACATTTATTAATCAATTTTCAAATCTTTACTATTAATCTATTCTCTTTAGTTAAGCATATATTTTAAACTTCTTAATAAGTTAAATTATAGATTTTCTTACAATTTTCTTTAATAATTTTTAGAATAAATCAATAATATCAAATTATAAATTTAACTTATCGTAAAATAACTCTTAAATCCTTCCTCTAAATATTAAAGAATACTACTGCTCCTAAATAAGAATCATTAATTAGAAGTGGCATCTTTTTATTCTTTTTCTTTATTTTATAGCCAAATATACTAACCAAATCTCTATCATCACGATTTCCAAAGAATATCAACATTTATCTGGTTATCTAAGTGTTTAATCTGTTCTCACAATTTATTTATGACTTATCTTTTCCAAAATATCGATTCTTTTTCTAATAATAATATCGCCTATCTGATATTTGTTATTTAGAATGCCTATAGAATCAGAATACTCAACATTACTATCTTATTATTTATTCAACAATAATAAATTTCTACAAATTTTTTCTTTCTCAATTTTAATTTATTTATGAAGAAATTATAAATTTATATAAGAACTTATAACATATGTTTAGTTAATAAATACGTTTCTATATAGAAATTAATATCACAGCCTGTTTGCCCGAGCTGGTTAAGGGGGCAGACTTAAGATCTGCTGGAGCCTACTCCGCGTCGGTTCGAATCCGACAGCAGGCAATTTTTTTTTTTTTATTCATATAAATATATAATAAAAGCAATTACAATCATTATTTATTGTATTCACTTAATTAATATTTTATAATTTAAAATTCAATTATTAAAAATTTTTTCATAGAAACATAATTATATAATAATAAATTAATTTTATCTTTACCTTCTAATTAAATTTGAAACTTATCATAAAACTTCATAACTGTAGTAATTATTATTATATCCTATAGTGTTAAACTTCATCAAAATTTGATAATTATTTGAATTGTGGTAAGAATAGAAAATTTTATAATTTTAATAGAATCAAATATAAGTAAAATTATCTAATACTTTGAGAGTTAATTTAATATTCATTTTACACTACTATTATAGTTATATGATCAAATGAAATATTAAATTACTAGAATCGTTTGTATAAAATTAACCTTCCACTTATTTTTCCAATAAAAATAGATATAATTCAAATAAATTAAGTATTCGTTAAATAATTAAATAAGAATTATTCACTATTATATAATTCAGCTTAAATCAGATAAAATAAACTTTTTGTTTGATTTTAGTATCTTAAGACTATTAAATTTGGTTTATAATCTTAGAATTCATTTAAACGCATAATAGTAGATTAAATTAGATTAATTTTTAAGGATGAAAATCTAATATGATAATATAAGATCATAATTAAAGTATATCAACGTAACGAGAATAGCCCTTAATGAAATCATCAAATTATTCTCAATATCCAATGCTCTCAATTTATGAGAATCAAATATTCAAATATGTTGAATACGTTTTTCGATAATTTATTTTAATAACTTAAACATTACTGATTCTTAGGTTGAGTTTAACAATTTTACTTTTTGAAAACCTAATTATAATTTCAACCATTTAATATCTTTTCCTAATTTCTATGATAACTTTTATAATGAATTAAAAATGAAATATAAGTTGCAATAAACTTATATACATCATCAACCAATTTTAATTCATTTTTTATAACATTATTAATAATTTTGGAAACAATCAAGAAATAAGTATTAAATATAAATTTGAAGCTCATATTAATACTTTCAAATTAAACTATCATAGTATTACAATTATTTATACTAATATCAGTCTTTATCTCATATTTTTTTATTCTGATCTTAAATAATAAATAACGATTTAAAATTAACAATTTCTGAATAATATAATTTAATTCCATTAGTATTCATAATAAATTATAAAGATATGACTAATATTATCATAATGGTATTCTTTCTACTTATGAATAGGAACAAATGAATTAATTGATTTTCATATATATACATATATATAAATATAAATATAATATATTCAATTTATAATGTCAGTCAACTATCTTCTAAATACATGTCTACTTGTTGATTTCTTTATATCAATTTCATCATCATTTATAAATTTCACTTATATTTTTCTATTAAATTAAACTCTCTTAGGAGATACAGTCTCAATTTTTTTAGGAGAAGGAGTTATTGAAGATTGCAAAGGTACAAGTGTCACATGTTTATTATTTCGAACCAATTATTGTTATTCTACTTCAACTGATTCAAAAAAATCAAAAATATCAGAGTGTCTACTACTGTTGGAACCTTTTCGTTTCAAAATACTCTTAGGCTGACTGTTGTCTTTTGTAGATATACCTCTGTCTTCAAGTTTACTTAATAGTCCTTTTTATAAATTTAGTGACTCTGAGTTGAAAGTAACTTTCTTATCTTTAAAATTCTGCATAACCCTTGAAGTTTAAGGTTCATAAAGTTAATCACTTTGTCTACCATATAGCATAGCATCTTAAACTCTACTTGTATTAGGAATAATTTAAAGAGATCTGAATTATTAATAGAGAGAGATTTCAGGTAGAAATTGATATCTAGATGGTGTTAGAGAATTTTAATCGAGTATTTTGAAATCTGAATTTATATGTTATCTTTGATACATTTATAAATAAATAAATGTTTTTTTCTAAAAACGTAATTTAAACTGAGAAATTAAGATATTATAAACTATCAAAACTATTCATAATTAATTAAATTCAAATATTGATTTTACATTTTACTGATTTTCTTTTTCTAGATAGAATTAAATAAATGAATTCTAGATATAATATACAATCACAATTTCTCTAAAACCATCATGCATAAATATTTATATGTCTAAATAACAAAAAGAGCATAAATTCAATAAGAATCAAGCTAATTTAAGATTTATATAATAATATTGTATTCTATGAAGAATGCTATCATGTCCATGAAAGAGTAATTCAGCATCTTTGACATCAGCTTTTCTTTTAATAATTGATTCATTTAAATATCTCAAACATATATTTTATTGATACAATCAATTACACTAATAAGGATCTTTTTGTTGTGATGATTATCTAATGTAATAATTGTCAAAAAATTTATTAAGATAAAATGACCAAAGGGTAAACATTTAAGAATATGTCTCTACAATCTCATTCCTGAGTTTTATTAGGTGAAATTTAGGGCAGAATCTATATTACCAAAAATAAATCACTTTTATAATTTAAAAAGTCAAATATCAGCCAAGAATTAAAACTTAAAAGCTTATTCGTATTAGAATCCTATTAAAATTTAGAGGATGACAAAATATAGGATTTCCATTGAAATAAAAGATAGATAATTTATTAAGAAAATCAGAAGACATTTATATAAAGGTTAAAATCTATATTTTCTTCTCAACTTTTTTAATTAGAAAATTTGTATGAAGTAGTTTTAAAAAATGTAATCGAATTTTATGATTATTTCTAGTTTTATTTTAAGAAATCAAAAATTTTAAGATTATTCATCAATCTATTAAAAGTACGATGAACATAGAGATGATCATATATAAATGAACACTTTATGGATTGTTTTCAATAATTGCCATATAATGAAATAATGTGAAGGAATTCAAATAAACCACACATTCATAAGAATACTCAATAAGATGTCATGGTTTCTACATACCATTGATCAGAATCACATTCTATTATATTTTGGTACATAAATATCAATTTTGAAATTCTTGATGTAATAGATAAAGGATATCTAAAATAAGAGTTATATTTATATCATATTACATAAATAAGTATGCAAAGTACAAACTAATTTTAAATTGTATATGAAAGTAGAGGAGCTTTAATCGTTCTGGTAATGAATCTTTGAGTTCAATTAATCATAAATTAATTAAATGTTTCATGATTTTCTATAGGAATTAGGGACATTGAAAAATGCAGAACTTCCATTTCCTTTTCGTAATTAGTTCAAAATAAAAGAGAATTTTATTAATCCCAATAGTAAACATTTTGATTCTATAGCCTAAAAGTAACTTATATCATTTATATTATTTTAGATTATTATCGGAGGAAAAGGCTGGGATAAAACGTAAATGGGACAAATAATGTAAGATGATGTTTATATGGATATTGGGAAAATTCTTTTAATTGAAAAATAAAAAAACCATAAACCCAAATTAAGAGGAATGGATTTAATTGGCTTCAATCCTATAAATAGATGAAACTACTCTTAAATAAAGATGGATTACTCTTATCAATCCAGTTTCTAAGAGTATTAATTGGGATCCAGAAGAAGATGAAATCATTAAATCACTTATGCAGTGAGTTTATTATATCTCTATAAATTAGTGAATAAGATGAAAAACATATTTGGACACATATTGCATTAGAATTATATAATCAAAATAATGGTCAATTCATCAGAACTCCTAAATAAGTCAGAGAAAGGTGGATGAACTATTTAAATCCAAAACTTAAAAAGTAATCTCATTAATAAACAAAATAGAACTAATTGGAGTTAATAAGAAGATCTTTAATTATTACATACAGTTGTCAAAAATGGTAAGAGATGGTCACTAATCTCCACTTTATTAGAAGGTAGAACTGAAAATTAAGTTAAAAATAGGTAATATTTAATAATATTTTATTCTAGATTCAAAAGTTTAATTTAGAAAATTCATAAAGATGAAGAAGATGATGATATTGAAGAACTATAAGCCATTAAAGAGTATTTGAATAAACAAAATATTGAAGAAGAATAAGAACTTTAAAAAGAAGAACCATTAAATAGAACTCAGTATACGAGACAAGCAAAATTAAAATTCAATCTTAGACAAAAAACTAAAGAAAAATCTTAAGAACCTCCACCAATCCAAAATTAAGAAATTTAAACTAAAAGAAGAAAGATTAGTTCCTAAATCAAAGATTTCCTTAACATAGGTCCAGATCCTGTAATTTAACAATCATTAAAAGTACAAAAAACTTAAAAACCTAAATAAAAAGAAATCAAATCTAAATAATCACAAAAGTAATAATAATAATAATAATAATAACAAAAATAATAGATAATTACGAAATAAATATCGGATTAAGTAAATAACAAATAGAATGATGATTTATTATTAGAATAATCCTCGTTTTAACTTGATTAATAACAATAATAATAGAAAATATCATCCTAATAGTATTAAATTCCTTAACTAATATTAAATGAAAATAATAAGAAAGATTTATCAACACCAAACACTTTATCATATTATTTTCAACCATAATTATAATAATTGGAAGAGTTGAAGAATGATTAATTCAGATTAAAATAAGTATAAATGTCTCCTATTTAATAATAATAAAATCAAGTTATTTATTAAGGTTTTCGTCCATATCAAGAAGAACTTCCTTAATAAATTTAATAGACTCCTGTATAAATGTTAATGGGATAATATTTTAAGAATTACCAATCTAATTATAATCTTATTTCTCCTTTTCCATAAATTAATTAAACACCAATGGTTTATACACCTGCATAACCTATGTATATGTATAATAACAACAATAATGGTTATATGGGTATGTCACCATTACTCATTCGAAGTCCATATTAAGAAATGTCCCCAAGTGTTTAACCTTTATAAGCACCGCTTCAATAAAATATGTGGTAGACTCCCCAATAAAATCAAATTGATTAAATATAAAGTGAGTAGTTAAAACAATAATAATTTGTAATTATTATTTATATAATAATTAGAATACAAATTTAGAATTTCTAAAATCAAATAATTTACTTAATTCATGGATTAAAAAAAGAACTAATGAAAAATAAAATTAACCATTTTACGACTCATAATAATCACTAGATTAATGATATTTGTAATGTATTAATTCTATATCATTATATTAATTATTTGTTTTTTTTTACAGTGAAAAACCTCAATTTCACTTATGATCCTTAATGATAAATAAAACTTAAGAAAATTATTAATATCTTAAATCAATCAAAAATACATATAGTGTAATTGACGATAAGATTACATTATTTTATAATTCTTCTACATATTAATTAATAATCAAATTATTAAAATCTATGATTACTATATTTATAAGAAAAATTTCAATAAATTATAAAATAAATTAATAAATAAATTAATGATTATAAGAAAATTCATAATTTTTTTTTAATTCGTTTACTTGATTTATCGATTCTATTAAGAAACTTATTTATAGTATCTTATTCATCTTATGTTAAATATGTATCAATTAAATTAAATTATTGTGATAATTAGTTCTAAAATGCCTTTTCTTATTCTTCTTATCTTTTGTTTAAATTTCTGATAATATCTCTTGTCTCAAGGTTTTTATCATATATTTTCTTTGACTCTTAATTGGATAATGTATTATATGCTTCATTAATTTTTTAGAATTAAACAACAGCTTTTGTTCTATTGTTTATATTCTTATCCTAGTGTAATTTAAAAATATTATTATACTGGATGCCACTCTAATGCTAGTTTATGATATGCATCTCTAATTTATTGTTATTAGGCATCTCTTTAGATTCCTAAAATATGGTAATGATTTTTCATTATTAAATCATAAATAAATCATCAAATAAAAGCAGAAATTATTACTTTATTGAGATTTTGGAAATTCTGGAACAATTTAATTAAATAAATGCAATAAATATAATTATTTATTTTTTATACCAGGATTAAATTCAACTTCAATCTTCTGTCGGATTACCAAGTATTTAGAAATTTTTTCCTCTAAAATCTCCAGCTTATCCTCTTAGTTTAACATATTCTGCAAAATCTCTTTAATTAGCAGAGAAAGCGCCAATAATTTATGATACTAATTATCTTTTCTATTCTCTATAATAAATTAATATATATAGATAACCTCTTTTCTCTAGTTAATTAATAATTATAAGCTTTTTCTCTACATTCCCCACCTCTATCTTCGCTTTGTTTATTTTTAGCAGCTAACCTAGCATTATAATCAGCCAAGTCTCTTTTTTAATCTTAGATTCTATTATCTAAACCCAAAATAGCAGCAGTTAATTAAGCAAGAGCATTATTTAAGCTGGTTAAATCTTTGTCAAAATTACCTTTTTCTAATATAAACATATTCAATCTCTTTTATTCAGCTTTTGTTTCCAAAGCTTTACTATCTTCGATTTATTTTAACATGAGATCACAAAGATTAACAATTCTATTAACAGTTGGGGAATTTTAGAAATCTTCGGATTAAGCAGCATTTGCAATTTATGCAAATACATTAAACATTTTAGAATAACTCTTTTTAATTTCAAATTTCTCTAATGATATTCATATATAATAATATTACTTGCTTATTCAGATGCATTAATAAAATAATCTCTAACTTTTTACCATTATGATTCATTATTTAATTATAAAAAACTTTAACTTTTATCTGAAAACATTCTTCTAACTGTTTCAATAACGAATGTAGCATAGTCATGTTCTTCAACTTTTTTATCGAATTCAGCTTTTTCTGCATCTCTCTTTTTTATTAAATCTGCTAATTTCTTCTCTGTTTCTACCTTCCATGCGTTTTTAGCATCAGCTTATCCTTATTTATATGATCTTAATGGTTCTAATTCATCCAAAATAGATTATATTTCAACTGTTCTTCTTTCTAAATTAGCACTTTCTTATTATAAGACTTTTATATCTTCTGTGCATTAATTTTAATATTCGTTATTTGCCTTATCATCATCTTTCTATTCATTTTCTATTGATGTTTCAAGATTTCTCATTATTTCAATAAAACGAGCAATTGGTTCACCTGTACTCATTTACATTTATAATGTATCAATCAATGTTCTTCCAAATTCATCTTCATCAAACACTCTAAATTGATCAAATTTATCAGCCAAAGCTAATGTTATTAAAAGAAGCACCAATATTTTCATTTATTAATATTAATTAAAAACGAATAAAATCAGAGCTTAAATATTTCTTCAATAATAAAATAAATCTTATATATCATACATAATACCAAGTATTAATCTTATTTATTTAATAAATATAATGAAAAACAAGAAAAATCTATATTAATTGTGTTCTTAAAATTCTTCAAACTTATGTAGAATTTAATAAATTTATATTATATAGGAATATTAAACTTCCTCTATATTCAATTAATGAAATCAAAGACCAGTTTTTAGACTTCGTTTTTCTATTAATATAAAATATAGAAATATACTATTTAAATATAATTAATGGTATCTTTAAGTATAATAATTAATATTATGGATAATTATTTTAAATAACAACTCCAACTAAAGGTAGATACGGCAGAAGAACTTTTTAATTCTGTGCTTTTTTGGAAACATGTTAATTAGAGTGAACCTCAAATGGTCGAAAGTTTTAAGCAAGAAAATGATATGGTTTATTTTGAAATTCAAAAAAAAAAAAAAATAAATAGAATATTGGTACCAAAATTCCCAAAAATTTCAAGAAAAAAATCATAGATTTATTGACCAGGTGCACATGAATTAAATTTTGTTAGATAAATTTAATTGTTATAGTTTAGAAATAAATTATAAAACTAGTAGAGAACATTAATTATAAACTTCCACACTCTATTTTGAATGCAATTAAAAATAAGTTGCTTTAAGTTGTAATTAATAGGAATTATTTCATATTGGTATCAATTAGAATGAAGTTAATTTTATTTTGGAAACTCAAATAAATGAGAATTAAATAAAAGTAATAAAATTTTGCATTCAACTTAAGTAATTATAATTTAAATCTAATAAATATTTATTTTAAATAGAAGAAGAAGAATTAAATGAACTTACTAATTTTAATGGTAAAAATTTTCAATTTAAGTAAAATAAACTTATACCCCATATTAAATCAAATTAAATCAAAACTTCTCAAGAACTTATTTTAAAAACATGTGAGGAAATACTTGAAGGTAGAGATGAATTTGTTAATATAATCATTTAGTAAACCGAAAAAATTAAGTAGAGTTTGGAATAAACTTTGATAATAAAGAATAATTTTTTTAAATAATAAAAAGTTAATGAAGTCTTGCCTTAATATTTTGATGAAAATATATTCAACACTTTTGACTACCCTGTTGAATAAAAATAAACAATTAAGAGACTCAATAGTTCAAGATTAATAGATTTAAAGAAAAATGAATAAATTAGATTAAAAAAAAAAGAATAAGATAGAAAGATAGGATAAATCCAAAAGTTACAAGAAGAGAATTCAGCTAATGTAGATGAGCAATAGGATGATGATTAAGTAGAAAATAAAATATCAGAAATTTTGTAACCACAAATTATAGAAAATATTCCAAATCTTCAAAAATTAATTAAGGAATACGAAGAACTAAAAAAACAGAATGAAGATTATTAAGAGACAGTTAACAGTTTAAATTTAAAAATTGTTAACTTAAATTTTACAATTAAAAACCTAAAAGAAGAAAATCAAAGATTAAAAAATAAACTAAATAGACATAATTAGTATAGAAATCATAGATTCTACGATCCTAGGCATTACAATCAACTTTTTTCAAAATCAACTACTGATTTATTTTTAAAAAATCCTACTCCTGTTTAGTAAGCAAGATAAGAAATAAATCTCGAGGAATGTTAAATGTTTCAGGTTTCGATAGACTAACAGACATCGCGTCATTGTGGATAAGGAGATTCAAACCAACAAAACAATATAGATAGAGTTAGACCGTAGACCAATAGAAAAAATTTGAAGAATAGTTTATAAATTCTTAATTGATTTGATTTTATAGCTTTATTATTCTAAAAATTCAATTATTGTTATAAATTTATGATTATATATATTATTACTTTATTTATTAACAAAAATTAAGAAAGAAGCCTTTTCATACGTATCTTTATATTAATTTATAGCAAATTAAATATTCTAAATAATCAAAGATTGTGAAATAAAAAATTGACCAATATTAATCTAAAATATCTGATAAGAAATATATATGAATTAAACAAATTTTTCATTCATTATCAAATATAATGTAGATAAAATCATTTAGTTTCGGGCCATTTTTCATTGATTCTATCGGCTGCTCTAGTTGTATTGAAATGCTCAAGTGCATCTTTGATTCCTTCGGCTCCTTATAATAAAACTCCTCTAGGAATACGTTTATCTGGACATAATCCTTTTAGTTTTATGATATTTTCTCTTTCTTACCTTAAAACAGTTTACATCTTCATCATTTTAGAAACAAAGGAGATTTTTGATTTTGTTATATCAATTTACTTTTAAGTAATTTATTATAATTTGCCTATGGGTCGACTATTAGCTAAGGATTAACCCAAAGTTTATTATTTTATAATTGTTTAAGCATTTGGTATTTCATCATCTGAATCATCAATTTTTTCTCCAGGTCTAGGTTGTAATACATAATTAAGCATCTCTGTTACTTTTTCTGTCACAAATGGTATTGACCATGAAAAAATATCTAAAAAATGAGGTAACAAATAAGGATGTTAAGAATAGCCAAATTGAGAGATATTAAGAGTGCAATTTTCAAATTTCAATATAGCAGCCTTATTATTGTATACATCGCAATAATTAGGAGCACTAAATATAGTTAAAACTTGAGGAAATTCCTTGATTTTTTCATTATATTTATATAATCTATATCCTTCTAATTAAGCTTCATGAGCTCTGATTAAACATATGAACTTGTTATTATCTAATAATGGTTAGACAGCCTTTTCACCGAAAAACCAACTGCATCCTCTTGTATCGTTACCTCTATAATGAATTTCATCATAAAGCTCATCATTTTCAACTGGATCAGCCCATAAAATGTCACAAAATAGTCCTGCCTTTGGTGGTTCTCTAAATCTATCTATTCTTTCAACATCCGCTAACTAAATGTTTAAAATTCTATTCATACTGATTTCAGATCAGGAGATATTCCTCCATGTAAACATAAGAATTTGTTATTTATCAAAGCAACCAAAGGCATATTATCGAAAGATGACATGATTGCTTCATAAACTTCTTGATCATATTTATAGAGACATTCATCTCTAAAATTGAAATAACTTGTTAGTTATTTGCATTCATGATTTCCTCTAAGTAAAAATACCCTTGTTGGATAATAGATTTTCATTGCATACAATAATGCAACTACTTCTATTGAAAATGAGCCTCTGTCTACATAATCACCTAAAAAAACATGTAAATATTCAAATACTCATACATATTTTCCTTAATCTGGATCACCTCCCATTTCTAAGACTTTCATTAAATCATAGTATTATCCATGGATGTCTCCTACAACAGTGAGAGGGTCATCCACATAAATTACATTACCTTCATTTTTTAAATAATAATTGCACATCTCTACTATTTTCATTATCTAACTTTTTGTTATTCTACCCTCTTTAAAAAGGTGATCTTTCAATAATTTCCAGTTTGGTTTCTCATCTATAAATAATAACTCTTCACTTAATGGTCTATGTGGTGGAGTTGGTATTGTATTAACTTATCTGTCCCCTTTTGGGTCTTATAATAAATCCATTAATTATTTTAACTAAAATTATGGAAGTAAAAAATTACAATGGCTGGAGATTCTGTCCTTGTTGTAAGAATCTTCTCAAACCATTTCATGATGGAGATACTACTGAAATCTTGCAATTTAAATGTAGAAATCAGAATTGTGCAGATAATGGAATTATTGAAGTTAAAATTGATAAGACATACAATAAAGATGCTCTTTTGCTCAAAAAAGATTATTAAGCAGCCAAAGCCATTGACATTACAGACAATACACTTATTCTTGATCCATCAATGCCAAGAAAGAGAGTCATTTGTAATAAGTAAATATATATTCATTTTATTTAGATGCAATTTTGATGAAGCTATTTATTTTCTGAAAACTGATAAGAATGAAAAGGAAATCATCATTTAATATATTTGTGCTAATAAAAATCCTATATGTGGAAACAAATGGACGTAATCATTTTAATTCACTATTTTCTAGTTAAAAAGAAATGAATGAACCCTAATTAACTTTATAATGATTATTTTGCATTAAAATTTTATAATTATTTTTATCCGTTAATTAATAATCACATGAATACAGCTCTAAGATAACCCTTATCATAGCATAACTCAATTGATAAAAGAGAAAATAAATTAGATTATAAATAAGAACTTAAATCATTTTCATTCATTAAAACTAATACTCTAAATGTATAATCATAATAATAATAATTATCATAATAGACATTATAATAATAGTAATAGTAATAATAGTAATAACAATAGTAATTATAATAGTAATAATAATAATAGTAATAATAGTAATAATAATAATAATCATTAATATTAAATAAAGCTTCAAATTAATCTTAATCTTAATCTCAAACTACTATTAATAATAGTAAAATGAATAATTAAATTTCAGACTTAGAAACATTTATTAAAGAAATTGATAGATTGTAATTAGAAAATTAGTAATTAAAAGTTAAAACATAAGAACCTCAATTTATTATTCAATAAGATCCAAAAACAGCTATTGAAAATTAAGATCTTAAAGTACAAATAATTTATATTATTCAATAGAATTAAGTTGATTACCATAAATAAAAATATGAATTGTAAGAAAAATCTCACAATGAGACTGTTAGATCTATGGATTTAAGTTGGAAATAGGATGTTGTTACAATGAAATTTCAGATGGAATAATAGGAATCCAAACATAGACAAGCACTGAAATAAGAATAAATCTAAGCAAAATAGGAAATTGCAAAATTATAATAAAATTTAACCTAAATTTCTAGTTCAGATAATAAGAATTAAAATTTAGTTTCAGTTTTAGTAAATAATTAATTTTAATAAATTAGGAAAGACAATTAATAAATTTAAAAAAGAGTAACAATAGTTTAGAAGAAAAATTATCTTAAGCAATTTAATAGTTTGATTGTTAATCTAAAGATCAAGAGTTTACTTTATTAAAATAACAAGCAATAATTACCTCTTAAGAGTAACATGTTTCTGAATTAAAATCTAAATTAGGTTCTTAAAGAGAATAAAATTAAGGTTTAAATAATGAGTTAGAAAAAGTAAAAGAGAAGGCGGACTAAAAGAAATAAAGTGAAACTATGTTAACTAATAAAATTAAACAAGTAGAAAATGATTTTGAACATTTGCAATAAACATATTATCAACATAAAGAATCATTATAATTGAAGATAAACGAATTGACTGGTATGTATGGTAAATCATAGGAACAAATTAGTTTATTGGAATAGTAATAGATAAGAGAATAAAATTTAATAAAGAGATTAGAAACGAATTTAGAGAATGAAGAAAAAAATCATGAATTGGAAGTGAATGATATACATAAATCAAAATAGATGTTAATTGAATTTTTAGAATAAGAATTAGTTGGATATAAGGAATAGAATTAATAATTGAAATTGTTTAACTAAAAATTAGAAAATCAACATTAAGATTAATAGTAATAATTTGGTAGAAATTTCAGAGAGTTGGAATGCAAGACTAATATATTAGGAGAAGAATGTAGTAGATTGAATAATATAATTAAATAGAGAGATGATTAGATTTATAGTTTATAAATTTAATTGAAAGAATTAATGAAATTAAATGGAAAGAATCAAAATTAGGAAGAATTATTGGAATCATTATAAATAAAGGAAGGAGAAATCAATATATTAAAATAATAAAACGAATGTTTGATAGATGATTTGTATAATCAGACAGAGAATTATAGAAATTTGGCTAGTCAACATAAACAGTTACAAAAATATGCTGAAGAATCAAAATTAAATAGTATTACGATGAATGAATTCATGAATAAGTTTGAACTGTAAGAGAGAGAAGTAGAAAGATTAAGAATGAAAGTTTTAGAGAAATCCTAATTATTGGAGAAAGTTTAGAAAGAGAATTTAGAGTATCAAGCAAAATTGAAATCAAAGTTAAGATGAGAAATATTACTATATATAAATATTAATAAATTATAGTCAGAGTATTAAGCAACATTTGTTTTCATTGGGTTGGTTATCATTCTCAATGTTATAAATTTTCCAATTCTCAACAGTGTAGATTTTGTGAATGTCTTGTTTAAAAGTTACTGAATGTTTGCCTTTGCCTCTTATGATTGGTTGCGATTACCTGTCATATCGCGTTTTAGTAGATTATTATCTATCCTTTATTAGAATGGTCTAAGGGTAGCTACCTGTATAAAATGGATTATTTGGAGTAATTTTAGGATTAGATTACATATATATTAATGTTGTAGTGATAACGAACTAAAAATAACAAATTAAATTCAAAAAAAAAGTAAAATTTAAAATGTTAATTGAACAAGGTGAACCAAAGATTATAGTGGCAGTTCGTAAAAGACCATTGAATAAGAAAGAAATCAATAAAGGTGATATTGATATTGTCGATGTTTCAAATTAATAGAGTTAAGTGATTGTCAAAGAATAAAGGTATTCCCTAAATATTCATTACCTTTTTTAGAACCAAAGTTGATCTAACTAAATATATTGAAGAGCATTAATTTAATTTTGATGCAGCCTTTGATGAAAATACCACCAATGAACAATTATATTTGCAAATTGTACGACCCATCGTTGAAGCAGCATTTAATAAGGCCAAAGTAACATGTTTTGCTTATGGATAAACAGGATCAGGCAAAACATATACCATGTTAGGGGATTATCAAGAAAGAGTCCCTGGATTATATTTATTGGCAGCATACGACATTTTTTGTTTGCTGAATAATGAATGTTATGGGCATCTTCAAATTGCAATCTCTTTTTATGAAATATATTGCGGAAAACTATTTGATCTCTTGAATGAAAGATCTCTGCTTCAAGCAAGAGAAGATGCCAAAGGAAATGTTAATATTGTAGGATTACAAGAAAGAAAAGTACAATCTGTAGAATAACTTATGAAAGTAATTGAATAAGGAAGCTCATCAAGAATAACAGCATCTAACTCATCAAATAGTGATTCTTCTAGATCTCATGCTATCTTATAAATTACTCTGAAAGATGGTTCAAGATCTCATGGGAAATTATCATTTATTGATTTGGCAGGTAGTGAAAGAGGAGCAGATGTAAGTGATACCAATAAATAAACAAGATTTGATGGAGCTGAAATTAATAAATCATTGTTAGCATTAAAAGAATGTATAAGAGCTTTGGATTTGAATAAAAATCATACTCCGTTTAGAGGATCCAAGTTGACATTAGTTTTAAAAGATTCTTTTATTGGAAATTGTAAAACTGTAATGATTGGAAACTTTTCACCATCTAATTCATCATCTGAACACACATTAAATACATTAAGGTACGCTGATAGAGTAAAAGAACTTAAAAAACCTAATGATAAAGAACTAAAAGATTAAGTTACCTCATTAGATAAATTGGCAAGGGAATTAATGTTGCCCAGATAACAATAACCTATTAAAATGTAGAAATAACCTTAAAACCCATAATCTTAATAATAATAATCATAATAATAACCATAATTTAATCCATTTAAAAACAATCCTTTATAAAATTATTAGAATTAAAATCTATTTTAATAACCTTAATTTTTAAATTTATAAAATCCTGTTCCAGGAATGATGGTATCATAGCAATCCCAATAACCAACTTATACATTTTAAAATTATATTTAACCTCCTCCACCATAACCTTAACCTATTATTCCATTATAACAACAACAATAACCATAATTCAAAATTAATGATACTAAAAATAAATAATCTTACAATAAACCAACTCCTCAACTGTAAGATCCTCGACCATATACGAATGAAAATTTGTTCCCAGGACAAATTGAAAGAAAAACAAGTACATAAATAATTAAATATGTAGAAGTTAACTAATCTATGGAAGATGATTTAATGAAGATCGGATAAAAACATGAATAATTAATAAGTGTAATTCTTGAGGAAGAAGAAAACCTAATCTCAACTCATAGATCCCACATTGATTAGATGGTGGAATTAGTTAAATAAGTATAATATGATTTTAAATTTAGGAAATGATGTTATTGCATAATATAGATAAACCTGGTTCAGATGTAGATGAGTATGTGAAAGGACTTGAATAAATTCTGTTGACAAAAATGGATGAAATTTAAACGTAAATATTATTTTAATAAATTTAGATTATAATCATAATTATCAACGTTTAAATCCCATTTGTCTGAAGAGGAAACTTTGTAAAAACAATTCTATTAATAAAGATAATAAATATCTTAAACGGACTCAGAAAGTTCAGATATTTTTAAGTGATAATTAATAATAATATCTATTATATCATTTTTTAATTAATGCATTTGACATTACAAATTTTACAAACATAGTAGCTTGCTAATCTAAATAATTGGTGGCTGTAAATACTTTTGGAATATTTTTTCTAGCAGTTGTATTCAAATCTAAATTATTTGATTCAGTATCTTCAAAAACTCTTCTTGGAACTATTCCGGCTAATAAATCAACTTCTTTAACATTTGAATGAATAAATGCACTTAAATTCATTATTGCAATTCCATGATTATTTCTATTATACAACTTTTTTGGTTATTCTTCTAAGACAGGTTCTCCTAATTTCACTTCTTTCTTTTTATTATCTTTTTTTGCATCTTTCTTCACTTCTTTTTTAACCTCTTTTTTCTCTTCTTTTTTTTATTCCTTTTTTGGTATTTTCTTACCTGTCTTTGGATCTAATGTGAAATCAGGTTCAGGTGGTCTATTCTTTTCTTCCTCTATTTATAGCCATTTTTCAATATCAAATAATTGCAATTCTTCTTTTATATCATTTCTAACTATTTCATCCTTGTCATGTAATTCAAACTTTAATGGTTTTGTTTCAAAATATTTAGCAACATCCATCACACCCAATAAAAATACATGTTTTGAATTAAAGTACATATTTTACATTTATACTTACATATCTGTTTTTATTATTGTTCCATCATAAAACTCGTACTATACATAACATAATTCATATGATTTTTAAGCTTAAATAGGAATATTTTCACATGATACTATTTCAACTAAAAATGGATTAAGTTTGGATCTTAATTATTCATGTAATAATGGTTTATCACTTTATATATTAAATTTAAAATCTAAAATTTCCATTATTCTCATTTTAGAAAAGGAGAATTCGAACTAAATAATAGATATTATTTTACATTTGGAGTATTTAACATCAGACTATAATCAAATTAGAATTCTTATAACACTTTCATATCATCTGCATTTACAAAATACAAGTATAACTTTTTTTTCGATAATACTTCTGCCAATGAATCAATAAATCTTATTTAATCAAAAACTCTTTCTAAAGAATAAGTAATAATAGGTGGATCATCTGGATTTTATTATGGTTCACTTGAAACTTAATTCCATTAATCAATTAAACCAGTATCATATCTTTCTGTTGAATTAGCATTTAACCATTCATACATGATTACAACATTTTAGATATTTTATGTAACCACTTAAAATTGTATTTTGAATTATACAATATTTTTGAGGATACCTGAACCATCATCTTCAGATAAGACTAACTAAATTTAAATTAGATGTAAAATTACTTCTTTTTTATTATCCTTCTTAGGTGGCATTAAAATTGTATTGTTTTATTTTCAAATTTAATATAAATGAAGTTTCATCAGTTGAGACTGAAAGATGTTTCTTATTCAAATACTTAACTTAAGCAAGAAGATCATTTAATAAAATCAGAAATCGGTAATCTAAGTACATCCAGAGTAAATTAAGATTCAAATAATAATAATAGGCAAAAGGAGCAGTCATTAAACAGTTTGTTACGGAAGATAACGATACAGGAAGATCATGTAATAATGAAAAGGAATTATTTAAGAAGATGTAGAATCTAGAATTTTAAAATGGTTTATTTTAAATGCAGATGTAAATGTGATTTGATTAGGTTAATAGGCAGCATATTCATAAGAGAAAGAATTTAGAAGATTTTACAATAAGATAACAATTAACATAGATTCAATAAGACATATAAAGCATTCAACATAGAGTTCAATCAGTGAAAGTAAATAATTATTTAATGATCGTTAAGAATAAAAGCAGTAGAAAGAAAATAAACTTGAGTTCATCATCTAGTAGTAGTGAAGATGCAAGATCATTGTCAATAGGATTTAATTATAGAAATAAGTATTAGTTTGATAGAAAAAAGCTAGGATTAAATGCTTTAAAACTATAAAGAATTATTTGAGGTTTGCAATTCTCATGAAAAACTAAGTGGAATATTTTCAAATTATTGTGGTAGCATTAAGACTATTGAAATAGATATTGTCTAATAGAATTTCTAGCTATTAATTTAATAATTAATAAAGATGATGATAGATATATTAAGAAGATTTAATTAAATAAAAATAGATTAGTTAAAAAATACTCCTGACAAATAATAATATAATTTCGAATTTGGAACATTTAATAAAGAATAAAAGAAAACATAAAGGACTACAGAAAGTCCATCATTTAAAAAAAATTAAGATTTAGAAGAAATGAAATTAAAATTAAATGATCATTACGATAGCTATGATTAAGAAAAAGAAAATAGAGGATAAGAAATAAATAAAAAATAAAAATAGGAATTAAATTAATTCAATGTAAAGAAATAAATAGTTAATAATTCTAATAACAATAATAATAATAATAATAATAATAATAAATAAAGAATTGATTTAATTCCTAGTTTAAAAAGAAAAGGATAACTTAGATAATAATAAAATAATATCTGATTATGTATAAATCAATAATGTTTTGTTGTTACCCATTCCAATTATATATTTAATGTAGTGTCATCTGGATTAGCATTTGGAACAATAGTCTATGTATAATACCCTTCAACTTAATTTTTATTTGCAAATTCAAATCTACCAACTCCATTAGGTTTATTATGTTGAAATGGTCCTTTATAAACAGTTCCATTTGGATAGATCCATTCTCCATCGACAATCTCATTATTATTCCAAGTGCCTCTAAACTTTTAGATATTTTATAATTAATACTCTCATAGCAGTGTCATTAAAAACATAAGTACCTTATCCATGTTTCTTTCCTTATGACCATTATCCTGAATACACATCTTTATTAGAATATGTGTATAATCCTTCCCCATGTCTTAACCCTTATTCCCATTATCCATAATACTCACCTTTATTATTATTATAAATTAATCTTCCTATTCCATGTTTTAAATTTTGTTAGAATTCGCCTTCATACCTATCACCTGATGGATTATATGTGTATTTTCCTTTTCCTTCCCTAATTCCATTCACATATTAACCTTCATATGTATCACCATTTGGATAACTGTTTCATTACAAAACATTATTACGTTGCTATTCCTTTGCCAGTATAATCTTTAGTTGAATTTGTGGCACTTCCACCTTCTGGAGTAAATGAAAATGGTTATTATTCCTCTGCCATCTTCCCTAATATTTTTAATATAAATATTATTAAATATATGATTATTAAAATTCAAAAATCTACAGATGGTTCATTTTGTTATTACTAGAAATAATCTATAATTTATACTTATCTTTACTTTAAACTAGATTAATAAATTGAGTCTAATTCCTAAAGGCCGTATGTGTTATTTATTCTATTAGAAACTATTCAATAAGTAAATTCTGAATTAAAAGTGAAATTCATTGAACAACTTTTTATATACTTAATCTCGTTTTTCAATTTATAATATTATTTTAGGAAACTAGTAATTTAAACCTAACTAACTCCTATCTACAAAAATGTATTTTAAATCAATTCTTGTTTGATATCTTAAATACCAATAAAGAACCAATCGCATGCGCTATCTTATTTAAGGTTACTAAGTTAAATATTGATATCGATATTCTAATAGCTCTATAATATTTTGTGTAATTAATTAATAAGTTGATGCCTTAGCAATTTAATATTGTATCCATCTATTAAATATTCAATTTTATTAATTTGTCTTTAATACTTTACTATTCTTTTAAACTATTATTTAGGTCAACTTTTCCTTTTTTATTCATCTACTAAACTATTTTTTTGAATGAACATACTAGATTTGCAAGACTTCTTGATTGTTCAGATTTTATACTTTTTAACGATCATATAAACATTAGAGGCATTAAAACCTAATTAAAATTACTATCTATATTTTAATGGAGTATATTTAGATTTTCCATTTGTTGGGTTACTTATTTTAGAGAAGATTTAAATCCAGTTCTTATTTTTCGAATAACACAATTACTCTTAAATCAACATATGCCTTTCATAAAATTTTTGAATTAAATTAAGATGAAATCGAATGATACATAATTCTGATTGTCTTATTTATTGGATCAAAAAATGGATCATTAAGCTCAAGTTAATACAATTTAGAAGTAAATTACATTGACTCCATTCCACCTGAATTCAATTTAAAATTTCTTTAATCCTCATAAGTTAATTAAAATAAACCCATATTTATAAGAAAATTAGAAATATATTTAAGGCCTCAAATTTTTATTATAAACATTAAGACTGTACTCGTACAGGATCATGTCTATAGTAGTTACTTACACTTTGCTTCAGCAAATGTAGGCAACCAACCAAGCTAGAATGATTCAGCATGCACTCTTGTCTGTAATTAGGAATATGAATCCATTCTATTTCATGGAATGCGATTCGCGATGCCCATCCATATTTGTTGTGCTTTAATATTCTTTATGGATATTATTGCCTGCAAACATGTGAAGACTTGAGTGTGTCTGACTAGCTCCTTAAAAATAAACAAACGAAATTTATATATTTATCTTACATCTTAAAAGAAAATTAAATAATTTTTAATAAACTTACATAAAACTTATATACCCAGTCAAATCTTCTATAGCATCCAATTTACTTTGAAAGCGCTTTTTTTACTAGTAGATCTTAATTAATAATTATTTTTTAAAGGCTTTTATGAGTAAATGAAGCTTCCAATACCTCTTGATATTTTATCTTGTTTTCCTATTTTAAATTAAGACAAAATTTTAATAACTTAATTATAGATGGATAGAATTTCTAAAATTGTGGGGATTTTCTTAACTATTTTTAATTCCAAAAACTCAAATTAAAATTATATAAAATCTTATTCAAGTTAATTAGAATCAAATGTAATTGAATGAGTAATTATATTTAGAAATATTAATTTAAAGTGAAGTTGGGTAATATAAAAGAAAAATTTAATAAGCTTTTTTGATTTGATCTATGTCAATGATATTTTCTTATTGAATAAATTAATAGATAATTATCAAACAAAATACAAAATATCAATAAAAATTTAATTAATATTTTCAATCAATTTAGAGATATTCTTTTCATTTTGGGTGTTTATTTTAAAAAACTTTCAAAAATTATTTTTTTTATATGGAATTTTGATATTCCCTTCTTTTTTCTAAATAATCTTTAATATCTTATTCAAATTTCTTTTCATTTTCTTCATTACTTTGATTTTCATATTTTTCCTCCCTAAATTATTCTAAATTGTAGATTTTTTTGTCCAAAACCCTAACTATTACTTCATCAGAAAATTTCTATTATTTTAATTTCTATTACCTTTGTTAATGTTAAACAAAATGAATTTGTTTTGAAGCATTAAATTTACAGATCTGCTAATTCACTCAATTTATTAGTTATTTAAGACTTTAACACTTCATTTTCCTAAGCAATCTATTTGATTTATTCTAATTATTTCATTATTAATACCTCCAATTGATTTATTCTGATATGCTTTTTCTTTAATTACAAAACTTAATTATTTATATTCTTCTAATATTATAAAGTATGGGTTTATATCTTCTTTTACCTTCTCTAAAAATTTATTTGGGGTACAGTCTGTGAATATTTATCTTAATTCAATATTCTAAATGGCTTTTAAATATTCTTTATATTTATCCTCCAAACTCTTCTCCTAAAACTCAAACATTAAGTGATCATCTTCTGGAATTTTTATTGAAAATTAGCTCACCATATCTCTAATCATTAACAATAATGAGTCATTCCACTTAACTCTTATTTACAATGTATCCTCATCAATCAACTTATGACTTATTTATTTTGCAGCAAATATTTTAGGATCGCTTTTAGGAAAATCGTAGTAAAAAATACTATAGATTAATCAACATCATACATTATAATTTCTATCTTCTCATTTACCCTAATTAGGTAAGCATCTTGTTATAAATCTATATAAAAATCTTAATCTAATTTGCTTACCTAATATATCTTCGATGCCTCTTGAATTTATTATGCTATTTATCTCTATCTACATATATTATTAATAATTATTAAACCTTGATATTCTCTCTTGAGGATCTTACAAACTCTTTGTTTGTTAATAATTTTCTCTCAAAATTTAAAAAAGTTTGTTGTTGTCTACTATCTCAGAATCCATAAAAAATGAATTTATTTTATTTATAAGACTTCAATAATAAAGAAAATTATTTAACATGCAAATTATTAGAATATATTAATTATCATCAATTTAGAACTGATTTAACCGAAATTATCTATTTTTCTTACAAATTTTATTGTACAATAGATGTATATAATTTAAATATGTTTATTCAAACCAACTAACTTAAATTATCTAGGTTATTGAAAGTTAGAAAAATCATTAAACTCAATTTAGCTTTGAATTCAATTTATAATCTAATTTTTCTGATATTGGAAATATAAATTTGATGCATAAATCTACTTAAAGATGAT
>JPFM01000019.1:4835-131450 GCA_000733375.1 Paramecium sexaurelia
TTAACTTTATAAAATTATTTGGGATTGAAAAATAAACAAATATAAATATTAAAAAAATAAAGAATCTAAATTTGAGTTTAGTGGTGGTGGATAATATCATTAAGAAGGAAATTTTAAAAAGATTGGAAAGTGGGGAGAGTTAGTTGAAGGGTTTTATGTTCATTTATTTGTGATAATAAACATTATTTAATTAAAAAGCTTAGTGTAAACTATGAGCAATAAATAAGTATATACTCCTTAGAATGATAAACTTGCATCAACAATAATTAATATCAAATTCAATCCTAACAGAAGATATAATTTGTAACATTCCCATATTTAATACTAAAAAGAATAAGATTATAACCACAATCCTAAAATATAAAAAAATAAAAATTAATTAAGTTACTTTTTGATAATCTTAATTATTCCCAAATTTATACTGTATATTATATTATAAGGCTCTAAATAAAAGATGCGTTTAATCATCAGAATATCTAAAAAATATTGCAAGAATAAAATATAAATTTTTTTTTATATAATGATATTTATATATGTTTTGTTAATTCATTTAGGATTTACTTGTTAACTGTGTAATTAGGTTAATTACAATTTAGTCTAAAGAAAGAAAAAGAAGATCAGCAATGCTACACTTTTACATCTGAGAGTAAGGTTGTATTATTAATTTAGTAGTTTTAACTTATATTACTATTACTTTTTTTGATAAGTCATGATAAAGTATATAAGCAGTACCTATCAAAAATATAGAACTAATTTGGTTTAATGGCCATATCACTTTGAGGAATTTTATAGAAATTCTTTAATGTCTTATTGATAGCTATATATAAAAATTAAATTTTATTGTGTCTGGAAACCTGATCAGGCAAGCACTAAAGTTTAATCCTATGATAAAATTTAGATTGGATCAATTTATGACTAACTTATATGCTCTAAATATTAAAACAAGAACATTAATTCTGCAATACTTATAACTGATCGTATGCCTTCTTATTTAAATGTTTACCTCCCAAACAAAGTACTGATTCTTACATAGTAGATGAGATTTTGCTTTCCCTTTTCAACCAAAAGTCAAACATTAATCTTATATCCTAAGTTAATTAGAATACAGTATTATTTCAGAAATTGACAGGTTAAGTTATCAGTTAAATTTTATTTTTTTATTAACACTCTGATGGTATGTAACATTAGGATAGAAAAGATATAAACTTTGATGCCTCATTAATAGTAAAAAAAATAAACTGAGTCTTCGAAAATTGTGATTATTGAAATTCTTCCTAAATATATATTTAAATTGTAGTAGAGCTACCCAATTTTGAACACGCCACTTCCTCCATACTCTAATCAAACGTTCGATGTTTAAGGAAAGTAAGTAGAATCTACAGTATTATATTAGATAAAATTATATTGATCGTCACATTTAAAACCAAAATAAGTAAATATCCAAACTCCTTTATAATGAGTGTTATTCTATTTAAATATATTTTTATATTGCATTTTAAGTTCGTTCTAGAATGATTAAGTTAGAAGTATTTGTCAAGTATATCCATTATTAGTAAAATAATGTTTAAACTTTCCATCGCTTTCAAAATTTAGAATGCGAAGTCCATTTTTTGTCTCATCCTAATTAAATTAAGGTCTGGAGGGATTGGAGTGTAAAAAAATCTCTAAGTGGTGCATATTATGTCCAAACTCCAAAGGCATATGGATTTCCTCTTACATAGATCTTTTCCTAATAAAGTTAGTATTGCTTAATGTGGATTGATCAAAATTAGTATATGGGCAAGCAGAGAGAAATCTTGTGATAAATTCAAGGATCAAAAACATATAACATATATTAATTATTTAATTTAATATGACTCAAAGCTAATTTAAATGTTCAAATTAAATTAAAATAGATTTGAATGGTTGAAATCAATCAATCAATTACTAATTTTAATAGCTAAGAAACAAATTTAAAAGTAGGACATTTCAAAAATAATAAAAATGATTTATAAATATTGAATCTATGTTTCTAAATTATAAAGTGAAATAATTAAGAAAATTAAAACTTGGTGCATGATTCCAATCAAATAATGATAATAATGTTATGATTTTTTTAATTTATCTTCTTTATTTAAATGACCTGTAATTTTAGAAAAGCTTTTTCAAATCATATCGTGATTAAATTTATAAGAGTTTTTTATTCGATTCATATTTAAATTAACAAAATCTAATCAAATTTAGAGATATAACATTCTTTATTATTTTCAAGTCAAATTAAGATACTTTTGTTAATATTAATATAAAACCCTTAAAAATTCTTAATTAAAGATCATAAATTTATTTGAATTATATAAATTATATGATTGTCATTTGTCGAAGCTCATCTCAACTCCAAAAGACTAAAATTTTTTAGATTTGGTAGTTTTTATCTGTCGCTGAAAAATTTGTTGTAATTCTTTCGATATAAATTGTTCATAATGACTAATAGTTCTTGAGATTACCTATTAAAGCCAATCATCCACATATCACATTTATTACATTGATAGACATTCCAATCATTATTTGATTAATTATAAACTAAATTATGATTTGATCCCATTGAGGATAATAAAATTTGTATCTTGCTTTCTTATCTAATAGACCCCTTATTAAAAGGACCGATTAAAAAAGAATCAAAATCAATTTATCCCCATTTAATAAATTCCCATGAAATTTTATATCGTTTCTAAATTATTAAAGATAAAATTACTCTTAAAAACTTCAAATAATGAGAACAGCCTTTTGTCATTCCTGCTCCTCCATTACATAACATATTTCCATGACAATGACATTGTTAAATTTACATTCTTTTTTCATCATTAAAATCCCTTTTAAGTATGAGTGTTACACAACCGCAAATACATTATAATCTAGGATAAGTCAATAAATGTTAAGTTAATTGATTAGAGTAAATTGATAATTTATTTAAAATAGGTATATTTGGAATATTAAAGAATAATAATTAATTATTAAAGATATTGTATACTTCATATGCATTTAATTTAAAGAAATAGCATAAGCTTAACAATAAAGCTTACCTTAAATAGGAGGAATGATTTTCTACAATTAGAAGCTTACCTTTATGCAACAGAATCTATCTTAAATAATCTAACATATGAGGAACAAGTTAAGCAGCTTTAACATAATTTTGTAATTTGGCTATACTTTCTAAAGAGAAGATGATATATTAAAATTTATATAGATCTTAACTCTTTAATTACTAAGTATCTGAAATCACATTAGTAATCCCTATTTCAATTAATCTATAATACATAAATGTTCATACTTATCTTAATTTTATTTGAAATAATTTTAATCACAAATAAAGATTTCTTGAGTTACTTTAAAAAATGATAAATTAATAGGTTATATTTATTCATTAACAACATCTTTATCACTGTAATAAACTAATTTGTGAAAATCTTCTAATAATATTTCAAATGATTTAGTATTAAGTAAAGTAGATTATTTTATTTTTTATTCAGTATTAGTAACAAGTAATGCATGAACATGTTCAAATCTTTTTAAAACACTTTCAATATTAGGTCTATGTTTCTAATCTCTTACCAAAACATATTTTAAGAAATCTATGATATAAAAATTATTTCCAAGCAGCTAAATATATTATATTGAAAATACTTTTTATTTTTCTTCAGAAATTAATTATTCCTTTGGTGAAGTAACATGTAAATAAAATTTAGCCCACTCACTTTTGTAGAATAAAAACTCTCCAGTCAAGATTTCAAATAATAAACAACCCAGGGACCAAACATCAGAAGATCTAGTTGTTCCTACTTTTTTTCTTCTATCATATGTGTCTTATTCTTTTTTTGAATTTATGGTTAAAGTTAACATTTCGGGGGACTTGATGAATTCTGTACCTCTATTTCTAATACAATATTCATCTTCCTCATTTATAAATATGCTGGATTCTCCAAAATCTGTTAGAACTACATGCATATCATCCAATAATATATTATCAGCTTTAATATCATAATGCGTAACATTATGATCATGTAACATTTGTACTGCCTATAATACCTCTTTGTATAAACTTAAATAGACTCCAAGATTATCTTATATGGAGCCTATTTATTTTGATCTCCAATCTTTCAATGAATATGGGTATTTCTTCATTACAATTACGTAATCACTTGAGGTTACCCCATAATCATATAGAGTTGCAACTTGAGGGTTTAATCTGAAATTTTCCATGCATGCTATTTCTGTAAATAAACTATAAAGAACACACCTCTTAAAGAAATTTAATTGAAATAATTACTTCATATATGCTTTTTGGAATTTACATTTACTTAATGGCTACATATTATGGTTCTTATAAATTGGTTTTGCATTAATATATTACTCCATATGCACCTGATGCTATTTTCTACCAATCTGTATATTGAGATATATCAAATAATTATATGCACAATAATTTTAATAATCTTATGATCTTAATGTTTGTGATTTTTTATAAAACTAATTTAATTACTTTTTTATTTTAAGGATGATTGAGATGATGATGCAATAAATATAAGATATTTGGTTTTCCATTTATAATAGGATGCTAAGAACAATATAAATCATCCAATGTCCCTCTTAATGGTTTAATCAATAAACATATTAATAAAGATAGACAATTTGCATGCAATTCTTCATCTGAATATATTTTTCTTAACTTTCTCTCACTAAAATAGAATAGCTCATCCTTTGGTTAGTTCTAAAAATTTAGTCTAAGTTATTGCTATTATTATAACTATGGCTATTATTCTCTCTCTTGTTAACAATTTGGTAAGTTTAGTTTAGGGACAGGTTATTTCTTTTCACTACTATTTGGATTTATATTCTTTTGTAATAACATTCTTCTTTAACTTTCTGATAATTAAGCTTGAATACACATTTCTGATTTAAATGGCATTGAATTACCTCTTTTATGATTTTATTAAATGTCATCAGGTGAAACTTTTTGTAATACAGTTAAGTTCTACTATTGTAACCCTGATGTATTAAATTATGGACTATGGCTATAAGATTAACTTGCAATATTAGTCTTATTTAGTTTCCCTTCCAAATCCAAAGTTGGAACTAAAACCTTTTTTAATAAAATTTAACTATTTTTTTTAATCTACTTTTATTGTTCTTCTTATATTTCTTGTAGTTATTATTTATGTACAGATTATAAATTTAACTTTACATTAGGTCGATCACTTATTTTGGAACTCAACCTCTCATTATTACTGGACGAATCTATTTAACTATTTTACTATTTAATTAAAAAAATCAATATTAATTTACTTCTTATTATGAGTTATTTTAGGGTTTCTCTCTTATTTAAGTGATGTCAAACTCCAAATCAATTTCCTGAGTTAGAAACTCAACTATTCTATATTGATAAAACTTTCTTGAAATATCTTCACTTCTATTTTAGGCAATGCTAAATAAACAGTTTATGTATAAATTCATAAAAATTTAACTAAATTATTTAGATTATTTTTCATCCTATTTAGAACTTGGTTACTATTTCTAATTGAATTCTTAGATTTTCATATTAATTTCTTTCATATCATTCAAATTGCTTTATGAGTACAATTTTATAAAGTTTACATAGCAATATCTGATCATAAATGTAGACAATTCTTCATTAGGATATTAAAATGATAAACCAATGACTTAAAATGCTTTTTTGTAGACTTAAACTCTGCAAACCTAGGGTTTCTGTAATAAATAAGTTTGTTATTCTATAAATTTTTAGAGGACTCTCAAAAGTTAACTTAAATATCCTTAAAATAATCTCACTTATTATTTATATTCTTTATCATGCTTTTAAAACAATAAAAGAATAGCTTCATAAAACAACAATGTTCTCATAGCATGAATTTCAAAGCCTTCTTCTTTATTTGCATTTAATTCTTAAAAAATATGGCTACCAAAATTTTTCATCATATCTAAGAAAATTTCATTCACATATACATTAAGCAAAAATTTGATAGAAGAATCATTTATTGCTCTCAAGAATAATCTTGAAACAATACTAATATATGTAGAGATTATTTAAGGATAATTTTAAATGAAAGATTTTTGTGAATTAAATTATGTAGAAGAATGTTATTGTTATTATTATTAGTTTTATTAGGATGAATAATTTAATTAATGTGGTTAGAATTACTATTATTGTTAAAATAATTGTGTTTAAAATTAATTTGATTTCTAATCTGGAGATGTTTCAAATATATGGATTGGTTTGAACATGTTAGTTATAGTTTAAGAATAGTGTTTGGCAGATTTAGAGATATATTATGATTGATTAGGAGTTCGAGATGAAGATTGTTGACAACTAATTATATCAACAATCTGTCTCTTTATCATCACTAGGATTTCAATCATATAGTCTAAAAATTGAGGTAACAAAATTCTATTATGAATATAAGTTAAATATTTCTCTAATATTGCCAATAAATCATATTCCAATTCATAAAAATTATTGCTATTCATATCCAAAGTATTTAGAATAAAATTGAAACGATATTAAATATGTTTTAAAAAAGAAAACTGTGTTGTGTTGGAATGTCTATAATTACAAACTACTTTTTCTAATTCATTTTAAACAGGAACCACCATCTCCAGAATAACTGGTGCTGTATGGGGAGACTTATTATTATTTTATTTATTATACTTCTATGCTTCTTTCTGATTTATCATTTTCAAATGATTATTCTTTATATGAATCCTATTACAATTTTATGTGTTATTAATCATTATTAAATAAATCTAATATTAGGAAATAAATTTTTTAATCACTTATTAATCCATTATCTAATTTTATTTTGCTTAAATCACATAGCTACTTTTTTTAGTATATATCAGTATCAAAATCTTAATACATTTATTATGATGATATTTTATTTTTCTAGAAAGAACTTGAACATAAATAATTCAAAATAGTAGAATAAGGACATAATTCATATTGGATTTTTTTAATATCTTTGAGAATTAGATATAGAATGTTTCCCCAAAGTCTACAAATCTTACTCTTTTAATTTTTATTTTATTCCTATTCACAAGATTCAGCAAGGGGATCTTCACCATCCTTTAATATACTTGGCCATGTACTAATACCTAAACTTGCTAATGATTCCAATTATTATCTTCTTTATTTTAATAATAAGCAAGACAAATCCTAAGTTAAGCAGTAACTACCTAATAATTAAGCTAAATTTTATAATCTGAATTATTAATAATATTTTATACTCTTCTTTCGCATTTAATTTACAAGACTAATCTTCTTCTCTAGGTATTGCTTAAGATCCACTTGTAAATTTGATTGCTGAATCAATAGAATGAGAAAATCTATTAGAACATGTTGAATATGATTTAAATGGATCAGCTCTTCTTGTAGAACGAGTCATTACTCCAAATATTTCTAAACTATTCTACGGTAATTTTAATGGTGGAATCTTAAAATTTTTATTCTACTGTCTTGAAGGTTCAACTTAAAAGGATTTTTCTTGAATAGATTATCTTGGTTAAGCATTACTTTCTTTCGAATATATTGTTGGATAATGCTTCAATAAAAATTTAGTATAATTCATATGAAAATCCCCTGTTGTGGTACTAAGCTTAGGAAAATTCACGTAATTAGATTTAGGAGTTTTTAGTGTAATTTCAAATTTTTCAATAATCTCAGTTAAATAACTAAATTTGATTTTATATATTACCCTTCTTCGTAAATTTATTATTTTAAGCCTGACTTTGATAAACATCTATAAAATAACATTGAAACATTAAAACAGCAATGTTCATCTAAGTGATCTAAAATAACATTAATAATTATTGAATTATCTATTTATCCAAAAATGTCATATATTTTTTCAGAACATTGTTAAAATAAGTTTTTAGGCTTCTATGCTAAGCTTTCCATATACTCACTCAATTTGATTTTCATATTTTATATTGGTTGTGGTTAGGTGTCGCTGCTATGACATAACAATTATATTAGCTTCTTTGGAACCTAATCATCTCTTAAATTTAAGTTTTGCAATAACTAGAGAGTTTCATTAGTAAAATGACGCTGATTAAATATATTCATTTTTTTAATATTAATAATTAATTTCAATAAAAAATTATAAATCATTTCAACTCAGTTTTCTAACTATTGCTTATATTATAAAAAACCTATTTATAGAAAAATAATATATTACTTATTCCGCCTTTTGGTTACAACTACGTCAAAGTGAAAGTATCTTAAGGAATAATTGGAATAGAATCTGATGAAAGAATATCCAAAGCTTTAGTTTTCATAAAATCACTGAAATTAGTACCAACTTAAGTTTTTTCCTTCTCGCAAGGAGATTGTTGAATTAATTGGTCATTAAAAGTTACAGTTTTCTTTTTAACTATCTCTTATTAATTTTCATTTTATTTATCACTAAATATTACAAAATCACTAATGTGTTAACATTCATTGACCTGCATAGAATCTTTAAATGCTTAATTTTCCTACTAGAATTCAATTCTAGATTAATTTTTAATACTTTAGAAATTTTGTATCATTTATTCATATCTTGATGAGTTGTTTGATGAATAATCTTATTCTTATTTATTAGCTAATTTTATATCGTCTTTATAATCACTATACCTTTAACTTTATCCAGAAGAAATTTTATCCATGTTTTTGTTATCTAAAATGCTTTACTATGATTTAGTTTTATTGATATTTTTTTCACTTTCTTTAGTCACTATTTTATTGCTTGGACTTTCTTTTAAATAAGGTTAAATTAAAATAGAATTTTTAGTTCCAATAGGACTTAAATATTATAGTTATATATTAATAGCATTATTCTTTGGACTTTTTGTTTTAGATGTTGAGCTACTATTTTCGATTTTACTATTATTTTTTGATTAATTTTCAACTGATTTCGAATCTCTTGATTGTCTTGATTGAGATTAAGAGTTTACTATCTTAACAATATTTTCCAATTATTCAATTAAGTTGTTTTATTTTATAGACTCATCAAATTATATTCTTGATTATTTCTATTCGCTCTCATCAATATTAGAACATTATTTACTAATTACATTATCTTATTCATATTAAGATAAAATATCTTCGCGTTTTTAATAATTCTATTTTTATTGCCTTGAACTATTTAAATCAAAATCAGGTTGGCAAGGAGAATGTTATTATGGTTTTGCCTCATGAGTTAGTTTTGGTGATTTTAAGATTATTTCCAATTACAATGGTCCAAAAGTGTTTCTGCAATCGGATCCTTTTAGATAATCAAATTATTATTATTCCATGCTGCTTTCAAATGATACATTAATTTTTTTATTTTAGTTTGCAGAAATTTCAGCAGGGATAATTGATGATAAATTACTAATTGTAATCTAATTATTAACATCATCATCTGTTTCATCAGCTTATTTTAAATAAGCTGGTAATTTTTATTATTTTTACTGTTTATTTAAATCTTAGAATGTTTATAAATTCTCTTATTAATTCTAAAGTTATATATACTTTGACAACTATTATTGTTATTATTATTATTGTGAATTTTTTACATTTAGTTTAGTCTTATTAAAATTAAAATTTTCATAAGTTTCTTAATTTAATTCTTATTTATTATTCTTTTCAATTTAAATTTATTATGTTTGTGCAAAAGTGTTAAAATAATTTGTTTCAGATTATGTTTCAACTACTTCTGATTGCTTGTTAAAGTTAAATTCAATTTTCGATTGTTTTGGTAACTCAAATAATGGTTTATTTTGCATTAATTCTAATTATAAATTTTTAAGTTTTTGTAATTCATTTTAAGAGTTTAAGGTACTTAATAGTTTATTATTATTATTTAAAAAATTAAGAGTTGATTCTTTATTTGATTAAATGGGTTCTCTGCTTCCAATTGGAGAGTAGCCACTTCTAGATGTTTAAAAAACTGGATATTATTTTTCTTAGCGGAAGTTTGTTGGAGATTGGAAATAGTTTAAAACCTATTTTTCTTGATATAAATCAGGAGTATTTATTATTTGTTAATCTTAATATCTAGTTGTTCTAGAAATATCATCATTTAGCTTAGATTCTTAAGGTTTTAAGTAGTCTTATAATTAATTTTAATGCTTTTAAATTGATTCAATCTTATTATTCAATTTCTATAGATAATCAATTTATTAATTATATTTATTTATGTTTGTTAGCGGCGTCTTAGCTTCCGATTACTACTAAGAAAATTAGTATTAATATTATGGATCATAAGTAAATTTTTTAATTTCTTAGATTTGTTTGATTTTTTGTGTTTGTTCTTACCTAAGACTCTAAAAGTTACTATATTAATCTGCAAAAGATTGTGATCTATTTTAGTTTTCTAACGATTTTAAGAAAGTTAACTCATTTTATTTTTATTATTATTATTATTATTTGTTAGTGTCTAATGTAACATTAAGGAGATTTTCTTGAGAACAGAAACTTTGTTTATTTTATCCAACAAGTTTTTATTATTGTTATTTAATTAATTCTAGTTATTATTATAATAATAGTGCTTATTACTCGAGATATTTTTATTTTTTGAATTCTTATGTTTTTAAATCATCATATTTAACTTCTCTTTATTCTTATTTAAATCTTTCTGTTTATTAATTAACTTGTATGGTAGTATTGGAATATTTTCTTGTGACTTCTTAAATGTCTCTCATAATATTTTGTTTTAAATTATCTACCATTTCAGATAAAGGTTCTCTTTAATTAGGCTTATGTTGTATTCTCAATGGGCTTATGGATCCAAAACCTTTTTAGTTAGTCTGTCTTATGCCTGCTACGATTCCTGGAGATTATACCCTTTAGATAGGACTCCTTTTATAAATTGGAGTGTAGCAGTCTTTTTAAATAACTGGTTTGGAAAATGGACTTCTGGTAGGACTTCTTACAAAGTTTTCTTTATTACCTGTGTAAACACTTTATGTTCTTTAATTTCTACTAAATTATCTATTGTTTTAAATATTGCTTCTATTGGAATAAGATAAATCATTTTCGTGTAATGCGAAAAAATTAGTTTGAAAGGGTACTTCACATAGTGGCAATTAATGATCTGTTGATGAATTTTTTTTGATTCCAATTATCTTTTTGACTTATGGTTGAAGTGGAGACAATCGACCTACAGTTTCATTAATTAGAGTAGTTAATTGCTAAACTGCAACATTTGATTTTGGATTTCTAAATACAGGACTGTGACGAAGAGCATAACAGTTGTTTAGCATTATTTAAAATTAAATAGTTCATTTTTAACGTAATTCAAAGTATTTCTATACTTTCTAGTCAATCCACTTATAAAATTCAATGTTTTAATTGTATTTTTCAAACCAAGGAGATTTTTCAAAATTTTTAGTGATCTTTTCCATTCTTTCAAATAATTCGTGTGCCATCTAAGTTTGTTAAAATAATTACTTTTCTGGCTAAATATGCAATAACCCAATTAGGAAGATATTTTACTTAAGGATTTGAATTAGTTATAGCACGAACTCTACATTTATTATCATTAATAGGTGTCAATTCAAATATATAGTAATTTATTATCAAACTAACAAGTTTTTTATTTGGTTCAAAATGGATGTTATGTTTTTATTGATATTCCATATTATGATCAATAGATTTACAAACAAATACAATTGTACCATTGATCATAAGCCTATCAATTCCTTCTCCAACAAATACAGCTCTTCTATCAGAAATGAATGGAAAGTAGACTAC
Organism: Paramecium sexaurelia; assembly: GCA_000733375.1. Classification (NCBI taxonomy): domain Eukaryota; phylum Ciliophora; class Oligohymenophorea; order Peniculida; family Parameciidae; genus Paramecium; species Paramecium sexaurelia. The sequence goes on from JPFM01000019.1 coordinate 16,597, forward strand.
AATGTCACAAATTTTGCAGGTTTTACTTAATTATTTATTCATAGAAGATCTTTGACAAAAAGGCACATAATTCTAATATAAATCTATTTCATTTATAAGAGCCATTAACTTAGTAATATTTGCTTCAAATACAGAGTCTAGATATACTGTTACTGTTTATTCTTCCTCAAATAGTTTATATTTAATGATTAAATTTTGTGTTTATTTTTCAATTCTCCAACCACCCGATTCTAATTCATTTAGGTTTTATGTAAGTATGATGTTTTTCTCTTACATATCTTCATAGAACTCTTGATAATTTTTTTCTTTGAACCATTAGGCTTACTTGTTATTTAACTTTAAGAAAATATCTTTAGTGATTTCAAGGGCTTCATCCAATAAAGCTTCTTAATATAAAGCTTTGGCATGTTCCATTCTAATTTCTATTTAATTTAATTCTTCTTATTCAGGAGTAATCTTTATTTGATGTTGTTGAATGTTGTTTTTCAAATGAATTTCCGACTCAACAACCTCTTGATCTAATTGATTTGGGATAACTTCATCTTCTATTGGATTCTCTTCTTAAATTACTTATAATTGACTATTTCTTAAATTATTTTAAGGAATTGGTTAATTTTCTTCAATCATTAGACTCTCACATAATTTTACGGTTTTTTTTTTTGAGGTGCTTTTGGGGCAAAGGATTTGAAAGACTTAATTGTTTGAACTTTAGAAGGAAATCGATCTGTGAATATTAATTGATTTCTTACATTCCTCGTATTCATTTAACATATTGATAATATCAAGGGATTTTTCTGAGATGTCATCTAACTAACGTAGTTATTTGGATAACTAAGTTTAAAGGATTGATTACTCTCGTATTTGGGTCAAGTTTATTAATTTGTTCTTTAAGACCTGTTTTAAAATTATAGTAGTAATCAATAATATAGGTGCAATGATCAAAGACTTGGCATTTATAAAGTATTGAATCAAACTAAAGTTTAAGTTCTATGACATACTTCCTTTCGAAATTCTTCATAAATGTAATCAATTGTTTGAGTTTGCGATTCATCTTCATAAAGATAATTTTTCATCAAAAGAGTTTAATAATTAATTAAAATTAAATATGTTACTTTCTGGAGTGAAATGAAATCTAACATAATATGGTAAAGATTATTTTAGTTGTTAATTAAGTGTGTAGTAAAAATAAATTGAGTAATATACAATATTATTAATTTTTTTTTATAATGAGTATAAAGTAGGTTCACCCAACAAGCGAAGTAGAAGAATAGAATGAATTTAAAAAAGGATTGCAGTAAATATTTATATATAAATTCAATTAAAGTTCAGTTCAGACATTCAATGATCTTAGAAGAAGAAGAGTATAAGTTAGAGAGGCAACATTAATTTTATCTCCCAAAATGTAGAATATAATTTTTTATTTTTAGCTAATAATACCAGCACATGATATAACCTAAAATAAGTTAATTTACCAGTTAAGATTAAATCATGGAAGAAGAAGATGTTTTAGTTGTTGATGGCTTTAAAATTAAATTTAATAGAGCCATCAGACGATTACTAATTATTTTGAATTTTGCTCGAGCAATCATGTTCTTTTCAAAACAGAAAAACAAAAACAAAATTACTTAGAATTCAATTTCAAAATAATCAATTCCCTTTCTTCCTCATCTAAAATTTATTCGAATATGGAGAGAAATGATGAATCTTAATACTATCATCGCTAATATTGTTTATCCTATCTATATCACATATTCAGACTTTGATTCATTTGTATATTAATCATTTATACTAGGACTTTATAACGATAGTTACATTTATTATTGATTTTTTTTTCTTGATAGATGTGATATTTGAACAGATGATTTGTCAAATAGATAATAATAATATTCTCTTAAAAACGTTTTCATCAATATTTATTCATAATTTGACTGGATGGTTAATATTTGATGTTTTAACAATCTTACCTTATAAATTATTCATAAAAAAAATGGAAGACACTTTCTAATTAAGAGATTATTTTAATTTATTGAAATTGATCAGATTATTCAAATATTTTACCAAAATTGATAGGAAAATACTTTATCATTCAGCAGACTCTTAAAAAACACAAATTTCTATTTAAAATAAATTATCTTTCTTTGATTATTTCTCATTAATTGATGCGAAATTTTTAAGTGTCCTCAATATATTTAAAAATATGCTAATATTAATAAGTGCATTTGGTTGTTTGTGGCATTATGTAAAATATTATGAAGGTATAGCAACTGATGAAAATTATGATAATTGGACCTCTTATATTGATGGTTTATATTGGGCTATTTAAACAGTCACTGTAGTTGGATATGGTAATGTTTCCATTTCAACTTCTATGTAATATAATCTTGTGATCTTTTGGCTTTTAGTAGGCGTAGGATTTTATTCATTTACTATTGGAAATTTAGCATAAATCTTAGAATAATAAACATCAGCTGAAATTTAAAAAGAAAATTTAGAAGATTTAGAAAGCTTAATGGATTCCATTATTATACCAGAATGGTTGTCGAGTTAAGTTTCAAACTTTTTAATATACAATCTTGAAAACAATTCCTTTTGGAACTATAGAAAGTATATTTTAACCTTAATAATTAGAGAATAATAGACTCTTTGCCAGGATAACTTAAAAAGTATACTATTTGTTTTTCATAACAACAATTGATTGTAAATACAAATTTATTTAAATTGGATATAAACATAGCATCTAAACTATTACCATATATGACTATATTTTACTATTAAAAATACGAAACTATTTATTATAATGGTTCTCCTAGTATGGATATCTACTTTCTGATTACAGGAGAAGTATTATATATATGTAAATATTTTAGGTGAGATTATGTGATGATTAAGGTTAAAGTCTTTTAAACATAATTGAGGGTAGTATATTTGGTGAAATTGAAATATTGGATTAAGTAAATCGAAAATAAAGTGCTATTGCTTCAAAAAACTCTATCATAATCATTTTTCCTGTTCAAATATTTCTAAACATTATTCAATCTGATGAGAATCTTTCTTTTGAAATTGAATAATTAGGTTTAAGAAGGAAAATTCTTATTAAAGAAAGCCATCTCAGGATGAGATGTAATTATTTTATTTTTCTTTAGAAAATTAAAAGGTAAGACGAGTAAGTTGTATAAATTACTAAGAACAACGTAAACCGACAGATATAAGCAAAAATATTATGGAAAAAGAATTTAAATCCAAAATTTCGAAAGAGTCTTTTTAATTTATTCAAACGAGATTATTAAAGTATATATTTGGGAGAAATCAAGAAAGAAAATGGAGATTATTTCTTAAATTTAGGGATGTAGTTTAAAAAGTTATGAAATTTAATAGATAAAAGAGAGAACTAAATAAAAAAAGAAGGGAAAGTTGTTTAGGATTAAAGATGATTAATAATTTTAAAGGAACAACTGAAAATGAATAATTGATGATTAAACAAATTTTTAAATTGTAAAAACAAAAAAGATAGTTAATAAAAACATTAAAATAAATCATTAACCATGTAAAATCAGGAATTTAAGCCCCTATGCTTATTACACCTTCACCTTATTTTTATTGCTTATTAAATGAATAAAAGTAATAAATTTTAGAGAAGAAGGAATTAGAAACTTAAAGTAACTACCAAAAACAATAAAAATTAAAAAAAATTAATCCTTACTATTAACTCAAACATTTAAATGATTTTTGGAATAAACTCTAAGATGATTTAATTTCTTATAAAGATGTGAGAACTGAACTTAGATATTAATAAATGGAAGTAGAGGGTGTTTATTTTGAGATTTAAGGTTTAATCAAATCCATTATGTGAAATTCATTGGAGTATTAATTATATCTAAACTATATATATTAAAAAAATCATTTTTCTTTCTCCTTACATTATTAAATTAATTACATTAAGTAGTCTTCGTAAGTGGTATCGAACTATTTTTAATTTAAAAAATATATTACAGTCTTTCTATATTTATAAACTATTTTTTGTTCGTTTGAAACATCATTTAAACATTTATGAAATTATTTAATATATGATCTATCCTTTTAAAAGCTCTTTAATTATCGAACATTTTCAAAATTTTACAATTTTTCTGGAATTTATAACGACTTGTCAAAATTGGAAAATAAATTTTTTGCCTAAAATATATATATATATATTTACTTTTTATCTATCATCATTTCTTATATCTTTTCCGTTAATTTAAATTAAAGATGGAAATCTATAAACCAAAAATTAAAACATAAAAGAACAATTATTTATAGGATTGTTTAATATTGTTATTTTTTGAATTTCATTCAAATGCTTTAAATTTATATAAATTAACATACTTCTAATTTGGCTAATTGTAATAGACTATTAATATAATTATCTTTCAACATAAGCTCTTTTAAGTTTGAATATTCTTTTAGAATTGATAATTAAGTGTCAATAATTGAATCAAAAAATACATATTGAAAATGAATTTTCTCAATGATTTCGCTAAAATTTTAAGTTGGTAATACCATTGCTGATGCAGTGCCATAAATCAGCAAAAAAACATCCTAAATATTATACACAATCGTATACATCCTCAACTTCAGCATGTCCTCCTTCGACAAGTTAATGCTCTAAACAGCTTTTTTTATTTAATTAATAATTCTTTTCTAATTATTATATTCTTTTATATTCAGCTGCCCATTATTTTTTAATTAAGAGTAATATATCATCATCTTAAGCAGCAGCAGTATTTGATAAAGAGTTCTTTAAACTTGGTATCGTTTCTCGTATTGGTTATTATTATTACTGTTATTAAGTTTAACTATTTTTATATATAGTTGTTTCTTTTTTAGTTTATGCAAAAGGTAGGATTTCATCTTTTGTTTTAAATTCTGAGGCCACACCAAAAATTTCAAGTCCCATTTGATTAGGCTTCTTTGGTTTTGGTTATTATTGATATGACTATTATTACTAATTAACAGTTTTTTTTTTAATAGGTTCAGTTTTAGGTATTTCAGCAAATAATATTTCTTGTTTAAGCTAGTCAATGGGTTTTCCATCCAAAATTTTTAATTACTCATAGTTCTAACATATATATCTATAATAATCAGATTTATTAGTTTATATTGGATTATTTTCTAGTGATAATTCAGATAAATTAAGAATACAAGGGTAGGTATTAATCTTATTTTAAGACATAAATAATTTTTGTAATTGAGGGAGAACTATTTTAGAAATATGATATTACCTTATAAGTGATCAATATTTTCAATTTAATTCATTTTAATGTTTAATTCTAATAAAGAGTTTAATTCTTCGAGGGCTTCCAATTTTGTGATTAGATTATTGCCAACATTTAAAATTTTAAGGCATTTTAATTTGCTTAATCCTTCTAAATTTACAATTCTATTGCTATGTAAATCTAAAACTTCTAATTTATTCAGTTAGTCTAAATTTTATATTCTCCGAATTTAATTTTTAGGTAATAATAACACTTTTAATTTTTGAACTTATTTTAATTCATCTATTTCTTTAATTTAATTATCATATAAGTCTAAGTATAATAGATTTGGTAAAGAAACAAGATTTTGGATTGATTAAATTCTGTTATGTTGATATGTTAATATTTTTAACTTTTCTTCTCCTTCTAATAAAGGCATGTGAGTCAAATCTAAATAATCAAGACTTAATTTTTCTAGGTTATTGGCTCTTTCCATAGGTCTTCTATAACAAACCCAAATGCCAGGGATTTGCTATAATTCAGAGAAGATGATGTTTCCTCCATTTTCAATTTTTTTGATGGTTCCATTTTTAACTAAATATCGATACCTTTGATTACAATGAATATGATTACCTTTCATCAATTTCAACTTAAAGAATATCTTAAAACTCTTAAGAGTAACAGATTATATCATTCTTGTTTTTCTTTTTAGTAATTTCAGGCAATTAACTTGAAAGAGGTGTTTGATTTGTTTAAGTTAGCTTATAGTTTGGTTTTTTGGAAAAACCTGTAGAGTAGGTGGCATTGGCTTCAGAAGATCTCTGATTCTTATTTGGAGACATTGAAGATTTTGTCTAATGGAAATAATTTGAATTGTTACATATGCATAGCGTGATTCTTTATTCATATAATTAATAATGTATAAAAATGAACTAGACTATACTGCTAACTTGAAACTTATTGATGATATTACTTCTAAGGAGTTTAAATAATATGAAGTGGGACATAAAAAGACATATTCATAACCAGATTAGGTTTTATTAAAGCGATAAGCTGATAGATTAGGTAATAATTTTATAATAAAGTTTAGAAATAGCAATTAATCAAAGTATAACATTATAGATGTACCCAAGTATCTTCAAGTATATTAGAATAAAAGTAAAAGAAGTAACAAAACCATTGAATTTTGTTTATGAATCGAACAATAATCAATGTTTAATTAAAATATTTGTATCATCAATAACTGATAGTCCAAACATATTAAATAATAGTTTACAAGTGATTGTAAATAGATTAAAATATAGATTAGAATAGATCAAGATTTTAATTTACTGAGCCTTCACCTCATTATACGAAATTCAAATGCGATTATGTATATTTGTCAATTTATACGGATAAATATACAGATTTGAAGATTAAAGCAACAGCAGGAATTCATCAATCTAATACAAATAGAAATATTTAGAAAAGATAATAAATGCCTATGCTTTAGATTCCAAGAGAATAATTAACTGCTCGAGAACCAGGTCATTCTACTTATAGGAGTAATCTATCATGTATTAAGTTTGATTTGATTTTAAGTAGTACATAAACCAAAAACAAATTAATCATCATTTATTCGATCAAATAAAGAGTCATAAGTCAAATTTAAACTTATACTAGATTTTAAGATCAAGAATACAAAATAAAAAAATTCATTGATAGAAGAAATGATGAAGAAGAAATCTATGATATATAATAATAAAAAAGCTTAATTACTAGAATCGTCTTATACTCATTAACTTGATAGATTGTAATCGAGAGTGAAAAGATTAAGAAATGAGATTAAATTTCATATTAGCAATATAGATATGTTATGGTTAGAATTACTTGTTATTACATTGCTAGCAAAAGCCATCAAACATTAATATTATGTATGTTTATTTTTAAATAGAAACGAGTAATGAGAATAGTGATTAGTAATAAAGTTTAAGTGTGTTGTAGAAAGTTCATGAGAATTATGTTAAATAAAGTAAGTACAAGATATTAAAATGGGAAAAAAGAGGCATTGTATCTTGATACAAATATATTATTTTATTTTGGTGCCAAACTAATGAGAAATAGAGCTAAATAAAGAACTTATACTATCTTGAATCATTTCCTTTATAGATTTGGACATTTATCGAATGGAATGAATAAAATGTAATAGTTTATTATGAAGATTAAATACATTCAATATAAATGGAAAAAATTTAAAAAGTCTGAAGCTAATTACTTAAATAGAGTTGCCGATTAAATTCTTGATAAATGGGGCTTGTTATATAGAGAGATTATTGGAGAACTTTAGAATGCTTCGAAATCTGCTCCTACTCAAGACAAAAGATTATTATTGGAAACTATCTCTGATAATCTTAATAATTATAAGAAATCGTTTCTTTAGTTTAATAATATATTTGATAAATTAGCTAGTGGAACATCTGTTTTTAGACCTATGAATAATAATATTATGAAGGATATCATGCATCAATACATTGTTAAAAAAGCAAATAAGTTTTAATGATTTATATATATTAATTCATATATATTATTAATGTTTTCAAGTAGATTAATATTTGATAAGTCAAGATTTGATATTACTATGGCATATCTTGTATAAGTATATAAAAATTTTACTTCAGCAATTATAGATTAGAGTGACTCCAATAGTAATTCATCCATCTAATAAATATAATAAAATATTTACAAATGGAAATATTTTAATCATACAGTTAGGATTAATTTCTCTTATCTACTACTCTATGCTGTTATCTCGTTATAACAGAATAGCAGCATTAAAGAACCGATAATAATTCTCTAATTTAATTTAGTATTTATATAAGGATACCTGAAAAAAAGGGAGAATGCTTGTTTTTTGGATTATTTTAGATCCAAAAATGAAGACCAAAATTCTTTTCATTGACTTCATATTCTCTATAAAAGAAATCAAAATCAAATGTTTAACGAGCATTTGGTATATTATCTGTAGTAATTGATCTATTTCTCACTCTTTTTAATATTTGTAAGAATTCTTATTCATTCAATTTTAATTTTGGAGAATAGATTAATATCTTCAGTTAACATATGTCTTCCACTCCTTCATCCGCCGGTATAAAATCAAAATTAAGAAAAGCAGATTCAGACAAACTCTTTTTTCTTGAACTCTCTCTTATTACTATTTATCCAATTTATTCATATTTCTTGATGAATACCATTATTTATATACTTTTAAATATTCTTCACATGTTTGAGCATGCAAAGCTCCACTTCTACGACGTCTTTCATGAATTGGTTGTTTTTATTATTGTGCCATACCAAATTATAAATATTTTAATATAAAAATTGGTCATTAAGATTCTTCATCATTTATTTTAGGGGCTAAATACAATTTCAGTGATCCCATATCTTCAATTATATATTCAATAACTAGTGGTTAATCTTATGACATTGACAATATAACTTAGCTTGATAATGCGGATGCTTTATTAAATAAATTGAAATATCTAACATTTATCATTACAAATAGTACCTCACTGCAAAACTTAAATTCACTGGTTCATCAACATCACATTCTACTCTCTCCTCTAATTTCTCTGAGTCACAGGTTTTCACAGAAACTTAACCTTCACCAATATCTCCTTTAACATAAAATTTTATTCCATCCTTTGAAGTCTCAATTCCAATGGCTTCATTAATATTACCTAATTCTCGACAAATCTTTGTAAATTCATTAGATGGCATTCTAACAACCGAAGAATATTCTGTATCTGGAACACCTAGTTGTTCTTAATCCAAGGACATTAAATTCAATTAAAATTCACTTATTCTATCTAATTTATATATAGAAATTTTACTTTTTGATTCAAATGTAAATGATAATGTAGTTGGTTCCTCATCTTAAGTTCTCAAAGTTATTTAATCTTCATTTCCTGAACATTTCAGAATTTTTTATAGATTTTCAATACTCAAACCCATAGTCAAAGATTTTTCACATCTGTACTTCTTGAAGCCCTTCTCATTCAATTATAATGCTACCAAAGCAACATGAGAGGTATCCATAGCCTTTAAGTATTAATTTTAAAATAATACCTATAATGATATTCCTGTTCCATTTGCTTCTAAATTTACATTCTTTACTAATTCCTTTATTGCGTCAACAATCTTTTTGAATAAAACTCCATCATTAAACTTAGCTTCGAACATCTTCTGTACTTTACTTAAATATTTAAATTAATTAAAGAGGGAAATATTGTAAATTAGATTTGCCGGGTAATTAGTATATAATTTCAATAATTAATTTCTCAATTCTTTATTAAATATAATATATTATTATATAATAATCCTTGCTATTTTTATCACTCAACTTAAATCTATCCATAGAATTAAATAATTTACTATAATAATTCTTTTTAATTCATAATTCAATCTCTTATTACAAAAATTAATTAAAATTATAATTATTATTTTTTAACATCAAATTTGTTAAAGTCATACTAATTTCTTAATTATCTATAATTTTCATCTAATTATTAATAAATTAAATGTTTATAAATTCTCAAAGCAAAATAGAAGAATTAATGGAATTGATAGCAAAAATTTATATATATAAAGAATTGCAAAACACTTTAAAAAGAAAATTTTCAAAAAATTCATAGTAAGTTTATATACAAATCAAAGAGTTGGACAGTCAATTGAAATTTCGTCTTTTTTTCTATTAACAAATTTATTTCTGCTTAAAGAGAATTAATCTATAACTTCAGTTATGTTTGCCTCATAATTCTCTTACTTTTTTTTTGGATCGGTACAAAATTGCAATTTTTATTTTCTCAAATACTCTATTATTGAACCTATTTTAGGATTTGGTTTGTGATATATTTCTAATTCTATTGAATCTAAACTTGAATTTAAAGAGTCTTGCATTATATTTTATGTATTTATATTAATATTCATTAAATTAAATGTTTATTTTTTTTAAATATACTTATTATCATAGAATGTAAAAAATGAATGATAAAACTGAATTAAATAATTCCATTAAAACTAATTAAAAGTTATTTAATCAATTTAATTCTCTTTAAATAAACATCAAATTAGATTAATCATATATATATTAGAGTAGATGGAGCAAACTTAACACTTTAGTTAAAATTATTAATAAACTTGTATATTATTCCCTATTTCTAAATTTAATAAGCATATTTCTCGCATTTTCCTTTAATAAAAGAATACACATTCTCATTTCTTAGAATAATTAATTGTTATTTTTTTTAAAATCATAAAGTGTTAACTTTGATATATCAAAATAGAATATGACTTTATTTTACAGGCTTTTCTACTTAATAAATTGAAGAACATATTTGATGAAAAATGTAAAATCATCATTTAATCTACATAAGTTAAATATTTATTATAGAGTTTAATCAAAAAATTAGTAAATTGTTATTATTATCCTCTTATTTATAAATTTTTTTATTATTTTTGAGAAATTCCACAGTTCCTCTCTATTTTTTTTAATTATAATATTTATTGAAAAATTCTTTATCAAATATGTAATAAAATCTTACATTATTTTTTTTATTGATTAACCAAGATGTTATAACTATTTGTTAATTATCATTACTTTGATCAATTATCAAATTATATTATTATTTATCTATGGGTATTTAATGAATACCACATTTAAGTTTAATTAAATGATAGGTTTAGAGTGAATATTTCTTATTCTTTGATTTTGATATATAAAAAATAAATTATATAACATTAGTAATATAATCATGAAAATTATATCGTTTTTATTAATAATTACATTCGCAGCTGGACACTTATAATTATTAGATGATTTAAAACGTTCTTCATTCGGATAATCATTAGAATAGACTATTTTACTGCAACTTTAATATGATGAAACTAAGTATAATTATGTAATAAAATTAGATTGAAATCAATTTTGTAAGAAATATATAGTTCTATGAATGATGAGTAGATTATTGATGATGCTAATTTTAAATAGGAATTTGAAAATTGCAATACTAATGATTTATAAAATGAAATAATTGCAATTAAGTACGAAGAATCATCTATAAAACAAAAGATGAAAATGTTAAATAATTCATTTGAATTATAAGTTTCTTAATAAAAACAAAAAGAACTATCATTTAATTAAGAATAACTTAATTAATACAATAAATAAATGGAAAAAGATAAAGAAAATTATATTTAAAATCTAAAAGAATGTGATGTAGGTAAATTTTTACAAATTAGGAACTATTGGAACTCCTTTAATATTTAAGATTCTAATATGAAAAGAAAGTCTTGAACTAACTTAGTAATTAGAAGAGCCAAAACTTATTGTAATTAAGATAAGAGATCCAAGATCATATAAAAATTATTAATAAAATGATAAAAAAGCAATCATATAATAATTTTATTAAGCTTCTTATTTCTTAATTTGAAAAATAGGATTAAAATTTAGAAAAGTATCAATATAAAATTTCATATAGATTACATAAAATAATAGTGTAAATACAAGAAATAGTAGAATAAAATAGAAATTAAATAAGATAATAATTTGATGAAGAAATAAAGCATCTGAAAGCAAACATAAATTATTATTAATAAAATATTTAAACAATTTAAGATGAGATCGATATACTTTAGGTATAAAAATGAAATCAATATGGTTAGGAATAACAAGTATAAATTGAAAAGGAATTAAATTATTTTTAAGAATAATTGAATAAGATATCATAGATATATGAAATAAAGAATTAATTGCAGATTGATAAAGAGAACATGTGTAAGACTTTAGCTGAAGATTACAATGAATATAGAAATTTCAGAATTAACTAAATCTAATAATTAGAAAATATTATTAATATTGTAGAAAGAGACATGTTTTTGATTAAAGATCATTATGTATTAAATGGATAATTGAGATAATGAAAAAAATAAATAATATAATTATAATTATAAAATTAATGATTAATCGAACATCTATTAATGTTGAGAATGAAAATGAATATGATGATAATTGTAGTGTTGAGTATGTAAATTAAGAATCAGGATCTGATGATGATGAAAATAATTATACTGATTATAATGTAGATTCTCCTTTATCTCCATGTTATGATAATTTACTTAAAGAATAACATCCTTTTTTACAGTATTCAAGTATTCTTATACACATTATTAGTTATAAGAAATCGCATTAGAAAATTATTTAGATCCATTTTATAAAATAGGATATAAAGCTTACTCTTAAGATTGCTTTTTTGAAGAGAATAGATACTCAGCAGAATTTATAGACAATATAAAGTTAGCAGATTTTTAAACATTCAGTTTTAGTGTTATAAAGAAAAGTCCTTCATTTTTTGGTACAATTAAAATTCCACTTTATTTTTAATATTAAAAAGTCATAGATCTCAAAAATTGTATTTTGACATTAAATTATGATTAAAATGAAATAGTAAAAACAATATTATTTCATATTTTATGTTTTACAAAGGAATTAGATTCCTTAAATCAACCTTTATTCCATTGTATATTTTATTAATATAAATTTAGTGTAAAAAGTATTAGAAATTGTATCTAAATAAGAATAAGCAATAAAAGATGAAATTTTCATGTAATTAGTTAAATAGATTTCAAATAATAAAACATAAAATTTAATCTATTATTATCAATGTATGGCTGTATATGCATCAGTATTTTGTCCTAGTAAAGATTACTTTAAACCTTTATTCAATTATTTTTATAAAAAAAAAGAAAATAATTCATTGCATCAAAATTATTGTAATTTTATTCTAAATAGATTATATCGTGCATATAATACTAAGTCTGGTAATTATTTATAAAAAATATTAAGAATAACTATTCCTGACTTAATAAGATATACTTAAAGTAATGTAGATGAAACCACTTCTATTTGAAATATCTTTATATCATTTTGCTAAGTTTTATATGGAAATGCAAATTGACTTAAAATGTAGTGATATTTTAAATCATATTTCCGAATAATTAAATCTAAATTATCGTAACTCTTTGTGTTTATGTTTAATTAAAATAAATAAAAGAATAAATGAAATTTACTTAGATGATGATGATTGTTTATTTAAAATTATCAAAGACCATATTTAAACATATAATAAAACATCCGAAATAATAAATTCTCCTTAACCTTCTTTTAAACTTTTGATCAAATTAATCAAAATATCATCTCCTTACTAAAATTTAGAAATATTCACCTTATCATATATGATAGCAATATAAGATTACTTAAATGATGTAAAATTTCATGTCAATAGGTATAGTTTTTTCCATTAGAAGAAGATGAAATTGAACAAATTAGTTCACTTAAATTAGCTGCTGATTATGGGCCAAAAAGACATTTAAAAGCTGAATAAATTGATCTTAATGAATATTTTCCTGTTTTTAAAAAGAGCACTTTTGATTCTAATGAGAAGTTGAATAAAATTATTTAACTCTATCATTAATAAAGGATTATAAATTCAAGAGATGCAAGATATAAAATTTTGTAAATATTGGATTAGTTCCCTCGTTTCTTAGGATCAACTTATAAATGTTAATTTAAAGAATTAAATTAAATGAGTAGTACTACGAATATAAAAATAATGTTAAATATAACTTTTCGAGGTTTAATATGTAGCCTTCCTTAAGATTAAAGAGAATATATTTGTCATATCGATTATGATTTGATAACTAAATGTGAAAAGACAAATACTAAAGCTTTGCATATAGTTACATTAGATAAATAAATATATTTCACATTTTTAAGTTATCTTGAGTGTTAATCGGTTTATTCATTTATTTTAAAACATGAAAGTTAGATTTCATGTAATGATTTCAATTACACAAATTTATAATGATTTATTTGTATACAAATATTGACTATAAATATTTATATTAATAGTATTTTTCTATTTTCAATTTTATATAGTAGAATCATTTAAAATACGTTTCATAACTTTAAATAAGTTAATATTAGAGTTATGATTCTTAATATGATTTATATATCTTTAAGCTAAAGGATATTTATAAAACTGTTATAAGTTATTGTTATCATGTTGAGCCAGCTTTATAATAAGTATTGTAATAAAAACATTTGATATTTTATTAAATTGATATGCTATAAATATTTTATGATTAATTAAATGGAATCTAAATCAGTGACAATTAGTGCTAAATTGTAGTAATCAAATTATTCTGCTATTTCAAATCTTCCTAAGCACGTTATTAGACAAATAAAAAATGAAGGTAAAAATATTATTATAATTTTAAGGTGAATTATATATTTAAGCTTCTGGGAAATGTTAAAAAATTTGGAATGAGATGAGAAAAAATGATTTTGTTACGGATGCTTAATTAAACTTTATAACAATACAAAGAATATTTGAGAATTGCAGAACAGAGATTGTTTAATTATTGAAACTGTAAAATGATATAGATTTCTTTGAATTGTTTGATTAAGATAATGATGGGTAGGATTTTTAATTTTATTTATTAGGATATTGAATGAAGATGAGTAAATTTTAGTATTTTCAGTGATAAAAGAAAAAATGCATTAAGTGGCGACAGCATTGCTAAAAATTTAGGAATATATATTATTTAAATAACTGATGAAGGAATTAAGAATTGTAGAGGCCAATATTGCATAATATTAGAATTAGTTAAGGCAGAGAATTTCTTTGAAAGAGAGAAAAATTTACAAAGAAATAGGGTAGGAGAAATTGGATGATTTTTATGATTAATATTATTAGGAATTTGAATAGCTTTCGAAGTATAAAATAGATAGAAGGTAAATGTTCAATTATAATTGAGAGCATAATTATAATAATCTTAAGCAAATGAACTTGGTTAATTAGAAGATAGATTATCAAAAGACACAGAATTGATGAAGGTGAAACCAAAGAAGAAATTGAAGGATTTATAAACTTAAGAGAAATTAGTTAGTTTGGAAGAAAGAGTGGAGGAAGCCCTTGATTTTAGAAAGGAGTTGAAGGATTTAGAAAGGAATGAGTAAGATAGGGTATACAAAGTATAAAAATATCGTATGGAAAAATAACATAGTGATTTATTATTTAAATAAGAGAAAGAAAGAGAATAATTAGAAGGGAAACTTTAAGAAACTGAATATAAATTGATAATTTAGATGAAAAAGGCATATGATGTTTTATTAAAACAAATAAATTTACATAATAACGAAATTACAAGAATTTAGAGTTTATCTAATAATTTAGCTATGAAGAAGGGTTTGTATGAAGGAGAAGCAAAAAGATAAAAGGTTTAATCATAATTGTAAAATGCAATCATCGCTTAAACAAAGGCGATAGGAAATTAAGAAAGAAAGGTGAATGATTTAGATGAATTTTAAGAATCTGAAACAATAAGAAAATTGGAAACAAGAAAAAGTATATAGATTGCAGGATCTCCAGGATAAGTATAATATTAATTAAAATGTAATTTAAGCAAATATTTTCTGAGGAAAGCGATAAAACACCTATGGGTTAGACAGTTAATTAAGGAAGAAATAAAAACTTTTATTCAATAAGAAAAATAATAAAAGAATCAAAAAATATTACTTAATTTTATATAAAGAAAAAATACGGAGCTGTAATTATAAATTTATATTAATATTTAATTAGGATTTACCTGTTAATTTTGTAAAGAGTGCACATAATTTATAAGGGGATTAACATGAAAAGATTGAGAGATTCTTATCAGTAAAGAGAAAGTCACATCATGAATTATTACCTCCCATAACATAATTATATGATGATAATATGTAAGAAAAAGTAAGATTATTAATTAATCAGATAAGCAAATTAAAGGTATAACAAAGACAGATGAAGAAATTAAAAAAGAAAAAGCATTAAAAAGAGCATTTATAAATGAAAAACTATTTAGAAATGATTGATAAAACAAATTAAATAATTAATAATATTTTATTTAAATACATCTAATAATTTAAATAATGAATAAAAATAAAGCTGGAAGCAAAGATGTTTAGACTCCTTAATTTTTAGAAAAGAAGCCTTAAAATTCTCAACCATAAAATTTTAATCCAAAATTTAAATAGCCAGATTTGAATAGAAAGTTATTAACAATGCCTATTGATGCTAAATATAAAGCTTTGCTTGGACCAGATACTGATAGTTTAGCAGCTTTTGTGAAGCATAAAAAGAAGAAAGAAAAAGCTATATAAAAATTGAAAGAATCAGGAAAAATATAAATTTTAAAAATTCCAAAGCCAGTTGTTGAAAAATAATTACTTCAAGGAATTTATGAAACTCCAGAAGGCAAATTAAAAGATTAATCTGGAAAAATTATTATATTAAATGATCCAACTAAATCTTTAATTATCAACTAAGAAAAGTAGAGGTAGGATAAAGTTTAATAGATGATGAAAATCCAAAACAATTTAAAAGATGCTTTGAATGACAAAGGAAGATTTTTAGATAAAAATGTTTCTATGCAAAGTAGTAATATAAGAAGATAAAAAAGAAAATTATTAGCATTTAATTTTATTGAAAATGGTAATAATAATGATAAAGATTAAATATAATAATCATCTATTTAAATTGAAACATAAGGAGATGATAAGGAGAAAGTATAAGAAAAAGAAATTTAGAATTTAACAACAACAACAACAACTCAAACAAATTTTAAAAGAGTTTGTGTAAAAATGAAACATCATGATCCTATTCCAAACATAGAATGGTGGGATATGCCTCTATTTCCTGAATATTAAGCAAATTATATACCAGTAAGTATTGAAAAAGGATAGGAACATAAATAACCTGCTACAGCTCATACTTAAGAAGAAATTCAAAGAAATATTACATTTTTAGAATAATTAAAATATACAGATACAAGTATATTATTAGAAAAAATAACTAAATTGCTTGAACATCCTAAGCCTTTTGTTATTAGTGAACTAGTTCAAAATAGAGAGAAAGCAGCATTACCTTCATTTTTAACAAAAAAGGAAAGAAAAAAAAGATTAAGGAAAATACGTATGGATATTCAGAAAGAAAAATAAGATAAAATTAGGTTAGGTTTATAAAAACCATCACCTCCTAGAATAACTTTATAAAATATGATGGCAATTTTAGGAGCAGAAGCTTAAATAGATCCAAGTAAAGCAGAATAAGAAGTAAGAAGATAAATCTAGGCTAGATTAGATAAACATATAAAATAAAATGAAGAAAGAAAATTAACAAAAGAATAAAGAGGAGATAAATTAAAATAAAAATGGTAGAAAGATGCAGCTTAAGAAATAAGAGTTGCTGTTTTTAGAATTGATGCTGATTTATCATCAACAAATTTAGCATCTAAATAAATGAAATTTAAAGTAGATATGAATGCATAATAAGTAAGTTTGTAAGGAGTTTGTTTAATAGCAAATTAAAATGGATAGTAAGTTGTACCTTCAATTGTTGTAGCTGAAGGAGGACCTAAAGGGATCAAATTTTATAAAAAATTATTATTAAATAGAATAAAATGGACTGGTGATGATTCAAAACCTGGATGCACATTAGTTTGGGAAGGAGTAGCTAAATAACATGCATTTAATAAATGGAAAACTATTGAAATTAAAAGTGAAGCTGAAGGAAAAAGAATTTTAGCAGAAAAAGGAGTGGAATAATTTTGGGATTTGGCTATGAATAATCAGTAAAATTGAATCAGTTTATAAAAAATTAAATTATTCTTCAATAATATTTATTTTATTAATTAATTAGATTTAAGATATATTAAAATTATATATTCTAATTTATTTTCTATTCAATATTATTATTAAATTTAGATAGAATTATATAATTGTAATTATAGTTATGTTTATTAATTATCTTAATAAATGTTACAAATTTATAAAAAAATAATTTTGCAATTTTATACATGAAATGATTAAGATTTTTTATCATATTAAAAAAATCCATTTTTAATTAGTTTTATTTATTGAATTGTTATTTAATATATTTGTTATATGAAAATAAATTGAATTTAAACATTAAAAAGTTTATAAATATACATTTATTATTTGTGGGTGAAAATATAAATCAGAATGCGAAATTGATCAATTAGAAGTTAAAATTATGAGATTGGAAATAATCTTTAGATCATAGAAGTATAATTGATTAATCTAAGAATAATTATCTAATAAGAGAAATATAAACATTTATTTTGTAATAATTCTTATTTTATAAATTATATGAAACCTATATTTGAAGAATGTCATGAGAAAGAACTTAGAAAATATAGATAAAAGTTTGGAACTATGTAATTTCATGATGGGCATCAAACAGAGAGAAAAGAACTGTTAAATAATTATATTGATTAAGAGCCTAAAACTTGCAACTAAAGTCCCACTTAATCTAGAATGGAAAAAAATAAATTTTCTCTTTCTTTGAGTAATTTATAAACTTAAAGATCACTTGTTCAATCTTCTGCTAGGAAAAGCTAACATGAGAGTAGAAGACTTATTCAGAAATAAACTGAATAAGTTATTTAAACTAATAATAACGTTAATTATGAATTTTCGTTTCCTAAATGGATATCTGAAAGAAATGACTTTTAGAAATGGAAATCTCATAGGTATTGAATCCATTAAATGGTTATTAAGTGATTTCGATATTAATTTAAAGATTGTCTCAATCTGTAAATTGGAAACTTTCAAAAGAGATTCAGCTTAAAAATAAATAGTAGCTTTGTATTTACAAAAGTTAAGTCTATTCAAATTAATGCCTTTAACGCTTTTATAAGAATTGGCAGGTAGATTAACATATAAGGAAATTAGATCTGAATAGGATTAAACTTTATGTAAAATGGGTGATAGTGGAAATTGCATGTATATAATATTTTAAGGAACTGTAAAAGTGATAATAAAAGTATTTGCTAAAAAATTAAATTTTATAGGATATTTGTGTTAAAGAATTTCATGATAATGAACATTTAGGAAGATAAGCATTGGAAACAGATGCTCCTAGGAATGCTACATTAATCTGTACTTAAAATTCTCATATTTTGATTTTAAGTAGATGGGATTATTAATAATGTTTAAATAATCTTTTTAAGATAGAAAGACCAAAATGGGTAAATTTTATTAATTAAATCCATTTTTTTAAAAACTTCCAACCTCATAAGATTTAAAGATTATGTGAGGACTTAAAAGGAAAATTCATGTCAGCAAAGGATTGTTTATATAAAGTTGGAGATCCTATTGATAATTTTTATATAGTTAAAAATGGTATATTAGTGAAGAAGGTTGTTGTCAATTTAGAAAAGTCTAATCGATGGCCAGTAAAAACTAAGGTATGGTTATAAAATACTGTTGCAACAAGATAAGAAATAACAATAAAATATGAACCTTAATCATTATTAGGATATTATGAAATTGTCACATAAGAGACTTTGGGATTAAAAAGTAGAACTGAAGAAATCAATGCTTTTGATGATTGTTTTTTATTATTTATTCCTAGAGCGAAATTTTAGGATATTTTTGATGTAGATGATCAAAAAAGATTTAAAGAATTATTTTTAAAATTGTATCCTACATCATTTGATCAATTAATGGAAATGGTAAAGTAATAGGATGAAAAGAAAAAATTGGAATATAATACAATTAAAGATGCTTTGATTGAAGGATTATAGAATGTTGACTAATTACAATTATAAAAAGTAAATATCTTTTATGATATGTTTAGAAAACAAAAAAATATAAAGGGATTTTATAAAATGCTAGAAATAGATTAAAATAATATTAATAGACAAAAGGTATTATAAAAACAGAGATTAGATAAAAAGTAATGAAATCAATTTATGAATGATAATTTTGATTATTCTTTGAGTATTTTTTAAAGAATTTTACTCTTAATTATTATTTATTAAATTTAAATAAATTTAAAAATTATAATTCTTATGTAGAATCAATACTTAATTTATAAGGAAACATTACTTTCTTATATTATAAATAAAACGAAATGATTTCATATTATGAATATCAGTTGGTTATTATTATTTATATTATTTAATCATAATTATTTTATTACTTTTTTGGTCTCATTATTCATTATTCAAATAAATAATTTCATTACATAGAATAGTATAAATCATGGAATTAAATAATTAGATTAAAAGAACGTAATATTATATAATAAATCAAGATAAGTATTATAGCATAGTAAAGTGGGGATAATTTATTCTATAATTTTAACTATTTCATTAGTAATGCTAATATGTACTTTTTTATATACTCTATTCTATATAAATTTGTTTAACTTAACCCAATTAGATATATTTAGAGTTTATGATAGAACTGAGAGTCCATGTTAAGTCTTTCTGATTTATATTGATTTCAATAAGGTAATCATTATAAATTATATTACAATTGAATAATACAATATATTAATTTTCATATTGAAATCATTTGTAATCAATGTATTATTAAATTTTCAGTTTAGGAATGTCAAAGAGAGAGTGTAATTATTAGAAAAATTAGCAAAAGAGAGAGAGGCAGAATAATTAAATAAAATATCAAAATCCACTTAGATTAATAAAGTTCAAAAGGAATAAATTTTAATATAAAAGTATATCTTATGATTTATACAATATAGTCAATAAGAATAGAGGGAATAAGATTAAACGTAAAAAGAAAATGATGTTATCAATACATTAAATGACATGTTTAATTAAAACCCTTAGGTGGGAGAGAAATCAGAAGTATAATAATAAAAGGAAAGTCAGATGTCAGCATAACATGATGATGAATTAGATGAAGAAATTGAGAAGAATGAAGAATTATGTGTAAATGATTTGATTTAGAAAGTAAATGAAAAAGAGTTATAAAGTGAAGACAGAATTTATGTAAGTATAATAACTAGTGAATTAACAACAGAAATTTAAAGATCTTAAAGATAATCAATGGATCTTTAATAGATAAACCTTCAAGATCGCTCATAATCAGTTTTAAAATCAAAGTTTTGTATTGATAATTCAAACTAAATCATTTTAGTTTCAGATGATTAATATTATTTAGATTCAATAGAAAAAATTATCTTTATTTAGAGATTTATAAAATAGAAACTTGAGAAAGAGAAAAAGGATAGAATTGAAAAAGAATAATAATTTATTGAAAAAATGAATAGATATAGAATAAATGTATTGAATGAATTAATTCAAACAGAAATCAAATATGTGGCTGATTTAGAGATTTTAAAAATGATGAAGTATTTATTGATTGAAAAATTTCCAAATAAAGAAGATGAAATAAAGATGATGTTTAATATCCATGATATTCTAAAATTTAATACTGAATTTTTAAAGGAATTAAGAAGGAATAATTATCTATAAGATCCTAATTCAATGGTTATGTAAAATATAGTTCCACTTCTTAATGGATTTATATTTTATTATGAATATTGTAAAGCATATGATCAAGCTAGAAAATGTTTAAATTAATTTGAAGTACAACCAGTTTATTAATAATTTCTTAAAGATATAAAATTATAAGATTTATTGAAAGGCTTGGCTTTAAATGATTATACCATAAAACCTGCTTAAAGATTGCCTAAATATGTACTTTTGTTTAAGGATTTATTAAAACATACAATACCTTCACATCCTGATTATTAAAATGTGAAATTTTGTTTGGAGACGATCGAAAAAATTAATGATAAAAATAATTATGAAATGGATGTCTACTTGAAATAAGCTAAATTAACAGAATTATATTAACAATTTGGAAATATAAAGAACTTATAAATTTTTGAACCAAACATATATTTTATTTTTGAAGATATTTGTTCAATTTATACAAAAAAAATAGAATAGAGAATTATTATATATGCATTTAATAATCTACTATTATTTGCAAAAATAGACAAATAAAATATTATAAGATATAAACTTCATATTCCAATTACATATTAATCTTACATAAAAGATTTGAAAGATTTAGTAATACTTAAGAATTCTTTTGAATTTATTAATCGTAATGAGGCTGTTGTAATTGTAAATGGAGACAACAAATAAAAATAGTCATTTATAAATAAGATTCAACTTATAATCAATTAATAAATTTAATTATTTTAATCTAAAATTGATAAAAAGCAAGATAATAATATTTGTATTAAAGTAGTAATTTTAGGAATTACAAAAAACAAAAATCAAAATAAGAATAAGAATACAATATTTTATTAAACACAATTAAGCATAGATGATATTACTATTAAGTGTCTAATAAGGTTTAATTAGATTAGAAATTTATTATAAATTGTGAATAAATATGATAATAAACTCAAAATACCAACAATGAATAAAAGTATATCATCAAAGAACTAAAAAGAAATAGACGAAAGAAGATTAAGAATTGAATAATTATTATAAATAGTTTTGAATTCTCCTTAAATAATAGAAAATAATGAATATTAAAAGTAAGTGTTAGAATTATTGAATATTGATTCCAAATTATATAGTTTGCCTGAATAAAAAGGATAAAAGCCTGATTTATTTTAAAATAAGGCAAAGTTTAAATAAAATTCAAATTATAAAGATAAATCATTGGAACTTCTATAATAATTTTAGTAATAAACTTATACATAGATAATAAATATGGATGATTAATAAGTAAAAATTGGAAATGAAGCTGTGTCTTAACCTTATTGTATTGAAATCTTGTTATTGACTGGATAGACACTTTAAGTTGGATTTAAAAAAAATACTATAACTTGGTTTATAAAGAATGCTATTGCAAATCATATAAATTTACGTAATTTTTTTGATTTTAAAATTTTCATTATTGATACTGGAGGAATTAATAGAGTAATAGAAGATGGTGAAAAGATATCAGCATTTTTAGATAAAAGTAAACCAGGAATTCTTAAAGTAATATAAAAGATGTTTCATAATGGAACAAAATTTTAATTTATTTTTCGAAAATATTTGTACTTACCTTGGAAATAAGAAGAATTAGAATATAAATAGGATGAAGTTAGGTTAAAATATTTAATGTATGAAATAATATTTTTGGCAAAGAATTTAACATTTCCTTTATCTTTTATAGATTTTTGTTTAATGACTGCATTCTATAGTATTGCAACTTAATAAAAAATAGATAAACATTTATTAAAAAAAGTATTGCCTAGTTCAATAATTAAATCACATCCTGAAAAGCTTTGGTTAGAACAGATTTAAAAGGAGGCAACAAGTAGAGAGAAACAATTATTGGAATTTTCTAAGTAATCATAGAGTGCAGAGAAAAATAAAACAAATTCTAGTATTTAGAGTTTATCGAATCTGTTAATGGTAACGTGTTTTTAGACAAATATTTTATTTGGAATGTAATTGTTTTTTGTAGAGTGTGCAAAAGAAACAATATAAATAGTTAATTAGAAAGAGTTTGGATTTGGATTTAAGTTAAATTCTCATGTGTTGATAGGTATGATGAATTAATTATTAAAAGGATTAAATTACAATGGGTTGCATTTTATAAAACCGGAGAATCGGGCTTCATTAGGTAGAATTGATTATAGTTAGATAACGGAAACAAAATCATTTCCTATTGAATTTACTTGTAAAATCAATAATTAGAATTTAAAATTTAAAACTTAAACACCATTTGAAGTAAATAATTCTGTTTAAGACTTAGATTAAACACTTAATTTTAGAATATTAGCAAATAATCGAATTTCTAAATTCTTGATAATTAATTATAAATATTTTATAACATTGAATCTTTTTAACGTAATATATTGTAATATAAATTATTTGATAATGTAAGATTTAATTGATTGATAATCAATCATAATATCTGTTATAACTCATAATAGAAAGAATTTTGAGAACTTAAGTTAGTTTTCTTGTTTTTGTTAGGTCTGGAGCAAGACAATGTGGTATTCAAAGAGAAACATTTTAAAAGTACAAATAGTGAGAATATAAAAACATTAAATAAATAATTATATGTAAGAAAATGAGTTTGCCATCTCAATTTGTGTTCCCTCTTTCAGAAAGAATGATGATGTTGTCTATTATCAATTAATGTAAGAATTCGATCAGATTCTTAAATATAGTTTCACCGAAAATCATTAAAGATGCTCCTTTTCAGTTGATTATAGATATTCCCATCTCAAATTATTGCATGAATCCTTATCGACTCTTAAAGCGAGTTTGCCGAAGTTTCCTTCGACTAATTGGTGGAGATCCACCAATGACAATTTAGAATTATTAGAAGAGAGAAGA
Source organism: Paramecium sexaurelia (assembly GCA_000733375.1). Taxonomy (NCBI): domain Eukaryota; phylum Ciliophora; class Oligohymenophorea; order Peniculida; family Parameciidae; genus Paramecium; species Paramecium sexaurelia. The sequence continues at coordinate 41,094 of JPFM01000019.1, forward strand.
ATACAGTTAGATTATTTCTTCAAAAATCTCTTCTAATGCTAAGGAGTATGCAAAAGTTTGATTATGAAAAATTTCATTCTCAAATCTCAATGTTTATATCTTAAAAAGGTTGAAAAAGTATTTTAAATCTTTGTAATATAAGTAATAGCGTGATATCCTGAAGAAAGAAAGAACAGCCTAAGCAATCCCTTCCCTAAATAAACAGAAATCCAAGTCTCAAGTATTTTTATTTAAAAAGTAAACAGTTGACAACCCCGGTTTGTAGACCTGCTGAAGATCCAATAGAGGATCCTCGTGAAAGATCCCGCTCTTGGGAATTTAAATTAAGTTAGAAGAAGTCTCAATAAGTGTCTGAGAGAAATTCTAATTAGATTAGCAATGTAAATATTCTTTTTCCTATTTATTAGTTAAATTTTGGTGGAGTTCCAATATTCAAAGGCATTCTATTGAGATTTAAATGATAAAAATAGATTTCATACAATATTAAAAAAATTATTATAATTCATTTAGAATATAGGAAGCAAATTTGCAATAAAACAACATTAAAATCATTATAATCATTTTATAATTTATTTGCAGAGAGTCTACCCTATACCTCTGGCACTATTGAAACTACAAACACTTTTTTGATTCTTTGAAGTATGGATATATCTAGCTGTAGAGGCAGTTTAAAAAGAGTTATTTGAATTAGAAAGATTGAATGTACTACTATACCATAAATTGATGTCGTAAGTATGATTCTCTTTAATTAATCTAATTAACTCTAATATTTGAAAACTTGATGGTCTATCAAGTGGATTAGGTCTAGTCATTATTTTAACCAATTCAAACAATTAACTATTTTCGCTATTTTAATATAATTTATTTTTTTGAAAACTGATATTTTATTGATTTGATTATAATCTAGTTCCTGTTAAAAGCATATACAAAACACATCCAGCTCCATAGACATCAACTTTGAAATCGTAGTTTAATTTTGTTTGTTGTACATTTAAGACTTCAGGAGCAACATAACCTTCTGTTCCACAGTTAGGATTTTCTATTAATTATTTACCATCATAACAAGCTAAACCAAAGTCAATCAATTTGAGTTTATTATTATGATACATGATATTTGCTGGTTTAATATCTCTATGAAGTATCTAGTTTCGATGAAGGTATGTTAAAGCTTCAAATAATTACTTAAATTTTATCTAAATTATACTTGCATAATTTCTAAAACTTCTTCATTTTTAATTTAGTTTATTTTATTTAATATTAGCTATTTTAGATTATCCCCTTCAATAAATTCTGTGACAATTTAGAAATATAGATCACTTTTGAAAACTTCATATATCTCAACTAATCTAGGATGTTTAATTGATCTAAGAATCTGAATTTCATTTTCTATCTGTTTTTATTGCTCTTTTTTTCCATTCAGCAGTATATGTTTAATAGCCACCTTATTATTATTAAAATAGCATTCATTGATCGTAACCTATCAAATAAATTATATATTTATACCTAACCAAACGATCCTGCTTCTAACGTAGAAAGATATTTATAGTTTAAACTAAGCTCAATAAATATTATTTTCCCACCTAATCTCTATCTAAGTTAGATAAGGTCGTTTTGGTCTCCGTAAAATTCTTTGAGTTTCCCTTAATAAGGAAACTGAAAGCCAATTAGCCTTTTTTATTTGATTAACCATTAAAAAGTACTGCATTTATCAATATTCATGATATATTTCGGATTATTCATATTTAAATGCTATAATTATTCAATCCAATTACATAAGTCATTGTAATTTTGTTATTATGCAATTTTAACTAATAAACTCTATCCTTAAAAAAATGTTTTCGAACAACTCGACAATAAAATGGTACTTCCATTTTGCTTAACAAAAAAGGTTGAGATTCTTGTTTTTCCTACATATAGATATTATAAATTAATTATTTTAAATCATTGATTAAACTCAAAATAACGTGCTTTTATCTTCTTTAAAAACAAATTAAAATCTCAAATATTATCTTTTCTATATTGTTGTTCAAAACCTCGTCAAAAAAACAATTTCCTAAAGGTTTTCCTTGTTAAATCCTTTCTAGGAATAATTCTGTTCTAGAATATTTAGTCCCAATTTTCCAAAGTCTCTTTATTTAAAATAAAAAAATCTATCTACTATTCTAAATTGGATTTATCTGAAAATTAGAAAGTTCCTAATCTTCTAAAAGATAGGAAATGATCATTTAATCTATCTTGCAAAATTTCCCTCCTTTATGATTATTTTTCAACTTCATTCATAATTATTTTCATTAGGAAAGTAGCATTTTGATAGTAATGTAAATTAAATCAGAAAATTATGCCTCTAAGTTTTCAACATAAATATTTTACTTAATAAACAATTTTAATTATATATTAGCACCTTTATAACATGTGCTTTCTCTAAATTAATTTTAATTTAATTTTCTAATGTCCATATAAATTCAACACCGCTAACTCATAACTCACTAGCCATTTATATTTTAATCATTAACTAATGCATCTTCTATATTATCTCTAATATATTTACCATATTAAATTCTAGTCCTAAAAAAGTTAAAAAAGTAGCAATCTAAGTAATATTTCTACTGATTGGATAAAAAATTCTTTGTATGCATTTGCCAGCCTTTGTTATGAAATTGATAAATGAGCAAAATCGAATTTATCCTGATTGAGTTAATTTTGTAGTTTCTGGTTAAAATTCAAACAAATTATTAATTAATATAAAAAAACCGATTTTGTACAAATAGTAATAATATTATTTTATTAAAATATTATCTTTTTGGTTAAGAAATCAACTCATATTTCAAAGTAATATTTTGAATCATATTAGACTATGTGAATTTTTGAAAGACTTATATGAATCCTAACTTATTACAAATGTCACTTAACATTTAATTCAAATACTAGCCAAATAATTAAAATATTCAAAAAAATGAAAGGTTTATGAAAAATGAAACCAAATTTCTTGGTATTCTTTTTGATTGATTTTGGCAACTTACAAATGTCAGAATGTTTAATTTTATTTATGTGATAATATTTTATTATTTTGTATATATATTAAAATCTTAAATTCTTAAAACTTAATTTCTCATAATATCACAAATTAATCGTTAATATTTTATTAATACACTTTAATACCATTTTAAGTATGTACTTGTAATTCATTTCCAAATATGGACCATTAGCATTACCAAATATCTGAGTCTAATTAAAAAAATGAGTCTTTGATTTTAACACAGTCATGATTCTGATCTAATTCTTCATAATATTCTATAATTATTATTATTAGATTATTTTCGTATTAACCAGCTGCTTTTATTTCATTATTATTCATGTATGGTGCTATCTTAAGATGATGAATATTTGATGTTGGTAATTAATTTGAACATTTTTCTTTTATTACTATATTTTGCTTGTCATTCAATTTAATCGTTAATACTAAAAATATAAATTGTTAGTTTCCTCTTATCCCATTACATAATAGAATAGCATCTTCTTTCAATAATTATAAATCAAAGTCAACCAATTAATTAAACATTTTACACAATAAAGTCTGTTTAAAAGTTTCTCCTTGTCTAATTTCAAAATGTCCATCGCAATAACCCACTACTAATAAGAGTTCATTTTCAATCCATTTAATTTTCAAAGGATTTCTTTATTCAGATATACAATATATTTCCCTCCATACTTTTCCTGTTTCTTTAAATATTTTTATTTTCTAATCTTCTCCACAAGTAGCAATCAAACTACCCATTTTTGGACTTTACCATGATAATGATTTTATCGCTCCTTAATGACTTCAAAATTAAATTATTTTTTACGCTTTAAACTCACAATTAAAAACATGTTTCTATCCTTAATTTGTTTAAATGATATCATAAATCTTTACGTATCCATCAAAAGTGATGAAGGCTACTTTTTATTAAAAATAATCGAAATAAAATTATTGCTAAATCTCAATACTAAAAATATACTTGAAAATCATCATTTTTTATTAGCAACTATTAATTGGCTTTTGTTAAGATTGAGTTTTGATACAAATTGATTGGTATTTCTGATGATTGTATTGAGAAAGTGCTATTCATATAACTTATTAGTTAAATTATCAAATTTTATTATATTAATTATTATAAAACTTTATTAAAGTGATATATTCATGTGATTTGTTAAATTTATTATTTAAAAATAACACATTTATAATAGATATAATAATAAAAGTAAAACATCGAGGTGTATATAATACATACTAATTTTATTAAGTTTAATAATCAATATTTGGAAAGTTCAAAATTGATTTTTAGAGATACATTAGTTTTAATGATTAAAAATATTGAAAAAGGAATCTACTTTTTCATAAATATAATAAAGTAAATGGGAACTTAAACTGAATCTTATGGATAGTGAAGTAAAATTTAATATTTTGATTTGTTGATAGGGGTAATATAATGATTATTATTATTTTAATAAAAAATTATTGATAGGATATAGAAAGTTCATATAGTTAGAAATGAATGTGTTTGTAACAAGTTATTAATCATGAGTATTTGAAAATAAAGAAGAATGACAAAAATTGGCGAGTTTAAATGATAATGTAATTTTTAGTGGAAATTATTTGGTATTATAAAGTTATCAATTAATATCTTTTAACATATTATGTTTGAATGTGAATCTTGATATACAATTAATTATTTGAATAATATTAACTTATTTTAGTTTAAAACAAGATTTTAGAAATTTTGAAGAGCATAATATAATTAAGATAAGATTAATTATTAATGAATGATACTATCGAAAAAGAGATAACAGCTACAGAAATCAGTGAGACAGAGAAGAAGATTATCTAATATCTAGAAGAAGAGTTATTATTAGAATAATTCACAAATCCCTAGTTAAAACAAATAAATTTTGAGTTGTCTAAGAAAAAAACCATTTTCTCATTTAGATCGATGGATTCTGACACTGAAATTTCTGAAGCCACATCTTGTTCAACTATAAAGAGCAGCAAACTACAATTATGTAAGTCACCTCTGTTTCGAAGAAGGCTAAGTACCTTAGTATTAGATTAACTATCTTGATATTGTATTATTTAACGTATTTTGAATCTCAATGTTAGAAGAACAAATCCTGACTTTCTACATAATTTTCTTATCATTTATTTGATTTTGTGAGTAAAATAATTGAAATATAAAACTTTTGTAAATGTAACTATTGAGACCTTCTTCGGCTACTTAAACATTGCCTAAAGTAGACTAAAAGCCTACAGCAAGGAAAAAATCAACTCACCAATCCTTATTTTAGCCTATCGCAAAACCTTCAGCTTCATCAATCGAAACTCCTGACTAACAATTAAAGAAAAACTAAGTATTAGAGTCATTAGGTTTCTATGAAAAATGTATTATTGAGATTAAGAATAGAATTGATGGCTTTAAAGGGAACTAGTTAGCAACAAAGTGAAGTGGAAACTCTGTTTAAATAACTTAACAAGTTCGCAATGAAATAGATTGAAAAACATGGTCTTCATGATACATGTATTTTAATTCTATAATGGATTATATAACATAAGTCATTTTAAGAAATACCCACTTAGATGTACAAATACACTAGTTAATATTTATAGTTGTTTAGCTTATAATAATTTAGGTTGTGTTTATCGTAGAATTGGATAAACATAATTAGCATTTAATGCTTTAGAGAATGCTTTATAATTAGTGTAGATGTATGATTAATTAAAGATGGAAACAATAACATATTTGAATATTACAACTGTTTAAAGTTAAATGAATATGTATGTATAGTATCTAATAATTAAAGACATGAAAAAGCATTGAAGACTGCTTCGCTAGCAATTTAATCAGGTAAAAAGGAATTTGATCCTAATTAAATTGAAACAGTTAGGTATTTGGCTATGGCTCATTTCAACTATGCATTTGAATTGGAATCATTAGGTCGTATGGAAGAAGCAGTAAAACAATATAAAAGAGCATTATAATTTGTATTAGAACATTTAGGGAATCATGATCCTTTGTTTTAAAAATTTCACAGTTAACATCATTAGGCAAAGTAAAAATTGGTAGTCTTTTTGAATTAATAATAACCAGGCTTATTAAAAACTGTTTTATAATTAAAGAAATAATATGACGTTCCAACAGATGAAAGTTTTTAACAAACTACTCCATAATGTTAGACAAAAAAGTTTGCTATGTTCAAAAAAAACAATTATATGGAGGATTCTAATTTTAGAAGAGATAGTAGTGCAACAATAAAAAAAGGTATGACAGATGATGAAATGAATCAGGATGTTAAATAATAAAAACCAATTGAATAAAAAGAAGAGGTAAAATAAATGAATTTGAAAATACAAGAGGATTAAGTGTAATCTAGGAAAAGAAGTTAAATTGCAAATAAAAATTTGAGTTAAATTGAATAGATTAAGTTGGAAGAATGGTCGAATTCTGAACCTTCTGATACAGAGATTAAGAAATAGAGACTTAATGAGAAGACTCCTGAATTAAAGTTGTCATCAGTAAAAATAAATACTAAAGAATAAAGATTGAATTTTTTGAATAAGCAAAATACTTCAAAATAAAAAGTTGATGATAATTTGTTGGAGAAAGAATAATAAATTATAAGAGAAATAGAGGAATAAATCTACAATGCGAATAGCATAGCAAAAATTTAAGCATAGATAAGAATGAAAAAGGAGAGGAAGAAGTTTTATTGTCTTAAAAAAGCAAAGAAAGATTAAGGAGAGTTATTGCCTTCAGATGAATTAAAATTGAAGAAGTTTTAGAGATTTATTAAAAGGAAGTTGGTGGAGTTGAAAATGAGGGAAGTTACAAAGTAAATAGTATTAAAAAACAAATTAAAGAAATTTCCTAATACTGAGAATAAGGCTTATGAAAGAATTATTTCTTTATTGGAAGGGTATAAAGCATATAAAAGGATGCTCTTACATAAATATATAATAAAGGCAAGACAATTTTATACATTAAGATAGAGTTATTGTCATCCGAATTAGATGGTTCATGATAAAATATAACCATTTAAAGATTCTTTTGTGTTTACATTTGGAATAACAAATGATGATTCGTTTGTTCGATTTTCTTTAGTGAATGGAATAAAGAACAAGAGAAAAGAATAGTAATATAATTTTGAAATGGATACTTAAAGTTTTTTAAAGTCTCTTGGATTATTACATTAGTATATAGATGAATTAGAGTGTTTTATAATAGAAGAGAATTAATTATTAAGAAATTTAAAGAATTTGCAAACGGTGGCATAATAATTTATTTTAATGAATGAAGTTGATGGGAAATATGTGGTAAGATGTTTAGCGGAATTACAAACTTAATTCAGATTAGCACTTTAGAGAGCAGCAGTGATAATGCAAGAGTTAATATTAGTAGATAATAATAAGCTGTATATTCAAGGAATAAACAATTTTGAATATAATGATATAGTTCCATAAGAAGAAGAGATTAGATAATTTAAGGCACCTCTTTATACGAAAAAGTTGAATCAAAATGAATAAAGAGCAATAAAATTTATTTAATCTTTTATGAAAGGGTATTTGTAAAGAATTAGAATAAAGAAATGGGCAAATTAAAAGTAGAAATAAATATATTCAACAAATTTAATAAAAACATTGACTGGCCATTATATAAAGATTGTTAAGGCATAGCATTTGAAGAATAAAAAACATTATATATATATAATAAATTATGAGACTCAGAAGAAATCGAATGATTTAGAAATAAAGTAGATAGTATTTTAAAATATGGGAGAAATAAATAAGGATAATTTATATGAAATATTGAAAATAGACATGGATGGACCAAGTATTGAATATAGTGATGAAGCTAATTATTGGATTTAGAAGTAGGATGATTATTTAAAGAGAGGAGGTAAGGAGATGTATACAACAAAAAGTAAAGATGATTCTATAGTATTAATTTAAAGAGCAGTATTACATTATTTGTTAAGGAGAAGATGTCTGATTAAGAAGATTAATAAAGCTAAATTTAATGTTAGTGATTAAAAGGATTTAGAACGCGAGATTTTGGTCAGAAGAGCAATTATATATGGGTCAGACATGAATTAAAGAGCTTGTTTAACAACATTGTATTTAGAAATAGAGAGAACTGATCCAGCAACATCTTTAATGGGTTAAAGTGAATATTAAAGTGTAATGATAACATCAAAGAATTTAGAACATGTATATGCATTTGATAAATGTGTTCCATTTTATTAAAAATTATTTTATCCATTATCAAGAGCTGAAATAATAACAGTGGCTTAGAGGATGGTGGAGGTTACAAAAATAGTTAAAAATAAGAAAGGTGAATAAAAGGTTGAATGTAAGAGTGTTGATTAAGTTCATGGAGAGATTTTATCATTATAAGGAGAGGAAGATGATATTAATTAAAAGAAAGAAAATACACTGGATGCAAGATTAAAGATAGGATCTACTTTAAGAGATAAATATTTATTGTAGTTTGTTTCATGTTTAGAAGATGCTCCAGAAATGACATTGAATCATTCAGCTGAAGATAATAAATAAAAGAATTTTGTTTCTACTCTTCAAAATGTATTTAGAGATTTTAAGATTTAAATGGCTGAGAAAATCAAAACAACAAAACACGTGGATGAGGAAGATGAGGCTTCAATAAAAGCTTATGTCTAAAATGTGTTACCTACTACAGAATATGGTACTAATCCGAATTTATTTAATGATCTCATTTAAGATTAGTTGTCTATTAATGAAATCAAATCACAACATTCATTAAAGGATGATCTAGAGATTATAGCAGATTTCAATATTTCTTTTTATGATGCTTAATATAAGTTATAGATCTTTTATCATATGAGTGCTTAAATGTTTATTATTCATGCAGAAAACATATACACAATGAAAAAATATAAAACTTCAATATTAAAATAAGATCTTGTTAATAATTTTGATATTCCATATTAGTACATCAAAGAAAATTATTAAACTATGATTATACCATTCATGGACTTTCAAGATGAAAAAATTATCTTTATAAAAGATGAGATTAGAATGTAAAAAGTTATTGATGATTATTTGGCATTTGAATTTAATGAAGCTAAATCTTCTAAAAAAGGATAACCAAATGATTAAGAAATAGAGGTTGTTAATTCTGATTAAATGACTGATAAAGTAGTCATTGCCATTTATTAAAAAGGAACCAGTACATTATTTTATGAATTTCATAGAGAACATTTGATTGTTAGAATAATTATTCATTTTAATAATACAAATGAGAAGCGTGTGATTGAAATTGACACACATTAATTTTAATCAAAATATGTTGATGAAAGATTGAAAGATTTAAACAATAAAAGAATTATCAAATTCTTTAAAGAATTCTCTCGAACTATAACAAGGGTAATGATAATTAACGAGAAAGATCATACTCATAATTTTGAGGATTTAAGAGGTGATCTGTCTTTATTTTTAAGAGAAAAATTTGTATAAAAAATTTAAGGTATGTTGTTAGTCAAAAGAATGGTAGAGAAATTTAGAATATATAAATAATTAAAACGATCTAAATTACATATTCATAAGTTCATTATAAATAATGGATAACATTATATCGAAATTTCCTATTTTCTAATCAAGCAATCTTGCAATCTCCAAATAAATATGAGGGAATTGACTTTTGTCACACCTTAGGGTCATTTAGTAGAAAGAAGTAAAAATTTAAAGAGTAAAAGAAGATTAAGGGAAAAATAATTTATTATTAATTTAGAGAAATTATCATAGTCAAGTGATTAATTAATAAATTCTTAATCGAAAAAGCAAGATTAATTGGATCTTTAGAGAATTGATTTCACAATTTTATCTAATTATGACAAAATGAAAACTATTGAATATTATAGATCTTTATTGACACCTTTAATCTTGCTTGTTTAAAAGAATCTTGTTGTTAATTTTAACAAGTTTTAATTTTAGTTGACTCTACCCATTATTATGATTGAAACTCGTATAATCAAGAAAAAGAAGATGAATCATTCAAATGAAACGAGATTCTAATTAATGACATTTGCTGTAATAGCAGCTCAATCTACTTTTAGAAAAAAACTTTTGAAGAAATGGTTATAAACGAAGTTGGCTAGAAAAAAATAAATTGAAGACAAGAATAAGCATTTAGGAGAGTTCGTAAAACGATCTTTCAAATAAATACGAGATGATGATAAAGGTCGATTTTATATTGTAAATGTTTACAAATAGCCTGGAAAGATATCAAATCAAATAATATATACTTTTGAATTAATACCAATAGACAAGAATTAAAGAAAAACGAAGATGAGAGCATCTTATTCACATGATAATTTTCAATTGATTGATATAGGTTCATAATCTTTAGCTAATCATTTTATTAATAAAATTTACATTGAGAAGGGAATTATAAAATTTGAAGATTATGCCTTCTAAAATGTTTAAGATGAGGGATTTTAAGCTTCTTTTGATGATAACTTTTAAAATGAGTAATAAAACATGATAGTGGATGAAAAAATGATAGAAAAGGATGTATAGGAAGTATTAGTTGATTAGGAGAGATCAGGAAATACACTAATAAATATAGTTTATACAAATTCAAAATAATTATTAGACAAGAAATCATGTGATGATTCTTAAAACAATGTAACTAAATTATAAGTTGATTTATAAAACATTAAGAAATTGTATCCAAATTTCAATGTAAAGGATAGTAACACAGTTAAAATATTAAGTTAGAATTTAATAAAAGGAGTAAAGTTAGATTCTTTTGCAGGAAGTCTTTAAATTGATAAAAGTAGAATTCAATCATCATTAATTAATCCGATTAGTGTTGGTGTAGGGAGATTGGAATCCTAAGTGTAATCATAACTTTAAATTCCATCTACATTTAATAGTAGGATGCGTTTATCTTAAAGACCTTATGCAACAATCGTATTAGCAAAAGAAACAGTATATTACACAGGGAAGAAATATTTGATAGTGATAAGTTCAGTAAAAAACAAGATATAAAAAATATTAAATTAAGACAGAGATTCGGTGTTTGAAGATCAAGAAAGAATATTGGAAATAAAGGCATAAAATTTAAAGGAAAGATAAGAGCCATTTTATTGGTATTTGACGCCAGATGATGCTGAAATATTGACTCATGAGAAGACTCCTGAGAATATGGCTAAGATTTTAACAAAGAATTTGTAAATAATCAACTAAAAATTTATTTATTTATGTTTTAATTAATAAGATTAATAGAGGGTTAAATTGAAATCAGATGAGAATGTAATATTATTTGTTGAGAGTACTATAAGACCAATGTAAGCTAAGTTTAGAAATAGGAGAATATTTTCAAATTATAAGGAATACAGAAGAACTTATTTAAGATCAAAGGCTGATGGGTCATTGATATTGCAGATAACAAATAATTTAAATACGACAAAGAGAATGTTTGTGATTCTATTTATTGAAGAGAAAGAAACATCAGTATATATGAAAACTTGGGATGCCACTGAATAAATGTATTTTTGTGAAACTGAATTACATCTAAAAAAAGTAATTATAATAATTTAAGTTATATTAGTATATATCAATATATTTGTCAGATAAATAGAAATGTTTGAAGGCTTTATTGAATTTTTTGGAGTTTAGAAGTGAATAAAATAAAATATAGTTTTTGCATCCAAAACCAGAACAAGTTCAGGATTATTTTGAGAAAGAAAAAAAATTATCAATTCATTCATCATCTAGGATTGGTTCTCCAACTAAGTCTGTTGATTAAAATAATGAACAACAATAACAGCAGACATTAAAGTTCTTCCAATAGGAACATACACCTTTGTAATCACCTATGGTAGTGGTTGAGAATTATGAAGATGATCAAATTTAAGAAGTGTTTGAGGATGATAACAATCTTATTTAATAATCGTGAAAATCAATCTATATATAATTTATATTAATAATATCCGTTTTAATGAGAGTTTATGCACTTTTATGTATTATGGCAATAGCTTATTGCACATAAACTACAAAGTAATTTTCTACAAAATATGATTAAGCTAGGCAAGTATGTTTGAAGAATAGTTGGGACAATTGACAAAAAGCAAATTAGGGAAAACAATATTAAACATGATATCATTGCAATAATTTACAGAGGTGGATTTTAGTCCTTTGTTTACAGCGATAGATGATATTGTTGCATCAACATAACAAGCAAAATAAGATGAAGCAGAATCATTAGATTCTTACTATTAATAATTTTTGAGCGATTCAGAGTTTTATTAAACTCAGGTTACAGAATACAGCACAGAAGTATGAGATTAGTTTTGATAGAAGGTTGCACAACATTTGAGTGACATTACAACATTCAAAAAGGATAGAAATAGTTTACAACAATCATTATATGATAAAAGCTAATAATCGAGTGATGCTCAAAGAAATTAAGTATCCTTATAAAGGACAGTTTAAAACAATGATTAGGCAGTTTCAAAGAAGACAGCGGAATACGACTAGTCAATTTCAATAGTTGATTAAGTTATAGCAAAATTGCAAGTTATTAAATGTAAACTCTCCTAATCTATTAATTATTATTAGAATCATCATTCATTGAGGTGAATTAAGAAGATCTAGCAGTTTCAGCAGCCACATTTTCAAGAAGATTGAATGATATATCTCATCTTCCTCATCTATATGAACCATTGTCCAAAGTATTAATATAAATGAGCACTTAAGGGTAAGAATAACAATTAAATAATATAGTTTTGCTGATTAAGAATAAGCAGGAAATGCTATTAAACTACTTCATAGTCTAAGGGAAGATTTAGTGGCCACAAAATAAGCTTTATTAATGAATGCTTAATTAGAAAAGGATACTAATAATGGATTATTGTCATCTTTAGAAGAAACTATCAATTTGCTCAATAATGAAATTATTCCATAATTAAAAAGTGACATCGAAACTAAAGATGGTGAAATTACAACCAAATAAGAACTTTTGAAAGATGCATAATCAAATCTAGAGGCAGCTTAGGCCAATCTTGATAATGTAAATGCTGGATGGATTGCTAGGTACTTTTAATATCGAATATTTTTTAGATAGGAACAAAATAAATAACTTAATGATGGATGGGATAATGAACTGATGTTGTTGTCTTAAGCAGAATCAGCTTTAGAAAGAGGAGGTGTTAGAAGATTATGAAAAAACATTATTTTAAAATAAATTATTATTTAATTAATGAAGAAGTGTGTCAATAATCTTAAGTATTGAAAAAAAGAACTCGGTTAAAGATTATTATGATTATGCTTTATAATATAAAACGGATGAATGAATGAAACTAGAAAAGTGTGATTGTGATCGAATCAACTTTGATATATTTAAAAATTGTAACAATATAGTTAAAAAGATTATTTAATTTCGTTGATTTAAATCATATATGTAAAATTAATAATTATTAATAATATTAATATATGAATAATCTGGACGTAGAGGAGGGATGCTTGGCATCTCCACTAGATTAGAATGAAAATTATTCTGAAGAAAATGTTTCATACGACAATAACTAAACAAATAAAGCAAAGACTCAAAATTATAATGCTTCCGAAATCTAATTAGATATTTAAAATATTCATTTGAGTGAGGTAAACAAGAAAATTAAAAAGCTCAAAATTATTTGTAAGAATATGCGTTTATATTTTTAGATAAAAAATTAAAACTACAAAAGGTAAATTCTCAATATGATGATATTGGTGCTCTTTTATAGGTAGGAGCACAAGAGTAGGTATTTCATAGTTAAAGTAATAGTAAACTTGAATCTTGATTGCTATTACTTATTTATTTATATGATTCTTTAGTATTATAATCATTTTAATTAATATAGCAACGAAGCACTTCCTATATTATCCCCTAAACCGCAAGTTCTCTTTGGATGTGGGTTTATTAAAACTGGGGATATGCAACACTAATATTCGTTTTCATCATCTATTGTCCAACAGGAGTTCATAGATTTGATCATTACATCCTAACTTATGGTGATGTTTTTTGGAAATAAAATAACGTCATCGTTCTCCAATAATATCTAGAATTATAAAAATAAACACTTAAAGATGATTTGTATCTAAGAATTCATTATCGATTTAATTATCATTCTAAACTTTCATAGCTTAAATTAATCCTACAAGAATGGATCTATGTAAAGCAGGTTAAATATATTCCCATTATTGATTTGAACAAATCATTTAAATAGTCTATGAATGAAAATGGAGTCTACATTTAGTTTAATCCTTAATATGTACCTTTCTAAATTCTACAATTGCAGTAGACTAATGACCAATTATATTTGTTCATTTGTGTTAATTTGATTTTATTCTAATTGTCCTTTTGTTATGAAATTATATAATAATTATAACTCTTATTCATTCATTCCAGTGGAATGAACATGCGGGAGAATATGTTCAATTAAGTAAAGTAATAAATTTTCATCATTAAAAGCCCCCATTTCAAAATGAATTTTTAGATAAGGTTTAGTTTTAATTAAGATTTCTTCTAATTTTAAAATAATCTCTTAATATTCGTTTTTAGGTTTCTAATTCATTAATTGGAATCCTCCAATTACTAATAAATCGGGTTGAATTGTTTTGATATCCTGTTCTAAATTTTCTAAGCCAGGAAATCTCATATTATCTTAATCATTCTAGAGATACAATCTGTTTGTATGTTGACATTGTATTGTATCATAAATATCCCCTTCGTCAAAGTTGATTACTATATGTACATCTTTTAAATCTTCTTTCAAAAAACTTGATGGAACAATTGTAATTGATTCATTAAATAAACTCTAGTAATAATATTTTGACATTATTGCTGACAAATAGACATCTCCTCCTTCCTTATAATTTATTGATATTAATACTTTAAATGCTCTTAGAGCCATTTATGCGGCATTTCCTCCTAAATCCTTGGATGTTGAAATTCTCTTCGAAATTTCCACGATATTCTCAAAACCCTCAGTAACATGTAATTCAGATCCTAAGCCATTTTCAAAATGAAATAATATATTTCCACACATATTCTTCTTATTTCTATCTTCTTTAGTGCATTTTAACTCTCTCAATAAAGTTGTTGCCTATACTTGGATGTCTTCATCACTTGAAAATGCAAAGAGGATTTTCTTCTTTTAAGGCTTGTAAGTATTGCTGTTAAGAATTCTAAGTGATCTTGTGACCTAATCTTCAACATTTACCAATATCCAAGCAAACAATAAGGCTAACAAAATTTGCAATAAATTTTTCATAATAATATCAAACTGGAACTTGAGGAGGGGGAAAATTTTAACTAGGCATAGCAGAATACCCAACTATAATTATAAGAAATCCAGCAAAGATCATTAACAATCCTACTATGGATTCATGTACTATGTGTGGGTCTACAAAGCTATCTATCATAAGGGTTCCACAACTAACATTATTGATAGTATTTTGTACAATATGATAAACATGCCTTTTCCGCAGTACTCAATCAAAAATCCAAAGTATTCTTTAACCAGTTTTATATTCAATTCAACCAGGATTAATAAGAGTCCAAAAATACTAAACTTTTCATCAACTTTCTTACATCCAATATACAGTCCAAATCCCTACTAAGATAGGAATATCAGTAGTAAAGTAAAACTTCAACACTCCTAAAACTATTAAAACTACTGCAACCAAAACTGAGATGAACTTGATAAAGTTATTTGCTTTATGTTCAGGACATGCCATTTTAAATTTAAATTATTTTTATTATCAATTCTAAAAAAAAGAAAAATTATTTCTATTATCATAATATTCCCATTTTTGTTATTAGAGCAAAACCTATATAAAATTATTATATTTATATATTTATATTTATATATTTATTATATGGCATCTTAATAATAATAATAATAATAAAGTACTCAATAGTAACCCTAACAACAAAAATAGCCTGTCAGACAACCAGATATTAAAACCCAATTAAAATAACTTTATGATAAATCAAGTATTTAATTTGATGATGAAACAATTCAATTGTGTCCATAAATTTAAATCTTGAATAATTTAGTAAAGTAATCATTCAAAATATATGAAGATACGAAAATCGCATAGATCAAATGATAAAAAACAAACGAGTTGACTTATAAGAATCTTTCATCTAACCTGGATAATATCTTAAAAAGACTCTTAGAATCATTGTTTACTCGGAACTAGTTTGTGATGAGTGGAATCTATTTATTAAAGGATAAGTAATTTCAGAGGATAAAAAGCCCTTCTCTTATTTTATCAGATAACTAGAAGTTCAATTTGATAAAACTTATTATCCCTCCTAAAATGTAATTTAATGGAACAGAAACCACATATAATCATAATAATAACAACAATAATAATCACAATAATTATAGTAATAAGAGACTAGTGGATTTCATATAAAAAGAAAAGGACCAGCTTGTGATGTTATTATTTCTATAAGTCTCTAAACTTATCCATAAAAATATAAGTTACACAAAACACTATAATAATTACTAGGAATTAAAGAAGGTACCAGATCATAGATTTTGTATTGTTTTTGGGAATATATTAAGGTAAAAATTCTCTATTATTATAATTAGTTAAATAATCTAACAGATAAAGAGAGTAAAGATTATATAATAGCTGATGAATAATTGAAGTAACTTTTTGGGTAAGAACGTATTCCTATATCTAATCTTAATATGCTATTAAAAATGTTTATAGAAAATCCAGAACCAATAGTAATAAAACATCATTTAGGAGTTAGCAATTATATTGGATTTGATGTTGTAGTAGAGTAAGAAATGAGTTATTAACCTGAACTGATGCCATTTTTAGCTCAAAAAGTAGTCACAGAAGATAATTCAGAGAAGAAATAGTAAAGGGCAGAGCATCCATTTATCTAATTAAATTAGAAAATTAAGGGATTTGAAAAGTAGATACAGAAATACATAGAACAAAGCAAAAGTCACAAATTAAAACGAGATGCATATTATTCATATTAAAAGAATCCAAGTTTATTTTTAGAGAATCTATTCTTGCAATAAAATTCTTATTTAGAACTCATGTAAAATGATGATGAAATGAGAAATGAGGATCCAAAAAACATGAAATTCCTAATGAAAAATTAAGAATTAGTAGAAAGATAGATTCGTAAATATTTGGAATAGTAGTAGTAACCTTAATAATGAGTTATGACACATTTGATAATTTGAACATAAAAAATATATAATATTTCCCAAATTTTTGTTTATAATTTATGTATGATCTTTTAGGATTAGTTAGAATAGATGGTTTCAACACTGCATAGTATACTATTAATTAGATTTTTATGAAATTATAATATCAAACAATAAACAAGTATATGACATTTTGTAAATAAAAATTAAAGAAAATATCAAATTTATTAGATATTTATTTAAGAACAAATTTATGGAGATTTTATAAATTAACTATTAATCTAACATTCAAATAGGGATACTTTATTATTTTAAATAAAACACAAGAATTAAGGAATTTTCATTTAAGTCAAATAAATTAGCAGATTAAGAGGTGTTAATTTTCTAACAAATTGAATGGTTTTATGTGGAATAATAAATAGCGTTTAAACAATTTTAAAATAGTTATTTAATCAGATAAATAACAAAAACTTAAGAAACATTTAAAGTAATCATTTTTATAGATAGTTTAGGATATAAGAACTTATTATGATTTTTAGTTGATACATATTTTATTAATAATAAGGGATATTATGTATTTTAAAATTATATAATTAAAAGTTAAAATTGTATATGAGTTCTATGAACAAAAATATAAAAAGCAAATTTCTGTCCTTAGATATTTAAGAAAAAACAGAAAATTGAAATGAAAGATGATAATATCAGAATTTCTCCAAGTACATATTGGATAATTGGAAAAGGTTGGTGTTATATAATTTTAGGAGATCATAGAATAATGGATCTAAATATTTATATGTATTGATGGGATCATTAAATGATTGGGTAAGAAATTTTCTTAATTTTATCCAAGCATTCTGGTGCACCATTTCTTTAGACTTAAAAAAATCCATTTTCACCCCATCCTGGTCCCCATGAATTTTTAACTTTGTAATGATCCTTTCCATAACCTACTATGACAACTGCATGACTAAGTTCTTTAGCTCCGACATAACTGCAAGTATCTATAATACCACCTCCATATTCGAACCATGATTTATCTGCATACATCAAAGCTGTAACAGGCCCATCTTAGAGAGCTTCTTTAATTTATCTAAACAAATTAAATTATTGATTTACTCGAAATTTGGATCATCTACTTTCTCAACATCAACTATCTGACCTTTTCCTATGCTTCCTCCTGGCTTCTTGCACTCTTATTAAGTAGCATCATATTCTCTATATTCGTTTTCCCTAAGTGCTCCGTTTTCATTTATGAATTTGTAAGCACCAATTGGTGATCCTCCATTGCATCCTTTATTCTTATCTCCTACACAACAATCTATTAAATGAGTTTTTGACAATTGAGTTAAATCTTCTTTTCCTTTTAATGCAAGTCTACTTATAGCTACATCAGATGATGAAAATGCCCAGCAACTACCACAAGTTCCTTATGGTCTTGATGGTGTTACCTAAAATTTAATATAATATATTACTTATTTACTCCAATCTAAAGAATCTCCTTTTTTTGCTTATTCTCTCATCTGAGTTAAAATTGGATGGTTTCTCAATTCTTTTATGTCTTATTTACTGAAAAAATGAGGACTTGAAAACTTAACATCATCATTAAAGTCGATATGCATGAACATTTTCAATGCTAATTCATCATAATCTTAATCTGAAAATTCATTTAACTTAGCCTTATATTTGGATCCAATGTGATTATGTTTCTATCAATAAGCAAACCCTTCTATACATCAATGTTTTTCTTATTTCTCATGAAAATCTGCATTCTATGTATTGCTGTAAAATCATTATCGTAAGATCTGCCATACTCTAACATCCAATTACGAAAGATCAATTAATCGTGTTCATTTATGTGCTCATTCTCCATTTCTCCAATCAAAGTATCTTACACACTTCTGTGATTTATGGATATACTAATTCCTATACACAGTAAACTTAATACTATGCGCTTCATTTCTCTAATTTATAAAAATAAGATTATTAAAATACCTAAAAACGAATTTTTATCATTAATAATTTTTTTTCTTCTCTATATTAAAATTAAAAACATTATTATTAATTACTTACTAAGAAGTTAATAGGAAATATTTTAGATCATATATCAGATAATTAAAATTTAAATTTATTTATATAATTAATGTCACTTTTATTTCAATAATCAAAAAATGTTGTATTTTAAATAATAGACATCAATATATAAACATATTTTTATGTAAACATGTTAAAATATATTAATTTTGATATATTATGAATGAATTGAAATATAATAAACATTAGTTTAGCTTCGAAATAATAAAAACTTAAGAAATAAATAATTTTATGAAATTTATCAAAAGGAGCTTGAAGTACTAAAAACTCTAACTGTAATATTTGATAGGCCATTCTTAGGTAGTATTGGAACAGGAGAATAAATTATTTTGGGCATTATGTGAATTTATAAGAATGTTTTAGACCATAGCATTAGTTTTGTTATATCAGTAAATAATTCGAATGTTAAATAACGATAAGAAATTTTAAGAACCATCTTACACTTAAGATAGGATAGAATTAGTAAGTAGAATAGTAATGCCAACAATATTAATTTTAGAATATCTAACAATAGAGCAAATAATATATTTTTAGTTGATATTTTTGGCGTTTCTTTTTTTGATGTTGTTGATTAATGTAATAGCAGTGAGAATGGAGTATCTCCACTTTAAAGAAATCAAATTTCAAAACAAAAACCAATTCTGCAAGAGTGATGGAAATAGCTTTTGTATTTTATTTAATGATATTCACTAGAATCACTCAACCTACTAAATAGCACTTATAATGATAATGATTTTGTTGAACATTTCTTTCTAAAATAATTAATGATAACAGATAATCGTTCTTTAATTGAAATGTATTTATACAGAACGTCTTTATTGACTAATTACTTTACTCATATCTTATTTTTACCATAAATATATTGGATAGCAATAATATTTTACAGAATATTTACATCTTCTAATTATTAGATTGCCTTATTTGCTTTTAATTTTACTCTTAATTTGATTCAATTAATATTCTTAATAATTTTAGAAGCATTATCTTTGTATATGCAACAATCTTATAGATTAAAAGATACAAACTACTTAAGATTAAGAGTCACAACATCATTTAAAATAGGGTAGATTTTAAGAATTGTGCCTACAGTCTTATATTTTAGTGTCTTGTATTTTATGGATCATGAATCTGTTTATGACAATTTATTCTTCTAATAAATAATAAGTTGCTTTGTTCTATTGAATCTTTTGTTTGATTTATAGGATTAATCATAAAATGTTCCTTTTGTTTAACCATTTAAAATATACGTCTTTCATTTTGCCTTTTCGTTTACTTTTGGAGTGATTTTTACAAAATTATTGCAATTTTCTATTACTGATATCATAACACTAACTCTAATGAGTATGCCATGTACATGTAAGATGCTTAATCAATTAACAGATTATCATTTTAAAAATATAGTTATGAAAACACTTCATGCAGAAAATATGCCTATAAAGTAAAAGATTTTAAAAAGAAGTTCATAAACTATAACAAAGTCGATGGCTATTAATGATGATGTTCATTAGATTGAGAGATTGTTATGGTAATAAAAGCTTGAATAAGTTAATACGATAAGATTGACTGATAATAAATATTTTTTACAATTTGTGCGTTTGTATGAATTATAAAGGATTTAAAAATAATAAGCTTATTCTACTACAGACGTATTCAATCCAAATTAATCAAAATTTTTAATGTAATGTATAATTTTGATAAAAACCCATATTGAATTATGCAATAATCTCTACTGTTTTTGCAGAGGATTTATGGGTGAAAAAAAATAAAGTTTAGAGTTTAATAAAAATAATCAATAAATGAAGATATTTTCCGATTATTCTTGTTAAAATTTATTAGTGTCAGTTGATTTAATTGATAGATACATAAGATATTATATAAAATTAGTTTTGAATATTGAAATTTATGTTACTTAACCTAATTTAACTTATATAACTCAATTGATAAGTTATATTGGTTAATCTGAAGAATGCTACTAGACATGGTTATAAATTATGGAAGTAAAATTATAACTTTAAGAATAAAAAAAACCATATGATGACATAGTTATCAATCTAATGACAAGTTATACAAAATTTCTTACTTTACAAAGAACTCAATCTCATTTGAATGAAGTTTAAATTAAAAAAACTATTTAATATGGTGATTATAGAAACACTGAACATCAAAGAAACGATTTCTTTAATAGGCTTATTGAATGTTTATAGATGAAATAAAATTATTTAATAAAACTTAGTAACAATAAGTTGAATTATGAGGAAGTTTAATAAATTTATATAGATTAAAATAAAATACTTGGTAAATTAGAAAATAACTTGTTGCAATTTTACAATCAATCTCAATGCAGAACTTCAACTTTATTATTAATGTTTTATTACTTAGAAGTACGTTGTGACTACTTTTCATTCTAGAAATATAAAAATGTATATAAATATATTTAATCTACATTAGAGTCTTAGATCCAAAGAAATTAAATTTTTTGAAAATTCAACACTTTCTCATTAATAATAGAGTGTAAGCTACTTAAAAATCAATCTTTCCAGATTTTCTAAATATAAATGTCGAGGAGAAATCTTATCACGTTCTAATAATTCTTATAATTTTTTTGGCTTTTAAAGTATGGATGAATTTTGTGCCTAGATTTAAACAGTTCATCAATTAGTACCACCTTTAATTTCTAAAGTCCATAACACAATTATGGAATTATTTTTAATGAGTAGTAGGCCAAATATTTTAAGATAAGAGCGTCATTTAATTGCATAAAAAGCTAATCAAGAAATCTCTTTTGTAGAAATGTTCATTGATGTTTGCTTTGCAATTACAGCCACATAATTTCCTGTCTATTGCTTTATGTAAGAACTCAAACCTATAGGTAAATTCGAGAATGTAAGAGGACACATAATTGTTGACGATTATGAAATGATTTAAGGTATAAGTTCTTATGCATATCAATCTCTTTTTCTTGATTCAACATAAGAAATTTGTAACTAGGAAATTTCTAAGTTTTACAGTGACTTCAATGAAAATAGTTAAAAGTTAAATTTAATGATGGATTCAAAAACAGTACGTTAAAGACAAAGAAAATCATAATTGATATCTAGTCCATCTAATAAGAGACAGAAAATGATAAAATCAGTCTACAATCACTATAAACTAAGATTAGAAGATCAATTGTTTGTTATTAATTCTTATAATAAGTTTCTTATTGATTTAACATTAACTTTAACTTATGGAATAGTAAATTCTAAAATTTCTAAAGTATCTTTATAAATTTAATTATATTTTTAGTTCTACATAATTGAGTTTAATAAAGTGCATTAGCTTGAGCTAACAGATAACAATCCAAGCAATTATTCCATCAATCTTTAAGACAGTGTAAAGCAATCATCTAAAAAGACTGACAGTCTTTAAGATGTCTAAGAAAATGAGAAGGCAAGTAGTGAATCCTCGATAAGGATGAATCAATATTCTTTTCCTTAAATTAATGAATAATGCATTACAGAATCTTAAAACCAAATTTAACAATTGAACCAAACTCCTTTTTAGGAAAAAAAACGGATGACTTTAATAAAAGCAGAAAGAAAATCAAAATTTTTTGCAAGTAAGGGAAATGCTAGAGTATCAAATTCAGATAATTAATTGAATAATGAATATTATTCTAATTAAGATTACAAATAAGCATCAGCTACATCCTAAAAATAATAATCAGAAGGATCTAAATTTCTCTATAAAGGTGTACAATATTATGAGTTTAGCAATTCAAACAATGAGAAAATATTATATTCTATGCATTTAATAAATGCATTGATTTTTTGTATTATTATAACATTTCTGCTTATCTATTAATTTAGATACAGATCATAATGTTAAACAATAATACCTACTTTTGAAATCCTAAAAGCCTTTACATCCACAAATTATGTAGATAGTATTTAGTTATCTTTAATATCGAAAAGTCCATTTGTAACACAATAAGGTCAATTTTATCAACATTTGAATATCCTATTGGTTGAAAACTCTAGATAATTTATTGAATAACAAAAGAATTATTTATTAACTTCCTAAATATAAGATGTATTAAAAAGTGAAGAAAACTAAGAATTAGATTAAAATAGAATAGATGTTCTGTACATTACTTTAACAACATTGTATGATTAATTAGATTTCCTTGATAATTAAAATGATATTTAATTAAATGAATTACCGACTTTTGTAAATTTATTAGCAGAATTCCCTACCTATAAAGTAGTTTATTAAGAAATTAATTAAGAATTTTAGGAGTAGGCTTAATTATCAATAGATAATTTTAATGACTCTTAGCGTAGTCTTATTTTGGCATTAGTTTTTTTGAGCTTTTTCATATCAATGGTTTCTTTGATTGCCTACTATAATTATTTTAAATATTTAAAAAAAATTACTAGGTGCAGTGAACAAGTTTCAATAGATTGTATTGATAGAGAAATAAACTTTTGTGCAAATTTAATAAATAATAAATAAGTAAGCTTAATTAAAAATATTAGAAATTTAATCTTTATGAACTAAAATTAGATTTTACTTAACATTAAGAAAACTAAACCAATTATTCGAGTTTTAGACCTTTGAACAATAACAATTTGTAGAAAATGAAGAGATATTTGAATTTGAAAGATGATTTTACGATTAAACGAACTTTGAACTTTCTTTATCCTTTATTATGTTTAGCTTTAATATTGATTTATTTATTATTGACGTATTTTGACACTAGAGATATCATGGAAACTTTGATGGTGAATATATAAATTTACAATTAAAGTATCAAATATTTAGAATCATTCTCAATTTTATGTCAGAGTAGTATAGTTTATGAGAATAAGGATTATTTAATAAATAAGAATTATTTAACAAATTAATAATTACAAGAGTATTATGAATACATTGATTCATCCTTAACCTATCTCTAAGAATCAAGTAATTATTTAGTATACTTTTTAGGTTTCAGAAGTACTGAAAGTAATGATTCATTAAAAGAAAATATTTGTAGCATTTTGTCTACTGAAATAGATTAATCGATTTGCCAATAACTTCATTAAGGTTTGTTGTAGAATGGAATTTTGGAATCGGTGCAATATTATTTAGTTCATTATATGGATAATTTCGATTCCAATTATTAAAATAGCATCGAATATTCTAGCTCTGAAGATTCGATTGCTATAAGTTTTATAATAAAAGGAATCAATAATTATGTGGATTAATAAAAAATGGATTTAGAAAATTTCATCAATGATAATTTTAATAGTAAATTGGATTGGTTTATTTTTATAATATCTATTGCCATAGTTCTTTAAATTACTTTATGGCTATTCTAATCTTAGAATCTAAAATATAAATTGAGATTATTAAAACAATTTGTCTTTTTAATACCTAGAACTAGTTTGTATATGAATGATAGTTTCTTGAAAACACTTAATTATGTGTAGAGACATTAAAATGATATATGGTAATGAAATTTTATTGTTTTTAATGTTTTATTATTTCTACATAAAATCTAAATCAAAATTATCAATCCATCTATTTTCTATATTACTTTTACACTTGTTCTAATTAGTTTTCTAAACTCTTTTTTAATTATTTGTTGCTAGGTTCATGCTTAATTAAATCTTCTAATTAAGCCTTCAAGCCTTTTATTAATATTTTTGGCAAATTTTTTTAATTAATCTTTGAAATTTATTCAAATGATGGACATCCTTCTCTTGGTCTGAGATCCAGAGTATCACCCTATCAATAAATTTTTTATAAGTACAGCGGAAGTTCTAAATACCCCTTTGTATCCATTAACTTCATAAACCTTTCTTAATCCTAAATCATTGATTTCAGATTCTCTTTTAAAAACAGACAAATCAACCTTCCTTAATTTATATTTAGATAAGGCTTCTTCATAATCAAAATCTGAAGGTGGCCATTGATCAAAACAATACCACCACCTACATAAAATTTCATACCTCAAATCATCAATCTCAGAATTCGATTTTGTCTGCTTTATTCTTTGTTCAGGCTATTTTTATTTGATGATTTATGGATTTGGAGTTTTCTTAGACTTCTTTTCTTCATAGATTTATAAATTTCAATTTAATACCTTCCTATTATTCAGATGAATCAGGTTCAAATAAGAATTTCCATGTCTTATAATCAACTGTAATTGTTTATGCAATTGGAGATTACTCTTATTGCTATTACACAGGTTATTATAATTATTATTATTGCTATAGCTCTTCTTCTTCAGAATCAATATACTTATGCTTTTTCTTTTACACTCCTGTGTCATTTGACATTTTTTTATAAATAAAAATATTATTAGATTTCTATATTCAATTAAAAAAGCTTTTTATATATAACTCAAACCTAAATGTTTCAGATTTCCTCCTATAATTTTGTTCACTAAATAGAGTTTTTTTTTTTATTTTTTCTAAATTTCCATTTCTGTTCTGATCAAAATCATTTAGTAATTCGATCCAGCGTAACCCACAAATATTTGTCAAGTATTTTTGAACATTTTAAATGACTATGCTTTTACATTAAATTTTTATTTATTAAAGTTGATTGATTTTTATGCTTTTGTCTTTATTTCTTAATTAATATTTATAGTATTATAAATTAAATATATTTGTAACAATATTATTCAATTACATGTCAAATATGATATTAATCAGTTGTCTCTACAACTAATCAATCCTATTCTTGTTGTTAATCATTTTATTTCTAAATATGTAAAATATCTAAAAAAAGATTTTTCTATCTTTTTACTTATTTAAAAATTACTAATATCCAAAATCCAATCACATTTTTAAGTTAATAAGTATTTTACTTTCACAATTGATAGACATAATAATTGTAAGATCAGTTATTAGAATTCATAACTCTAATTAATCCACCAAAATCATGAAATCTATTTTATTTATTTTGATTCTAAATAATGTATTTAAATTTATTTAACAATTTGTTGTCAAACCTAGTTCAATAGCATCCTTAAAACTCAAACCTTAATTTAATAGAAAATTTAAGATAATTATTTTAGTTATTTAATAATAAATTATAATTATGGATAAAGATGATTTATTTAATGTCTAGGAATCTCTTTAATCTCCCGAAGAAGAATTAAAAAAGTAAAATGATAAAAAGAAAATGAAAGTTGAAGTCTATGTAATTGAAGGGGTCTATGATCAATTAAGAGGTTTTTAGAAGATGAAACAATAAAATTTTCAAGATAGTTTCATAATTCCAACTCCTTTGATATAAGCAAATGTAGCCAAATTTTTAGAATTGAGTTAGAAATCAATAGAGAATGGTCATAAATTTCATAATATCCGATTAAATAAATAATCAATTGATAATTTAATTGATTAATTTAGGGAATCAGAAAAATAAAAGCCATTATAAAATAAAACAGAATCATAATCTTCAATTCATAATCAAGAAGAAATTCCATAGCAAAATGCAAAATAGATGATCTTTAGATCTATAAACTAATAAAAACTAACTAATACTTAAGACTATAAATTAAGATTGTAATAATATATTTAAAGTACTAAAGTCTTATAAAATGAATTTGTCTTGAATAGAATGAATTAAATTTTCAAATTTTGAATGATTTTATAAATAGATCAATACCCTTTATTATTTTATTTTAAATAATCATATTCTTTCAACTTATTTATTTTTTTCTATCTTTAGCTTATTTATTCAAATATTTATTAATTTGATTCAACTGTTTATATAGGTACTTGTAATCTATTACTCTTTCGATTAGTGTAAAGAGTCAATAATTTATAGATTAAGATACCAATATTGTTTGTACAGACCTTACAAAGCTATTCTGAAGAACATTCAAGATGAAAAGTATGTTTACAATCAATATAAACTTTAGAAGCCATCTCTATTAATTTCTAGCAGTGAGCACAATAAATATCTAATGAAATTCCTTATTGTAATTATTTGAACAAAGAAAAAAAGTAATTATTGCATGTTTATTTTATTAACATTGTAGACTAACCATAAATTGCTAATTCATATAGTTATCCCGATAAAAGCTAAGAAAAAGTAGATTTGAGCTCTTGAAATTCAAAATATTTCATCGTTTCATTTAAATTCTACCATAAATAAAATTTTTACACATTACTTCAAGTAAACTTTTTATTTTTGTTTTCTCTAGAACTTACTCTAATAATCTTGTAAAATGTAAATTAAAACACCTTAAAATAGGAAAAAATCTTATCTTATAAAATTCTTATCTTAATTTTGTCAATCTTATTAAAACTTAGAACCAATTATTCTATTTTATAAACTTAATTATTCTACATCACTTTCATCATCATTCCTTTTTGTATTCGCTCTGCAAATACCCAATGTAGGTTCTAAATTCTCTAATATGTAATCATATAAATCTTTCTATCCCTCTAATAATTTAGGATTTTTTTGCATTTATTATTTTAATCCTTAAATAAATAACTATAAAATATTTATTTTTATATTACATCAAATTATAAATTAATAGCCTCTAGAACTGATCCACTTCTTTCCAACAAATAAGCTAATCCTTTTAAATTCCCGTAAAATCTACATAGCTTTAAGCATTCATCTTAAGGATAACCTCCTTTCTATAGTTCTGATATCACTTAATCAGGATGTAACTGACAAATTAATTCAAAATATTCTATCATCAATTAATCATCTTTTCGTAAATTTTATAATATTTTAAATCTTACTATAGGTATTTGTTTATCTAAAATATTTCGCAATTAATCCTTATTAAAATAGTCTAGTAAATATTCTGTTTTAACCGTATTAATTAGTGAAAGCTCTTTTAATTTTTATGATAGTATATCAATAAATTAGTTATCCTTTTATTACAAATCTATGTAATTGAAAACCAATTATTTAGCTTATCCTCTTAATTATGTAAATTTGTGAATTATTTTGCTTTATTGATTATTTGCAATATATTATTCTAAATCTTCTAAGTCTTCCTTGTCATTGCAATATTGTTCTAATAATATTTTTAATGCTGCCATGTTTGGAGTCTCAAAATTAATTTCCTCTTCAAAATAAAACGTGCTATCTGTATAAGATAAATATTATCGTTCGTAAAGTGTTTTAAACGAACTATTTAAGGGGTTCTCTTTTTGTTATTGTTAAAATTGTATTTATTATTATTTATCTTATAATGCTTCCTAAATTAATTCTTCAACATATATTTTATGATCATAAGTTTAAAGTGCTGATTCTAATAAGAGATCTTCTTCTGTAATCCCTAATAATTCTAAAATTTCATCTTCAATATTTTTCTCTTTATTTTCATCAACTATTTATTTAACCTCGTCGTAATCAAATTAGAATGTGGTTAAATTTGGATGAGTGGGTTTGATTAAATCATCGATTGTGCATTGAATCTTCACTCCGTCTGGAATCTAATAAATCTCATCTGATATCATTATATTAATATTATTAATTCTACATTTCATACACTTATAAAAATATTATTCCTTATTTTTTAAATTTTAAACTTGTATTTATTAAAGAATTTCACTCATTTAGAATTTATATTATTACATGCTTATAAAATACATAAAAATGTTTTTAGAATATATTTGACGTTTAATATTTTAATATAAATAGGAAATTCAAATAAAAAAATCACAATAATATTTATATTTTCTAATATCTTAAACTTATGAATTTCTACGCTCTTGACTTTGAAGATCAAAATGAATAAGGTATTATTTAAATTAAAATCAAGCTTTGGAGGAACAAGATTAAATCTAAGTTAGTGAAGAGCAAAATTATGAGTTTGATTAAAGCTCTAACATTGAAATTGATAAAAATAATACTTTTGATGGCTATTTGCAAGAAGAACCATTTTTATTATTTAATGTTGAGGAGGAAGCTCCAAAAAAGAAATAAAAATAAATAGTTAGAAAATCAAAAAAAATTAGAAAATCAGACACAGAAACAGATGTATAATCATCCAAAAAAATGCCAAAATTCAAAGTGTCTAATGATATAGCAAAACTATAATAATGTTAGATGTTAAAAACAATTATTTCGTAAATGGAGACAATTCTTCAAAAAACTCGAACCCAAATTCTGAATGAGATAATTAAAAAGTAGGAAATCCAATGACTATAAATTTGAATTACATAAATAGAGTGATTAAACCATAATTAAATTATAAACATAATCTCATACAATAAATTAATAATTTCAATAATCAATACATAAATAAATTCATGTTTAGAAATTTTTATTGTGAAAAGATTTCCAAAAAAATAAGATTCCATTTATACTTGTAAATATATATATATATATTTAAAGAAGAATAATTTATTTTATTTTAATTTTTAGAGATTATTTTTTAATGAAAAAAAACAAATCTTGATTTTATAATAATTTATATACTCAAAATTTTTATTTCAAAATGGTTTATCATTATTATTATCTCATGTTAATTCCTGATGATTAAGATCTATTATTCACTGAAATCTATTTATCTCTCTAACCTTCTTGTGTTATGACTTACAATTTTTTCTTTTTTTCAAATTCTTGAATAAATAATTGTCTTTTTTCCTCGGCTTCCTTCCTAATAATTTCAGCTTATTTTGCTAAATTTTCTCTTTCTCTTCTCACCATCTCAGTTCTTTCATCATCTTTAGATAATTTCATTTCAAGTTTTGTTCTTCTTAATTCACTTAATTATTCCATCCTTGTTAAATTTTCAAATTTATCAATATCCTTAATTATTTATAATGTTATTCTAGTAATATAGTAATAAATTTACCTTTATTTTTAATCTTCTTCTTTTTTTTATTCAAGAACTTATAATTTTTCTTAAGTTCTATCCAACTTTTTTTAAAGCTCCTACTTTTATTATTCTTACATAATTTCGTTTTTTTATAAGATCATTTATATCTTATACTCTTTATCTTTATATTTTTTCATTTTTTCTTCCATCTATTATCTTTATTATTCATTCATCACTTCTTTCTTTTTTTAATATTCTTATTATTTATGTTCGTAAAGCAATCTTTTCTCTTCTTCTTTTTATTAATTTGTTTACTAAAAGATGATACTACAATATATATTACCATAATTTTATTAATTTATTTCTATTTTTCTTCTGCTTATTTTGCTTTATCTTGTCTAACCTTTTCAAGATATTCTTCAAATTCTTTTCTCTTTTAATCCACTTATTACTCTTTCTATTAATAATCATTCCTTTTCTTCTCAAGTAAATTTTCATTATATTATTTAACCATATGTAATTTTTTTTCTAATTCTGCTCTTTCTTTTTCGGCTTAACTCTTTCTTTCAATAGTTCTACTCTCCATCATTTATATTCTCTTTTTCTCCTTTTATTCTAATAATTGTTTTTTATATTCTAATTATCTTTATTATTCATTTTAAAATTATTCATTTTCTCTCTACATTTATTCTTATTTTTTTTTTCTCTCTAACTCTCTTTGTTCAGCTTCCCATTTCTATTTCATTGTATTTTCAAGTTCTTTTTAACGTCGTTTCTATTCTTTCTAATCATTCTCTTTTGCTTTTTACTCTAATAATTCCTTTTCCCTTTACTCTTTCATTTTTCTCTCCAATTCTTATTTTTATCGTAACTGTTCATTTTGATATCGTTTTCTTTGTAATTCATCTTGATACTATTTTTCTTTCTCTTATTATTTTAACATTTTCTAAAGAGCTATTTAACTCTTTCTCTCTTTAAGTTATTCTTATTCAACCATTTTTTCAATTTCCATTTATTATCTTCTTTTTATATTTTCTAACATTTTTTATTGTTTATCAGCAAAACTCATAGTAGATAAGTTTAAATTAGACATATGATTTGAATTTCTACTTACATTATTGTCTTCTTAAAGTATTTTTTATCTTTAAGATCTAACAATGTCAATTCTTCTCTTTCGTTTATCATCCAAATGTTTTTCAATCTCTGTTATCATGTCATCTGTAATTTATGTTCCCACTGTATCACGTTGCTTGATCAATTAAACCACCTATTCTCTAGTCTTCTTAAATAATTCATTAGGATGAATTCCTTCCCTTCTACAAGCTTCTTGCAACCTTGGAGTAAGAGCAGCTTGGGTTATATTATAGAAATCTCTATCAGAT
Source organism: Paramecium sexaurelia (assembly GCA_000733375.1). Classification (NCBI taxonomy): domain Eukaryota; phylum Ciliophora; class Oligohymenophorea; order Peniculida; family Parameciidae; genus Paramecium; species Paramecium sexaurelia. Next base: position 72,570 of record JPFM01000019.1, read on the forward strand.
AGAATCAATAAAATACTGTTCATAATCACTCGACATTAATCTTTTTTAATTATATTCTATAGACATTTTCTTGATTTTAAACCAATTCAAGTCTTAAAGTAGTTTTATAATATTATCAAAAAGGATATTTAATAAAATATTTTCAAGAAGCAACACACAAATTAATTCTAATAAATTAAGAAAGTTATGTTGAGTAATCATTCAGATTCACAAAATACTTCAAATGTTTTTAAGATTTATTTCTCATTAATTGTTTTAAAAAGAGATGAGTCTATCAATATAAATTGATAAACAGCTTATTTATATAAATAAATTTTGATAACTTCCAATAAATTAATTACAGATTTTTTTTTCATTCTTTAAATAAAATTTACATTCTAGTATTAGTTATCTAGTTCAAAATATATTCAATTTCAAATAAATAAGAAAAATTATCTTAGAAGTATTGAATATTTATAAACTAATTTTCAATTTTAACAGAAATGTCTTATTTCATATTATGTTGCATTTTTAAAATGAGAAATAATACTTTTAATATTTAAAAACTTTAATGATATTCATTTCATTTCAATTTATTACTCTTTTTCTTAATAAATTAGGTCTATTTCATAATTTCTTGAATCAAATTGAACAGTTTATTGCATATCATCAACTTATTATTATTGATATTCTTCATATTTTGAAAAACTCTATAATAAATCCTCTAAAGCTTATCTGATATTTGAAATTTTAGTAATTACATCATTTGTAAATTCTTCCTCTTTTTGAAGAAAATGAAGATGATTTTATTATTAAAGATACTCTGGAGAATTTTGTTTATCTTCTAATGTTTATTATAATTCTTTAATATTTGATTCAAGTTTATCATTATCACAACTAGCGATGTCCCAACGATTAAACTAATTTATAAATAAGTTAAATATAATTACTTTTTCTAATAAAGAGACCAGGAATTTAAGTTCATTTGTTTATTTTTATCTTTATGATTGTGAATCAAGTAGTAGTTTAAGCATCTGTCTACTTTCTTTATTTAATTCTTATCTATTATAGATGGCAAATTTGGCTAATAAGGGACATAACTTATATTTCAATTTTTCATTTCCTTAATATTATAATTATTTATCCTATCAATAAATTTACAAAATACTTTCATCCAATTAGATGGAGCTTCTATCTCAGTTTTAGTATCCCCCTTTGACAAAACATTTTCAATAAACTCTTCTAAGTTAAAAGTCTTAGCACCATAAAAAAGACGATAACAAATCTTGAGAACATCTTTTAAATCACCATCGGCTAGATCTTTCTTTATAGTTTTAAGCCAATCTTCGATTTTGCTAAATTTCATTTCACAAATCTAAGTTATCAATTCCTCTTTTTCTTTTTGTAAAGTTTCTTTGGAATGTTTGTCCTTCTCAACTTAAGCAGATCTAATAGCATCTATATATGCTTCAATCTCTTGCTAATTAAGAAATTGAAAGGATTAATTACTTCTTATACTTCTTTATAATATTCAATTGTTGATATTTAGTCACTAAGTTAATCTAAGACATCTTAATGAGAATCATATTAATCATCTAATTCTTTAAGTCTGTCTTCTAAATTTGATTTATAGTTATCCAAACCACTTTTTGTATCATTCAAATAGTTGTTAATTTTATTTCCTTGTTCTTTCAAGAACTCATACCAGACCTTACACTGCTTATCATATATTTGAATGTCCTTTCTTCTATTATCTTCATCATAATTCATGTCAGATGTTCAATTAAATAATAAATAATTTAAAACTCAATTAATCGTTACTTTAACATTACTCTTGTAAATCAAGATATAAGGCTTAATATTATCACCTGTCATATTGTATAACTATCCCTCATACCTCGTTTTATTTTCGCTATCAGTCAATATAAGCTTACTAACATTCAAACATTAATTCATACTTTTCATCCAAATTGATTTTAAATGCCAAAACCAATCCCTTTTTCATATTTTTATTGAACAAATTTTGTATTGGCTCTATTTTTTCTCCCAATTATTATTTCATATGAAACGATCCAATGGCTGCACCTCTTACAATGTCAACAGCACAACATTACTATGTTTAATACATTATTGAATAAGTAGCCATTTGATCTTTTACCAAATCTTCTACAACTCCGATATACACTCTGTGCAAATGTTGATACTCTTATGATGCAAATATTCCAGAGTTACTAATATGCCCACCTATTGTATGTTAAGAGTATGGATTGTAAAGTTATGGAGAACTATTTACTATTGATGCTAGTCCTTCTTATTATTCCTCTTGCTTCTACTACTCATTTTGTACATATTCAATTTCTATTTAAAATTCATAAACTCCCTTAGATAAAGTACAAGACCCATAAATTAATTACACTTCATCTTAATCATTAAATATAAATTGTTTCCCTTTGATGACCTCCTATATATTAGCATCCTCTTCCTATGAAAGTTAGGATTTATAGAAAAAAATAGCTGTAAGATATATTAATAAAGTTATTACAATCATCTTTTCTCATAAAGTTCTTAATTGATTCTAATGAATTACAAATTTCACTAACTACCATATCCTTAAATTCTTAAGGTAATCCATTCTATTTAGAATTTTATGATAATTAATTTTGGCAAACATTCTATAAATTTTATCGATCTTTGATTATTTGAGATATGAATTCATTAATCTAATTAACATCAGAGTCATACTTATTCTTCACTTGATTCTCCTCCCTTAAATTTAATTAATTATTCTTTTAATTTTTCAAATTCATAAGAATTGAAGTATGAATTTAAGATTTTTTTATTATGCTTCATTTTTATTGTTTTTTGTTTTGATTCTTATTCCAATAAGTTCAATTTAATTTATTTGAGTTAACCTAAAGTTTTAATATATATTTAAACAACCTTTTAATGATTATTGTAATTGATTTATAATTGTATTGACCTTATCTTAATGTATTAATTCATCCTCTGAAAATTTGATAATTTATTATTCATTTTGATTATTAGCAAACATTTCTACACAATTTTATTTTTTTTATATTTCAGAAATCAACACACAACTTTTGATATGTTATTTATGTAGAGTTAAAAGACATTTCTAACAACCCAGACGATCCTCTTAACACGCATTATATAAACAAAGAATTGTAATTCGTTGTTCAGGATGATATTCACACATATTATTATTCATAAAGTTTAATATATTAATTTTTCAATCTTTTTATGCTTTCAACACAAGTATTTAACTCTTTTGCTCAAAGACAAAGTAATGGAATAATAAAATTATTGGCTTATGGAGTCTTCTTCGGAGGAGCCTATGGATGTGCTTGGCATTAATGGAGAGGTGCTTAACAGAAATAACTCTATGAAAAGGTTGAAAATGAAATTACTGAATGGAAACCTATAACTATAAATGGTTTAAATGCCAATAGATATCCTTGGGCTCGTAATATTAGAGACTGGGAATTCAAATTAGTAAAATTGTATGGATATTTCAGAGTAACAAATTTAATAATTAATAATAATAGGATGAAAGATTTTTTGTAAGAAGAGAAAGAGAAGGCAGAGATGGTTTTCTAGTCTTTGCTCCATTTGTAACTGCTCTATAATTTAATGATACTGAATAAGATCCAGAATAAACAACTAAATCTTAGGTAATGGTTAATTTAGGTTGGGTACCAAAAGACAATATTAGCGATATTTAAATGGGATAAGAACCTATTGGCACAACTGTAAAGATTTCTCAATATATATTATCATTTAGACTTATGAAAACGTCCCTCACAACGAAGATGATGATTAATTAACTGGGTTCAATAGAAACATTGCAAACATGGAAGAAGATTATTAAATGCCATTTGTTGAATTTGTGGGTATGGTTAGAAGAGGAGAAGAAGAAGACATCTTGAAAGGACGCAGAAATTGGCCAAGAGAAGGAGTCTACAATTACATAGATTTGTGGTTTATGTCTAGATTATATAGATCTTTCAATTTGGTAAAAGAATTTTGCTCATTTTTATTAAATAGACTGATTCCTCTTCTGCTTATATTGAAAGATTAGTGTAAGAGTATGATGAAGAATCCGCTAATTTATATCCTATTCCAGCTACTAAAGACAACTTCGATAAGCCTTTGCCAACACCATAAACTCATTAAGCTTATTCATTATTCTTTGGTTTATCATCAATCATGTCTCTAGCCCTATTAGCCATTAGAAGATGAAAAAACCAATATTAAAAGTTATACCATATTCCAAAATATAAGCAGTTATTATTTTAAATTTTAATTTATCTAACTACTATTTTATGCCACACTATCCAGAAGATATCGAATATTCAGATAAATATTAGGATGATTATTACGAATACAGACATGTCATCCTTCCGAAGCATATATTCAAAAAGATTACCAAAGGTAAATAAATGATCTATAAGTTAACATTAGGAAAACTTTTGAGCGAAATGGAATGGAGAAATTTAGGTGTCTAATAATCCAGAGGTTGGGTTCATTACGAATGTCATAGACCAGAACCACATATTTTACTTTTCAGAAGACCAAAAGGAACAGATCCTAATAGTGGTTTACCACCTTAAGGTTTTGCTGCCCCATATTGATTTAGTTTTATCCATTTCACACAATCTATCAGAATACTTAACTAATAACACTCTAAATCTTACAATTATGCATCTAAATTTTTAATTTTAAATTCTTCGCTTCCTTAACACGATATTATCAACTCTATATTAATATTAAATGGCTAATTTACTATAATATGTTCAATTCTTATAAGATATTTAAAGGTTTTTTAACTGTTCAATCATTAATTAATTATTAAACAGTTTATACTCTGTAATTAGTAACAACTAGAAACTATTCTGGATTTACTTCGAAATCCTTTAAATTCTCTTATAAATTATCTTTCAATCTTTATTTTTTTATAATGACTATATAAAATATTATCAAGTATAATTTTTATAATATAAAATAAATAACATAATATTAATTAATAAAATATATTCAATTTAATGAAATATTTAATAACGATTGTAAACTTGCTCTATTATATTTATGTGATGGAGATAGACTATGGAATGTCTTAAATGTTGATTATTATATTTCATTTGAAACAAAGCAATCCAAATAAGGATTATGATCTTATTCATTCAATTGATAAATAAATTCATTCAAATCTTCATAAACCAAAAAACTTATCTTTGTGCAAGGAGAAATGTTTCGAAAAGACAAAGAGTCCTCTAAATTTTATGGTTAGGTGTCTTTAAAATTAATTTTATTGCTTGGTCCTAATTGACATATTAAATATTATGCTAACGGTAATCCCAAAGTACTAAATGGTTCAGTATTTCCTTTCAAATATGTTTCTTATGTTTTAAATTAGATGGTTGGATCATTATCTAGTAAAGATATTTAGCTTTTTGTGACCTACTTAGCCTTATTGTTGAAGTCTTGAATCTGATCACTCAAATTTTAAATATTCTCATAATAATGATTAACTCCCCAATTCCTTTTCCTATGGTCAGTATAAGATGAAGCTTTTAACAATGCTTATTAAATTTGAGGAGGGATGATAAGATTTGAATGTTTCATAGTAACTTTTAAGCATCCTTTTTAATATTTCTTTTTTTTAAATTTGATCTAGATTGGCAATCCTGAAGGATGACATTAATAAAGTTATTTATCATCATTTGTTAAGATGGCTAACATGATTCTTATAAATTCAGAAATGCTTAAAATAATCGATATCATCTTTGACCTATCTGTCTTTAAGATTGTATTAATTTTAAATTGATTATTAGTGAATTTTAGATCTTCTTTTAATTAATTAATTAAATCAATTAATTTAAATTCATTTATTTTATATTTTAATTTACCATATGTTATCTAGGTAATATTGTATATATTCAAGCTTTGATTAAAAAGAATATAACTATTACTGATTGAATTAGTAACATGAAGCATTTATTAAACATTTACTTATTATTTGAGGTATTTCAAAATGCTTATTTAATCTTTAATATAATTTAAGCATTATTTGCTGTGATTCACTAATTATTGATCTCTCCATTTTAGTTAATGATTATAGAATTCGGATAAATTTCCTTTTTATTCAATAAACAAAAGTAATATTGTTGGTTCTATAGAATTGAAATAGATTTTTGTGATTTAAAATTACCATTTCTTTTCATTATTTATAAATTGACCTTCAAATTTAGTTATTTAATTAGTTTGATTTTTGAACAATAATTCTTTGAGTAATAACTCTTCAAAATTGAATTATTTTTTGGAATTTTCTTCTAATGGGTGGATATTCGAGTCTCTTAAAAACTCTCTGAAATTTTGGTCATTTAAGAAATTGAATGTTTCTCTCATGACTTTATTTATCTTATCAATCTTTATTTGACCTTACTGTTTATCATATTTAATGAGCACCACCCAAGTTGGCAATTATTCTTCAATTAAATTTTCATACTATAATGAAGATCTATGAGCCAAATAATGTTATCTTCTTTTCATCTCAAGCTAATAACGAAAAAAAATTATAAATAATCTAAATAACCCATTTACTATTTCGCTAACTACATTCTAGTCAGATATTGAGACCTCAACTCCAAAACTGAGAAGAAAAATCAGAGTTTAGCTTCTAAATCGATTTCCCTATATATATAAAACTTGTCTATAATAATAGATTGCATACTATATTTCATAATTTCCATTTCTATGGCTGTGTCTTAAGCTTGATTTTGAACCAAATAAATATCTAGAGTAATGTTTAAAAGAATAAGGTTCAAAGTTTGAATCTTTTCTCTTTAACAAGGATATTTCTAATAGAAAAATAGTATTGTTAATTCTACACAAAGGCTAATTGAAGTAGTAATCACATAAATGACGTCGCTATTATAATTGATTAGATTGATCATAAGATAAATTGTAATTGTGACAAGAGTAGTTTCATATATAAATTGATTTTGTCCAATAATCCATTTTTTAAAGGAGTATTCAAGTTCAGATGAGAAAAAGCTTAAGGAAAATTTCTTGATCATTTTTTAAAAATATATTTATTTTAAATGAAGCGTTTAAAGGATAACCCATCTTAAAATCTATACTAAAAACATTATATCATCCGCATTAAATTCATATAAAAAGATTTATCTGAAGAAATATAAACTCATTTCATTTCAATTAATAATAACACAAATTTATATTATTGAAAATGCCTTCCGAAATGTTCCCTTTACTTCCTTAATCTTATATTTTTTTCATTTCATCTTACTTTTCTCAGTTATACAAAAATTTAAGGTTCTTAACCATTTATCTTACGTAATAATTATTGGAAAATCGATTATATTGAATAGATAAATTTTGAAATTAGTATATATCTGCTAATTTAAGTATTTTTATGGTAATCATAAAATTTATGTAATGATAAAGATTTATTTGTAGAATTTTCAATATCTATAAAATAAATTAAAATATATATAATAAAAATGAATCGAAATATACCGATTGGAAATAAAATCTGCGCCACGAAAGAAATATTTTAAAATTAAGTAATACTCAATTAACATCTCTTGACAATGAGGCCATAGATCAATACAAGTGCACCTAAATAGTATGATTTTCTAAAAAGTAAAAAAATTAAAGAGGCTATAAAATAATAAAAGCAATAAGAAATAGATAGAGAAAATTAAAATCTCATATCTAAATTAACAAATATTATGTAACAAACTTAGAGTAATATTTTTGGTTATATTTGCAGATAACTCTATTTCTACTCTTCCAATTAAAAAATCAAGTACAATGAATTTCGTTCCCAAAAGGTCTTTAAATAAGGATCATAGAAAAAAAGAATTAATTAAAATAGTTATGGAAAATCAACAACTCTTAAAGAGAATACAAGACTAAAAGTCTTAGTACAATGTTAAAGATTGGAATGAAGAAAGAAAATGGGTTGAAAAACATATTGCTAATATCTCAGAATATCCTTATAAAGATTTTAAACCAACCAAAACTCTGGTTCAATATTGGACAAACTCAAGATTAAGTGAATCATAATTATAGAGTACTTTTTATAATATATGCTTTTCTTAGAGCGAGAAAATTATATAAATAGAAAATTAGATCCTTTAGAAAGTAAAAGCCAATAAACAAAGTATAGAAATTTGTATATTTATTAAGATAAAGAACTAGATTAGATAATCATACAGAAACTAGATAATTATTATCTCATCAAGACTTTTAATAAAGGTAATTAAATCAAAATATTCTATAGAAGTCTTTTTGAATCTGATTTTTAACCATACGAACCTTATCAAGATAAAGTTACAAAACTTGTAAACGAATTGATTGAAAAACCTTAAAATCATGAAGAATAAATTGAAAATTAAGATTAATTAAACTAATAGCCATCTTATTAAAATTAACATGATGAAGTTAAATAATAAAATGATGAATCTAATTAAAAATAATAATAAGATCTTGATAATAAATAAAATGAATAAATAATTTAAGATTCAATTAATTAAGAAGAAACTCGAAATATTTAATAAAACTCTCCAAGAAAAATTATTGAAGAAGCAATTCAACCAGAAAATCAACCTCTCAATCAAAATTAAATTCATTACAATAATTAAGAAATATAAACTATAAATTTTGAACAAAAGAATGATGAAATTTAAGACTAATAAAATAGTGAAGAAATTTAAGAATGAATAAATATAATAATGTATGTATACTCATTATTCTTTTCATCTAAATGTCTTATAATGAGTTTTGTACATCTTGCTATAATACTTATAATTGAAATAAATTTATGTAACTAATTGACAATTTTAGAATTCCCTATCCTCATATTATTATATAACAATATTAATTAAACTAAATAAAAAATCGAGAATTATAATTTATAATCATAATTTTAAATCTAAACTTTCAATGTATTTGTATACATCTTAGAGTTCTTCTTCTAAATCACTTATTAACTTCATTAACTAATATTTAAATTATTTAATTTATTTTTTCTTGTTTTTAAGATCTTAAAAATTATTAACTAAAGTTTTCAACTATCTTTCATAATGAGAAAAATCATCTTTTTATATTTGAAAATTTTTAATATTTTGTGTTAAATTTCTTGATTGCTTTAATCTAAACATTTATTAAAGGACATATTTTGTATTTTAATTATGAATCCAAATTTTGTTACTAATCTATTATTTTCGTTTTCTAAAACTTGCATTACTAATTTATTTCATTTTGACTATTATATTATTTTTAAGATTTTTAAATTAATGATTTTGATGAAGCAATTATTTTTAATTCTGTGAAACAAATATTCTTGATTCATTAGATAATGTTTTTAAAGAAGTTTAAGTTTACTATTATTATGAGAACATCATCATTGGATGAACTTTACTTAAATTTTATGATTATTTTTCAATCAATTTATTTGCAAAAATTATCATCTAAACAACCTTTTTAAATTGCTACATTAATTTATCTAATTTATTTCTTCTATTATGAATTAATTGTTCTAATACTTATTGGGTTCTCGTATGTTATGTTTCATAAATAATTGATTTTTATGGTTTGATCATACCTTTATATCTAATTACATCAATATGACATGTTTCTTTAATTTTTTCAAGTTTTAAATTATTAATAATATCTCTTTCTCTTTCAATTCTATTATAAATTATTTATGCTTTCATTGTTTACTCTCTATTTTAAGCAATGATCGCTAAATATTGACGCAATGCTGGAAATGAGCTCATTTATTTAAAGAAATAATCCCCATTCAATATAATATATTCACACAATTCAAGAGCAACAGCATAATTTTTTCTGGTATGTTATTTTGAAAACTTGAGTTTTTTAAAATACTCTTATTCACCAAATATTGATCCTTATTCAATTTAGAGAAGAACCTTTCCAAATTAAGTTCTATATTACAATTTACCTCTTATCAGAAAATAAATCTCATTGACTGCTTCATCTTTAATCCATATTTTACAATTTTGTTAAGTTTTCATTAACATCATTTTGGGTAAAATAGATACAGAAAAATTGAGATTTAGTCTCAAAAAGTGAATTTACATCATTTCAATATATGAAACATAAAGAGAGATTTCTTTTTAATTAAGTATTGGTAAATTCTAGAACCATTCTTGCATGCTTAAAGACCAAGCTTAATTTTTTTTACTATTTAATGTTAAATATAATTAAATTTTTGTTTAAACTTCTTTAATTACTTCAACTTTTTTAAAAAATTATTTTAAAGTTTTTTACATTTCTTAATACACACATTCTGAATTCAATTTCTTTAACCATTCTGATAGATTTAACAAAATCACACAGTAAAATGAAGCACCCAAAAACATCCATATTATAGCTACTACATATTAAGCAGAATTTTTAGCTGCATCATTACCATAACCTATTGTTGAAAAAGTTTGCAAAGCCCAAAATAGACAATTTATGTATTAAGAATTTTCATTTATAAGCCCTTAATAATCTTAATCATCCTAGTATTCTTGATCATTTATATTTGAAGCTAAATACCAAAGACAAGAAAATAAATGTAATCCATAAATGAATTTCACTATAATTCTAAAAATGTTTAATTAATAAGAATTAAAAATATTAAAAATATTTTCCCAATTACTAATAACAAAAACTATTAATATAAAATTATTACTATTTTTTTTTATGAAATGTTGACACTTTTAAAATGCGATTGATCCTAAATACTCTTAGAAATCGAGGAAATTTATGATATTATATGTGAAAACTAACAATCTCGCTAATTATTACTTATATATTGTGTCAAAAGGAATAATTGCTATTATGTCCAGGATTAGCCATCCCTTAAAGTAATTTAAAAATATAAGCCACTAATTTTGAATTAATACATTTTATCTATTGTAGTAACATGATCTCATTATGCAAAGTATGTCTGTAACTATATAATTTGATAAATACTCAATACAATAGATTATATCATTAATTAAATCTAATTCATAAGCTCCAATTGAATTTTTATCGATGAATGCAATTCTTAAGGGCAAATAAATTGCAGTTTATATGTAAGTTATCAACAATACTATATCCCAAAACCTCCTAAATGTATCACCCTAGTTAAATACTAAGTTTACTGGAAATATAAGAAGAGCAGATTTCTTCTTGAGTTTTTCGTCGTGTCTTTCGAGGATCACTCTTTCATGATGGTGCAATAATCGTATTACATTATAGATTAATCTAAATTTCTTTGCCAATAATCTTTTTAAATGTTCTCGTTTTTATTATTATTTCAATGCTTTATCCTTTTATCTTTATATTCACAATAAATCGCAAAACCTTTTAATTTCAAAAAAATTAAATAATGTGATATCTTAATCTCTAGGTGTATTGATTGCATCAATCGTAGATTCTTAGTTAACATTTCTCATTGATTTGCATTTTCTCATCGATCTCTGTTGGTTCTGCATTAAATTAATAAATATAAATAGTAGTATTTATAATGAAATTATTTAAAACTCCTTTATTTTAGTAATAATGTTCTCATTTAAAATACAATCATTTTACTGTTGATTATTTTATGATTTCAGGCAGAGAAGCTCTTTTTGATTGTGAGTTTGGAACCGTTTTTGATTTCATGAGATATTAACTAACTTAATCGTGCTTGACCTTAGATGGTATCATAATTATAGAATTCACTAATTAACATTTGATAGTCTAATACTCTTCAGGATCTATAAATTAAAATATTATGTCATACCTTAATCTTACAAAGATTATTACTGATTTAAATTCGCAATTCTTCCTTCAGTAAGTGAAGAAGATATAAATTAAGAGTCATTAATTTCCACAATAGTTGTTAAAAAAATTGGATTTTGCTATTTATGAGTTTATTAATGTTTAATATTCTACTAAATAGTAACAAACCATTAATGTTTTATTGCTCTTTTCAAAGTAATATTAGGTGATAGTAATTATTTTAAGAGGTCTAATTAACTAACTCTATACAAAAATTGATATTAGTTTTATTTGTAATTAGAATCTGCCATCTAATTATGAATTCTATTTATTAGATCTAAATCAACATATTATTTAATTCTGTTAGTAATTGTATAAAAAGAAATTTGATATAATAATATTCCTAAATTATAAAGATCATTTTCAATTGTGTAATTACTATTCTCTACATATCTAGGGTAAAGAATAACTATCTCTAAAGTATGATTCTCAATATTTATGAATACTGATGAAAGATTTATATTCCCATGATAAATACTTTTTTGTTCGTACTTCTGTAAATTTTATAAGATCATATATATTATGGATACAAAAGGAATCTCTTTAAAATCAAACCCATTTAATAACAAAGTTTCTAACGATTAAAGTTTCATATTTTCACCAAGAATATAATATTTATTATTATCTTCATATAGTTTAAGCTAACATGGCTTAGTTTTTAAAGAATGCATTATTGTAATTGAGTTGTGAAATATTTAGAATTCTTTTGGATCTTTTAATAGTTTCTTGTCATAAACTTAAGTAAAATGCTCCTCACTATTATTCTAGTATAATACTTTATGTTACTTTGATAGCTTAAGATATGGGTAGGCAATTTTTCTGTATTAATTGATACTTTCCAAAAAAATTCTTATTTATACAAAACTTTTTTAATAGAACTTGAATTCTTTTCATCTATTCTTCATTGTTTGTAATCATGAATTCCCTTCCTTAACTATTCTGTAAGATGATTACATAAATTCCATCACAATGTTTTGTTTTTGTAAATTTTATTTCGTGATGACATTTACTCAATTCAAAATATAAACTCTCTACTACCAAACCATTATCATATAAAATAATTTCCTTCTGCTAGAACTCTTTATTCTAATGTTGATACAATTGCAATATTTCCTTAATCAATTCTTACTAACACAATTTTTCAAAAAGGGTTTCCTACTTTGATCTAAATAGACTGCTTGATTCATTCATTTTTAGTTCATCAATCTGCTAAGAATACTGTGATTAAAATTACATATTTTAAATTATTCATTATTTCCCTCTAACTTTATATGTATATAAGTCTTATTAATTATACATAAATATATAAAAATAGAATACAATTATTATCCACTCGAAAGAAAAATTAACAAAACTAAATTTTAGATTTGTACATACTATACAGCAGTATCATAGAATTTCGAATGTCGTTTTTCAAGCAAATCTCAATATTTTTTCAGTAATCTAATATGTGAAGTTTGTAATTAAATTCGGTAATCGATTAAGGGACAATAATTATTAATTATATAACTAGATATATGTAAGTTGCTTGCATATTGTTTATGTATCAAATTAATCATAAAGAATATTTCCTTAACAATACTTTTATTAAAATGGGACCATATATTTTTTTTAAATTTATCAATACTTATATCGAGAGTATTGTGGATACATTATTAGAATTTAGAATCTTTTAAGTCATCCAATTTAGCAAGATTTCTTTTAGCAGTCCCCTTATTTATTGATATTGGGTTTAATTCAGGTGTAGAGAGAGGCTAAATAACAACGACAGATACTTTTTCAAAAAGATTTCCTACTTTCTATCATAAAAATATTATTATTATCATTATTATCCCAAAAGTGATATTGTATTGAATATTGATATCTACATTCAACTTATTAATTTTTTTGAATTTTTGGTTGAATAATTGCTTTTTGAGAGGATCCCATGAAACATTAACATGATCTCTTCATTACAAATACATTTTATGTAAAGGATGGTGTATTCTCTTTTAGAGGTCTTTTAATTAGCTTCCACCAATTTGGTATGCACCGGTTTCCAATAAAAAATTGTTGAATCATCTATAACATTTATCTTATAATCTTGTTTGATATATTACACTATTTCACTTAGTAAGCTTAATAAGCTAGCTACAAAAATGAAATTAAGTTTTATATGATTCTAAATCTGTCATTTAATTTGGATTTTATTTAGCTTTCTATGGGTATATCCTTATATTTTACCTTGGGCGTTTATTACAATAATTTTTGCATCTTATAGGAGACCTTATTTGAGTCAAGAGTGCTTTTCTTTTGTTTTTTTCTTTATTTAATGTTGGGACAAATAATTTTTATCCCTCATTTTTTAATCGTGTATTTAAAAAATATAATCTATTTTTTTTAATTAAAATTCTATCTTTTCTATTTTTTTATTCAATAAATCTGAAATTCATTATAATAATCAAATTAACTTAATTTTTAGTTATTAAAGAATGATAAAGAAAAGGATTTAATAGATACTTCTTAATTTATCTAGTAGAAATATTTCTTTGAAAAGCAAAATTTTATTTTCAATAACTATTTCCTTTAAAAAATACATTTTCACACTCTTTTACACCATGTTAAAGCAAAATATCTTTGGTTTTTGGATAAAGAGTAATTATATCTTCTGAAATTGAATTAGTTATTTAAGAAAGAATTAATTTTAAAATTTATCAGAGAGCAATATTATAAATTTTTATCATTTTATTAAAGAAATAAATATAATAATTTAAAATGATTGCAAAAGATGATTATACATGTTCAATATGTCTTGGAATTTTTGTGGATCCTTGTAGACTTAAATGTTAACATGTGTTTTGTCATGCATGTCTATTGGATTTAATTGATTTTAACAATATCAAGTACAAGTGCCCTATGTGCAGAGTAGAGTTTATTAACAAAGATAATCCTTTATTTATTGATGAACAATTATAATCTTTTGTTAAAGATAACTTCCCTAATTAATTCTAATAGAGAGTTGAGGAACTAAAATTAATTTAATCTATGCTTCCAAATGAATTGAGAATTGAAATAAATTATGGAAATTATTATAAATTTGAAGATGATGAAGATGGTGAAGATGATGGATTATAACATTAATGGACTGTTCATGTAAATTTGGATTATACCAAATAATCAGATAAAATTGCTTTAAACAATTTAGATTTAAATAGTTTAATTAAAAATGTTACATTTACATTAGATGAGACATTTTTTCCAGATGTTATTACTGTTCGATAACCTCCTTTCTTATTAACTAGATGGGGTTGGGATGTTTTCACAATTCCCATAAAAATTAAATTTAAAAAAGAACATTAAATTTAACCCATTGAATTTGAACACCATTTAGTTTTTGAAGGGGATGGAGTAGAGAAACGTTAAATTGTAAAAATAGATATAAGCAATTTAAATTAATATTAGCTTTTGAAATAAAATTCTCAATAATAATAATAATAGTAGTGATTTGAGTTTTTTTTTTGTTTTCATTAAAATATAAATTATTTATACTAAATGATTAGTGGATTTTAAACAGGAAAAAACCAAAAAATTTAGTTAGTTGAAAATGAAAAATATAATAAGATTGTTTTACAATTTGAAGACTTATCAGAAGAAGAATAGGAAGAAGTTTTCTAATCTGAAAATAAACCAACAAAAAATGATTTACAGATATTAAATTCTCTCTCAAAAGAAGCTATATAAAACAATAATAAGCTTTATCATCCAAGTAAATTTGCTGAATAAGAATTTAAATTTTTGAGTAAGAATTCAAGAGATTCATTATCTGAAAAGAAAGTATCTTATCAGACTGTAATAATCGGAAATGAAATATAAAAAGACACTATTACACCTATTAAGAAAATAGAATTTAATAATTAAAATGAGATATTTACAATGAATGCCATATTACTTTCTAAAATTAGCAAATTATCAAAATGTTTAATAGGGGATAAATTTCATCGATTATCAAAAGAACTTATGAAGAATTCAGTATTGAAATTTAGTTCATTTTGTAGGTCGTCAACTATTCCTTAAGATTTTGACTGGAAATTAATTAAAGAATATTTTAAACAATATGATGTTGAAAGACATTGGCTTTGGCAATAGGCAAAATTAGTTTTTTGGAAACTAAAGTCGAAAAATAATTACACCGATTAAAAACTAATTTTGGAATTGGAATATCGTTATTATATTTAGTATAGATTATAAAGTAGAACCATCATCTAACAAATATGGACCAATGATTAAACTTTAAATTAACATTTGATTTTATTGGTAGTGGCTATAGAATAATGTTAAAGTAGAAGGATTATAGAATTATCGGATGGATGGTATTCTATCTTTTTTATTTGTGAATAAAATTATGAATAAATTTATAACAAGATCAAGATAGGACAAAAATTGCATATTGCAAATTTAAAAGAGTATCCTATTATATTTAATACTTCTGATGTATAGTTATAGTATCATATAGGTTAAAATATTATAATAATATCCTTTTAATAAATTATTGGTAACTACTAAAATAAATTCAATAAAAAAAGCTTAAATAAATTCTAGATTAGGATAATAGTAATAAAAGTTCTTTTTAAGATCATTAAAAAGCTTGAGAAATGGAACCATCCCATGTATTGATGTATTTATTGTTTCAAAGTCTTATCTCATTAAAGTAAATCAAAAGAATTAAAGAAATGCTATCTTATTCGATTCAGAAACTGAAAATGAAGAAGAAATTTAAAAGTTAATGAATTCTAATTTATGTTTTTGGATCACTGTTATGGATAGTTTAAATTATTTTGATTAAAGAAATGATAGAATAGATGAATTCAGAGATATACTTGTTTATATCAATGATCCATTGTAATATGAATTGATTTCAGTTGGTTAAAGGGTTTAAATTATTAATGCAATTTAATCCAATTAAGAAATTAGTGTAAAAACAACAAAAACCTCAGGATTTTTATTCGAATTATAATAATATTAAGATTATTTCAATAAATTGTAAATTATAAATAACAGATATGAGATTTAGATTAAGGTGATTAATCATTTTAAACTTGAATAGATAGAAATTATAGAAGGTATTAATGATTAACATTAAAATATTAAAATCGAATTATAATGTAATTTCTTTAGTGAAATTGTTAAACGTCAATAATTGAAAATTTTGAAAGTTACTAAACTCAATAAAATTAATAATGAAAGATTTCAAACTACATAAATGAGTAAATTGATTAATATTATAAATTATAATAAATGAATTATTAGTTTTTGAAATAGCCCTCAATGATATTAGAAAAATCGTCTAACATTTCTTCCTCAAAATATAATAGTCCTAGGATGGATTTAACTGATAATCTATTGTAAAATATGAAATTTTAATTTAAAAAGTGAGAATAATAGTGATCGTAATAGTGTTAATGATCTAAGAAAATAAGGTGGAACGAATAGGCATAAAAAAAAGTATAAAAGACAGAGCAGGGTTTACGAAGATGATATTATTTAAAAAGAAAAACGTGTCTTTAAATATAGTTTGTAAAAGTAATTTGAAGAATCTTTTATAAAAAACATCATAGAAAGTTCATACATAAAAAAAATAGGATAATTAAGCACATATCAGGTTTAAGTGCTTGATGATCTATAATTCGGAACAGATAAATAAATAGATGATATTGATAATGTTTTTTACAGTTTCTTTTCCAGTTATTTAGATAAAATATCTGTAATATATCCATAAAGCAATTTTAAAATACTTTGGAACACTGTTTTAGTATCAACTTTCATTCTGATATTCTTTTGGTTACCTTATAAATTAGCATTTGAAACAAATTATATTTCTTAATTTTATAATGATGAAAAAAATATGCACATAGAAATAGCATTATTTGTAATATGTGCCTTTGATATATTTATATGTTTAAATGAAGCATACATCCATAAAGGAATTATAATAAAGTAATAATAAAATCATAATAATTAGTTAAAGATATCATATTATAATGAATTATTTAAAAACAACTGCTTTAGCAGATATGATAAGTATTTTTGCTTTACTCTATTAATTAATAATTGTACATTATTATGAAAATTAATACATAACTTTATAAATAATATTGTGTTTAATTTTTGGTTTGATAAAGACATCTAAAATGAAATAGATTTTTAATTAAATATAAGAATATTTTAATATAAAGGGAGTATTAAAGGATTGTTTATAAATGACCCAAATAATATGTGTACTTTTATATTTCATTCATTTGACAGCATGCATATGGCATGGTATAGGATAGCCAATAAATAAATATACTTGGCTGGATATAAATCATTTGAGAGGATCAAATGATAGTGTGAGATATGCTGAATCATTGCATTGGGCAGCAATTTATCTAACCAACGTAGGCTCAACTGAGATTAAGATAGCTAGCAGTGACGAGAAATATTTTGCTGTTGTGATTTCATTTTTATCGTTGTTTATTACAGGAATTATTATAGTATCTTTAGGATTCTTCTTTAATAAATCTTAAAGAAATTAAATATATTCTGAATCAATGAAATTGATGAATAATTTTATGTCAATGAACAAAATTGATTTTAATTTATAAGTCAGAATAAGAAATTATTTGGATTATATATGCAAAGTAAATTTAATACATTCTAAGTTAGGCAGAATAATCTATGGTAGATGAAAATGTTTCTGACATTGTAAACAAATTATCAGAAAGATTATAAACAGAATTAAAATATTAACTTAGAGCATCAATATTGGAATCATGTGATTTTATAAAAAAGAACTTTTCATTAAAATTCTAATAAGCATTAATTCCGTTTATGGAAGAAATAAATACTTTACCTGAAGAGAGAATAGTTGAGATGAACAATATTGATGATTGTTCAATATTCATTATAAACAAAGGCGAAATGGAGATTGTCTTTGAAGCAAAAAATAAGATGAATGTTAAAATCAAGAGAAACAATATTAAAATTTTAGAAGTATTTATTTCATATTTGATTTAGAGAAAGGAGAATATTTTGGCTTTTATAGTTTTATTACAAATCAACCTAGAACAGCCACTGTAATTTCTAAAGGATTTGGAAAACTATTTAAGATTTCAAGAGATAATTTTGTGAATTTGTTGGATCAATTTCCAGATGAAAGAGAAATCTTTCATATGATTAAAGAAAAGGTCCTAATAAATTAAGATTTATCAGATTTATAAGTCAAATGTTATGGATGTAAATCTAATTAACATATGGTCAATTATTGTCCTATTTTACATTTCAGTCCAAATTAGGATAGAGTTCTCAAATAAGCACTTTACCCTCATAATTAAGAAAGAGATGATCCTTACTAGTATAAATTAATTAATATATATTAAGACCAAGAAAGTCTAAGTTTATTAATGCCTTATTATAATAACAGATAATTGAGTAAATAGCTAAAGAATATTAAATGCAGCAAATATAAGATGGCACTCAAGAAGGTACATAAGCTACTCATGTACTTTTATAAGATGATGCATCTGAAACTGATAGCAGAAGTATAATTATATATGAATTATAGCATACTCATAAATGAGAACAAGATCTGTTTCTAGAGTAAATACACACTCTATTTTATCAATGCAATAATAGTCTTCAAACTATAAAATTAGTTAATCTCATATGCCTTAATAGATGATAAATTAATCAGGGAATCGTTTGCCTTAAGTTGATGAGGATGAAGTTGAAATGGTAGAAGATTAAGAATAAGAATAAGATTAAGAGCATTATCCTAACTTTGATGAATAAATGAATAACAGAAAAGAATTCAATCGAAAAAATGATCCTAAACATACTGTTGAAACTGCTGGCTTTGGTAATAAATTTAATAAAGCTAATAATATGGAATAAGATATTGAAAATTCTATTGAATCTGAGGAAGATGATGATGAATATCAGGAAGAGTCAAGTGGTTAACCCTAGTAATAAATGGGTAAATCAATTTCTAAAGGATCTTAAAGCCCTGAAAATTCTGGTACTCAATAAAGAAATACTTAATAAATGGCTTAGAAAGTTACCTTTATTAATTAATAATAATCAACACAATAATAAATAAATTCTTAAGCAACACAATAGTAAATCAATCCTTAAGTACCTAATGTTAAACCTAGAACTTCTATTAAAAGAGCAACAACTAGAACAAACAATACTGCCATTGTTTTTGATAATGTCTTAGCTGCTTTGCAGGAAAATCAAAATTTAATTATCGAATTTGTAAGTGATGTTATATATATATTCCATAGCCAATCATTACATTTCCATCTCTTGGTGATTTTGATAAGATTATGACTTTTAGAAAATATTTCCCCCAACACAATATTTCTGCTGTTTTAAAATTGGTTTAAATATATTAGAAACAAAAAGAACATTTACCAACATATTCTAAATTTTCATTTCTCTATACAGCAATCCGTTTAGGATTAGAATTAGAGAAAAAGATTTTATTAGAAAAAAAATAAGAATAACAAATGTTAGATGATCCAAAACTGGTTAATAAGCCTTAAAAATATTTTAAGTAATATTATTTTCTAATAAAATAGGAGGTAGGCTACTTAAAGATAGAATTGATTTTATATAACTAAAATATAATTTACAGTTATTAATATTTATATACATATTTTGTTTTGAATTCGAATTACTCTAATTCTTTAAATATAATGGATATCACTTAGAGGTTCAAAAGCATGAATAATATAAAATCAAATATTAAAACTAATGCTGTTATTGACTAGGGGTCGATAGAAATATTTAATAGATCTTCATAACATGTTGTATGATATCAAAATAATTACTTAGTTTAATATGACAACAACTATACTCTAATTTATGAATATTTAGAAGGATAAATATACAGCTTAGACTCATTTATCAGGTCATCCTTTTTCTGATAAAGAAAGGGATGAATTCGATAAATAAGTCTCTGTTCAAATTGCAAATTGCTCTTAAAAATTAAAGGAACTTTAACAAATGTAAGAAAATTCTTAAACTAAAACGTAAAATCTAGATCTTATTTAGTGAATATGTACATAAGGAATTAATAATAAGTGGCCTTATTGCTAAATTAAATAAAATTATCTTACTACTTAGAGAATTTAAATATTATAGGTAAAAATCAAAAGCATAAACTTCATAAATTACTATAACTCCTAAAATCCCTAAAAGATCAAATGTTAAAATTGACAAAAAGTATATGATTGAATTTAAAACAAAAAATATCATTCCTTTATAAAATAACTAAAAATCTGAGTTGTCTTTATCATAGAATTTATAAATGTAAATGAAACAATAGAATGATATAAATGAAATAATTTGTATTAAAGAATAAATTAGTGATATTTGTCTATTTATTTAGAATATGCAAAATTTAATATTTTATTAAGAAATGTAAACTGAATAAATATTACTAAATGCTACAGAGAGTTTTAAACATATTGAAGCAGCTAATAACCACCTTTTTAATTCAGTTATTTTAAATGAAAAATTAGGCTCATAGATTGGATCATTCTTTTTTTTCATGGGAATTATATTATTAATTTATGACTTTATAAATGCTTGAAATTATTCATTTATTAAATCATAATTAAATCTATTTTCATTTTTATCATTTAAATTAAAAATCTAATTATTTTGACCTTAATCATTTACTTTATTCATCAAAATTGATTTTTAATAAAATTATTAGGGCAATACTATTTTTAAAGTTTACTATAGTATTATTTTAAATATAAATATCAGTTTTGAATAACAATCAATTTCTTTTCTTAAGATTCATCTATCTCTAACACTTAAAATTTTTGCCATTTTTTTAATTTATTATTAAAATTAAAGAAATCTTACTTAAATTTTAATATTTTACAAATAGTTGTTAATAACATACAATTTTAAATAATGTATAAGATCTTTTGCCTATTATAGTAGGTATGACTTCTTATTAAGAAAAACTCTTATATAGAATTAAAATAAGATATACCAATAGATTGTTTATATATTTTTAAATATAGTATATTAAAATTAAGTTGCTACTTGATTTTATTTGATATTTATTATGTTATAAATAATCATAGTGATGAGTATATTCCCATAAAGTATGTTGTCATAGCTTTATCAAATCGTTCTTTATATTCGGCTGGCTTTATAATTGTTGGCTCAACAATTCCTAAATTAATCGCAGTTTTTAATCTAAAATATTTATATTTATAATTTACTTAGTTTCCATTTTTTTCATAAAATCATAAGATTATAGATAATCTATTATTGATAATTTTATTTTATGATTTTATTTATCTATGATTAATAATAAAGAGTAATCTACAACTGCAACGTCAAGTAAAAACTAAGAATCGTTTTCAAGTGCTTTTTCTAAGAAGTAGTAATCTTATTCTTGAATTGGCAAAGGTTCACCATTTCGATCTATAATATAATTTGTGTCAAGTAGAGTTTTCAGATTTTTACGATTCCATCTTTTAGCCTTACTACCTTTAAGATCATAAACGGTCAATTCACCTTCTAAACCCCAAAAAAGATTTTCCATAGCAATAAAATAAGTAGTTCCTTTAGAATTTTTGATAGTAAACATTCCATAAATTTTATTCAAAACTGAAGGCATTTCAGAGAATATATTTGAATGTGCATGCTCAAAATACTTAGGAGCAAATGATTCAAACGTCTTAAATTCAGATTCTTTAACAGCTTTAAAAATAAATAAATTATCAGATGATTTATAGAAAGTTGATCCACTTTTGCCTCCTGCTGAATTCCAATTAGAACAACTAGCGATTGATTTAATAAACTATTTAATTTTAATTCCATTTAAGATTCTAATAAGTTCAAATTATTTTGGATAATATATTTAAACTGTAACACATTTAGAAGGTTTTCTTGGGGATTCTGCTGTAGTTTAATTTATACTTTATTCTTCTTCTTCCATATATTGTAAATTATTTGAACTCGTCTTTTTTAGTTATGAAATGGATTTGCTTAATTTAATTTAAAATTCTATTGGTTTGGATTGTTCTTTTAATATTTTAGCAGATTCATTTTCTTTTATTTAAGATTTACCTTCGATATTTTCTAAAAGTTCTGTAAATCTATATGTAATTTCATATAACTCATAATATTTTGAATGATTTAAAGCAGCAGCGATTAAGCCTACATCATAATGATTATAAATTGGAATGTAGTCAAAAAAGGATTTGGTTTGAAAGTTGGTTTAATCGTAATTGATAGCTAATCTTGGCCATTTTTCAACTAAATATTTTAAGAAATTCTGTTAACAATGATCATTATCAAGGTTTTTTTCAGTTCCTGTATCTCCTTAATCTTCAATATAACTTAAATTATCTTAAAAAGGAGATTCAGGAGATTGAGTGAATTAGATAGGAGATAAATTTTAAGTTGGATATGAATTTTCACTATATTATGTTGATTAAATTATTGTGGAATGATTTTATTAATTTTTTCTTAAAGATTGATTCATAAAAGGCACATTCTCGCTAGATATTAATGAAAACTTTGAAGTATTTGATCGAGCATTATCAGATTCGTTTTTCATTTTACTTTATTTCTATTGTTGTTCATTAGTTTCTATTTATTATATAGATTAATATAAATGCATGTTTTCATATTCTAAAGCAAGAAAATCTGGATATTAAATCGATTTTATTCTTTCAATAAAGTTACTGATGCAATTTATGGATTTTTCAGAAGGTGTATTATTATTTTTATCAAATTATGTATTTAAATTTTATATGGATTATGTAGATGCACTCATGTAACTATTTCTAAAACTTTTATCAGCATTTTAAATAAGTTATAAAAATTTTTGTAGAAAACAGATTAAATTATCCTTTCTTTTATCGATTTCCTCTTTATCAGATTTTTCAATATATTGTCTTACATCTTCAGAGTCAAATAAAAAAAGATTAATTCTGTAAATTTCAAATAAATTAGTAAAGAATTTAATTTAATATTCATTACATTCAAAAACTCTTTCAATTTAACTATGATTACATCCATCTAATTTATCTCCTTATTCATTAATCTCCCCTTCAAATTCAAGCCAATCTTTTTTATAAATGTCTTTTAATTTTAAAGAATTTTTGATAAGATATTGTATAAATTTATAGAAAGGAAATTCTAAATGATTCTTTTCTAATTTAAAAGATCTAGTTAATTATCTATCACAATTGGAATTAAGACACTTAATATAAGTAATAATATTTAAATCGATCTCTTCTTGAAATCTATAGTCTGTCTCTCCTTATAAATTATCACATTATGTTGAAGTTTCATCATTCAAAGAATAAAGATTAAGAAAACTAGATGCTTTCTTAAGTTCTTTGTTTAAATTAGTACTAACTTTAATTTATAAATTTGATTATTTTTTTTTTTCAACTACACATCGAACAAATGCTCCTGGTCCATATCTTATAGAAACATGATTAAACTTATTAGTATAACATGATCCACATTTTGAACCATGATTCATAGCTTTATCACTAATGTACTTTCCTAAACTTACATATTCTAGATTTTGAGAAGCATCATCAGATTTAAAATTCATATTCACATGAACTTTCGCTTTTTCTTTTTAGCAATCACACAATTAACAAAAATAAGAAATCTTTTTATTATTAATATTCTTAATATTTTCTTAAACATAATTATCCAAACTTTCCTCACTAATATTTAATAATATAAGATATTTACTTATTTTTTTTTTATATATCATGAATTTTATTAATTACAGCTGGATAGTAACGTAATTTGCAAAGTTTAATTTCTGAGTTTTCATAATCTGTGAAAGATAAATCAGAAAAATCTGATATTTCACCGCATGTAACCATGGGAGATAATTCAATATCATTCAATTTATATTTAAGATCTAAATCTTATTTAATTCGGTAATCTAACATAATCATTTCATATTCTAAAGACATTGAATAATAAAAAAAGCTACAAAGTTGTTATACACATTATTTAACATTCAATAATTCATTTATTTTTGGTCCACTTAAAGTAATTTACAGTGAATTATTTGATTAAGGAGTATAAATGAATAGAAATGTTTAATCTTTATTTTTTTTTTTAATAAATAAGCTTCTAATGATTTTTTATCTTATTCATCTAATTAACAATATAAATTTGGATTTTATTTAATAGATTCTGGATCACAACAAACATAAGATGCTGTGTCAGACTTACCTAAACAATCTATATCACAACATTTATTAAAAACATCAGCAGCTTTCTAAATCCTACCTTAAACTGCTTATTCAATTTTTTCAAGTTTATTTTTTGAACAATATATCGAAACAGTTATATCTTTTTTCACTAATTCATTTAACAAAATGTTGTTTATACTTTTCTCAATTAAAATAATGTTTGGATTCAATATCTCAATTTATTCCAAAGCTAATTATAAATATTTATTCTAATTCTTTACTACACTATCGAAATTCTTAATATCTATATCCAAAGATCCACTCAATAATAAAAATGTAGGAGATTTGTGATGAGTTTTCATTCTCCTATGTGCTATGTTTTTTCTTACAGTAACTCCTTTCAAATATCTAGTAGCTGTGTAATTGATAAATGGGATTATTTTGAATTTAATTTAATCAACCTTGTTCTTCATTCTATATAACTTATCCATCTAAAGGTATTTCAAATCTTCAACAGCATTTATTATAAATTATTTCATTACTCCTTACCAATTCTCATTTATTCCAAACTCTCTAATTTTCATTTCCAAAGTTTCTTCAAATATTTTAAACATCTTCTATTTTAATTTCTTTTACTTTTGTTCTATTTCATCTCCTATAATCATAATTTCTGGAAGTTTAAACTAATCAATTGATAATGATTGGTTTTATTCCTTTAATATTTAAGGTGCTAATTATAAAGTAGGCGGGGGAGTAGTCTTTTAATAAAATTAAAAAAACAATATATACTTCTTTTATAGATTCTGGTAATTTTTCATTTATAACATTAAATGATTTTGAATGTCTTCTCATTTACTATTAATCAGCAACTCCAAGTGTATTCTTATCTTGAACCATATTCCCATTTTCTCTTAACTCCTTATTAATCTCAATATAGCAATCCTGACATAATCGAACCTTACTATTCATTACACAATTATACTTTATTTTTTTTGATATCTTAATAATTTTTAAAGATTGTTTTCTCCATAAAGAAATTAGAACAACTATTTTAAGCTTTAAGTCAAAATCTATACCTATCGCAGAATACGTCTCCACAATTTCGACAGTGATGTTTCCTTCTAAATATAGCTTTAAATGGCGATTAACACTTCTTGCAATTTTTAGCGTTTTTATCCTACACCCACTTCGTAGTATATAATAACTATTAGTTCTTCATTCTAAATCTCTTAAAATTAATAATAAATTTTTAATCTAAATAATATAAATCTTTATCATCAATATATATGTAATTGATGATCAAGTTATTAAGAATTTATCAAAAAGTCTAAATCTGCATCATATTCTTTTTTTTGTCAAATTATCAAATTATCAAATAATCATTATTTTATAAATATTATTTTATATGGATAATTCTTAAAATTTACAACATTTATTAGATAGCATAGACCAGGATCTTGGTTACGAAAAGATTCGAAAATATGGACGAACCTATGGATTTCATAATATGTATGTTTTATTTTAATGATATTTAATTAGATATTATAGAAGGTAAGTATGGACTAAACTATTAGGAATAAATGTATAATTATAATATCAAGAAAGAGAAAAATGTCTTCAATATGATTAATTAATTAAGGATGTTAACCGATCATTGAATAGTATCTAGCAAATTAAAGACTTTAAAGAAATGTATTCTTTATTTTATTTTTAAATCAAGGGAGCAACTAAAAAAATGCTTAATGGAAGTATTAGATACACTTTTTAGTCGCAATCCCAATTTCTCTTATTATCAAGGCTATCACGATGTGGCATCTATTTTAATACTAGTCTTAGGTGTAGAATAAGGTTATATTGCAGCCACTTTTGCTGCTTAAAACTTCTTTAAGGATTATTTAGACTAAGAATTAGCTACTACCATTACTCCATAATATCAATTTATTAGATAGTTATTATTACTATATTCGAGAGACACATCAAATAAAAAACTTAGAGAATAAATGTAGATTATCGAACATCCAACTTGTGTTATTCCATGGATACTTACATGGTTTTCTCATTCATTAGAAAATTTAAACGATATATGTAGAATTTGGGATTACCTTCTATGTTCTTCATAAAATACAATATTATATGTATGTGCTGCTTTTATTATTGTTCATCATGATAATTTGGATATAACAAATGAAGATGATCCAATGGGATAATTTTAGGAGTTTTTTTAAAATCTTAATAACAAAGAAAAAATTTAAGATCTCAAATTAGAGAAAGTATTATAATTTGCAAGATCTTTGGAAAGTCAATATTAATTTGAACTTATATGCAACTAAGAGCATATTTAATTCTCTTAAAAGTTTTTAATCTAATATATATTATTAGTTCCATTGTTTATGACCATAATTTTAAGTCTTAAATATCATATTATAACTCTTTAAATGAATAATAGAATTCAATAGCAAAAATTGTGTCCAGATTCTTAAACAATAAATAGGATACCATGATCTATTTAGGTGGGATAGCATTAAGTTTTTTTATCCAAAATTATATAATTAAAAATTGATATAAGTATTAATATTATTATTTATCTGTTAATGATAAAACAATTAATTTCATCTATTATTGAATGTGAAAAAGCATTGGAAAACATAAGAATAGAATTAAATTAATAGTCCTTGTTTTCCTTAAAACCTATTATGGAAAGATTGGATCAACAAAATAAAGGCCATATTACTTCTTATGATATTCTTTAATTTTGTTAAGATAACGATATACAATGTTAACACTATGATGCCTTTTTGTGTGTTAAATATTTTGATGTTAATAAAGATGGCAGAATTACTTTCGAGGAGTAAATGACTATTATAATTACATAGCTTTACAATTTAAATGTTATCAAAAACTGATCATGAGATTAGATTTGTAGCTGCTGTTAGAGAGCCGTACTTTATAGAAAAATAAATGTGTTTACCTGAAATAATAGAGACTGGACTATCATACTATTTTGGTGAATTACTAATTTATTTAAGAGAGTAATTGGAAATAAAGATGCTTTTAGAAAAAGAAAATTTTAATTACTTTAAACTTTTTTAACAATTAGATAAGAGTAATAATGGTGTCATTAAAATCAGTGATTTTCAAAATTATTTTAATCTAAGTTAAGAGGATACCAATTATTTTTTTATGATGGGAAATCATAATTAGACTATAGATTAAATTAATTTACTTGATATATTTGCTATAACTCATTTTAAATCTGAAAATATAATATAGGAGAAAATATAGTCACCATTAAAGCAAAATAACTTTTAATAATGCGTTTATGAAAATGATGAAACTTTTCAATCTCCTGAATAAAGATCAACAGTTAAATACAAGAAAAATTAATTGAAACTATTAAATAGTGATTAAACTTAAAGTAATGCAAGTAGTATTTTTGTGGATGAATTAACTAAAAAATTACAAGATTTTACCTTCACTCCTAAATCAAATGATACCAAATATTCTATAGAATTAAAATCTTTTGATAAAGTTACTTATCAACAATTATATCAGTTACTTCTTAAATGTAAAATATTATAAAAAACACAGCAAAAATTGATTCAAAGACTTGATTTTTGTTGCAATTCTATTTTCAAATTCCTAGATCAAGAAAATAAAGATTTCATAACAGAATAAGACTTCTATTCAGGTTTTAGAAGATTGAAAATCTAAATCAAAGGATTGGTAAGAGATATAGTATTAAATTATGGTTAAGACTCTAAAATAAATTATTAATAATTTAAGAAATTGATCTTTTTTGAAAATCAAGAAGACTCAAATAAAGATTAATTATCCAATGTTTAAATATTTAGCAACGTTACTATAGATTACATTAGATAATTATTTCAAGAATAAATTGATATAGAATAATTTAAAAAAGCATATATTTAAAATCTATTAAAAAAAGTTAAATGGAATGATAACTCTGCGCTTATTACAAAATAAGTCGAAGATTTGTTTAATAAATACAATGCTTACCCGAATAACAGAGAATTAGCAATGTTAACGAATTAATTATAAAATTTATATATTTGATTTTATTAATATGTATCTATTTAAACTTTTTATTTTGGATTTTATATTTAATCTTTTGAAAAAGTTGAGCTTAAAAATATATAAATGCATATCTAAAATTATTTTAGACAAATAAAAATCAAATTTAGATGAATATACAACAAAATTTTATAATCTAATTCGTTTTATTAATATTTATAAAACAATAATGAAATTCTTGATTGTTTTTATGATTCTATTAGCAACCTTTATTTCACCTAGCACTTGTATATTAATTTAGTTTATTTAGAAATTGAATTAAATAATTAAAATGGAATATTAGATTGTGAATGCCTTGGATAATTTAATTGCCCTTGTGGAAACAAAGATGTATGAAGTTTCTTATCATTTTAGATTTTGTACGTAATGAGAAGTGGATAAGATAGACTTATGTTTAAATTGAATAATAAGGAAAAAGAATACATTAAAGAACTAAACTAGTAATAAAAGCATAAGCATAAATGAATATACTTATACCTGAAAACAATTTTTTGATAATTATATTTGAAATTTAAAGTCTGTGATAAATTTTTGAATGAAAATGTTAACCAAAGATTAAATATTGATCTCTATAGCTTAAATTTAGCTAATATGTATGATAAACAAAAACTTAAGCAGCTTGAACATTTCAAAACACCAAATATTTTAATGTACATAAAATTCTTTTAGTTTTTCTTTCAAATTGTGAGTGTGATGATTGAATCTTAAAGTCTATTATTTTGTAAAAAATTTATCTCTTCGGCGAATGAAAAGTTTGTTTGAGAAAATTTCATTATAAAAATTAAATAGTTATTTATATGGGATTCATATCATCATTTTTATTTTATTTTGTACCTGGTGTAGGTGTAGCTACATACTACTCATTTAGGTTAGGTCCTTAATTACCTATTGCTTGTAGAAAGATGGGGTATTATTTAAATTTATTAGTGATAACGCATAGGATTAGGTTATGGAGCATTTAAAGTTATACTAAAGGTTAACTTACCTAAAGATATCGTTAAATCTAATGAATTTATTAAATTAATGAGGTACATGGAAATTGTTTATATTAGATAAACTGAATAATAAGCTAATGCATTAAATAGAGAATTCAAAACTAGTTTGCATAAAATCAAATAAGAATTAAAAGAATAGATTCCAGAAGAAATAACATAGAATCCTCATTTATAATTATAATTAAAGGATTACAGAAAAACAAATAATAATTAATTAAAAAATACTATATTTGGTTCTGATACAATTTTTAGTTTATTTTAAGAGAGAGATAGATTAAAATAAAGCAAACAGTAAAAAGATAGATTAAATGAATTTACAAGAAAGCTTTGAGCACATATAAAATTTATCAAAATTTAAAAGCATTTTTAGAGTATTTTAATTAATTATGCAAAAAATAATAAAATATTATTTTGATTTATTGCATGAAATCTTTAATATATATATATTAATTATTCGAAATTATTTGTATAACTTTAAAATATTAAATAATATTTTAGAAGGAAAAAAGCAATTTAATTTGATCAAGATTGGATATATTCATAATATTACATGAGCATGTTGATTTAAATGTTGATTTATTAATATTTCTTAATAACAAATTATTTTTGATTTTTATGGAATACTATCATATAATATATGAATTGAACTTATTTTTTTCATAAGAATAAATATTTTTATTATAGTGTAAATTTACAAAGAATATATTCGTATAGTTAATGAGGATTAGAGTATGAATATGAAAATCATGCGATATATAATTAATATTTTGTTCTTATTTATGATCATTGATGAATCCTTAAAAAAAAGAACTCCTATTCACAATTTAAGAAAGGCTACTTTAATAAAGGATGAAGTAGATAACTATAAAGTCTACCGCTTTGAGTAATTCTCGATGAAAAGTAATTATCAATTTTAAGAAGAAAATATCAGTCTCCATAAAAGTCATGCTACAGTTATAAACTTTTAAAAGAATGATATTCTTTAAGATCTTAATTAAAGTTGTGTTTGTGAAGAATGTGGTGGAAGAATAGCTAAGTAGAGAATAGTGATGATTGATAAATTAGAGAGTAAGTAAATGATTAGTTCTTAAAAATAATCTTATTCACCTCCTTCTTAAAATAGACAATCAGTGATTGATTGTAGTTTACTTGGATCATAACAATTTAGTATATTATGACATAAAATAAGGTGAAAGATAAATGATGTTTAGCCTAAAAAAGAGTGTAAGAAGATCAATAAAACCTGTTTTATAAGTGATATAAGCTTAGAATATGATGAAAAAAATGGTTAATAGCAATCATTAAATAATGTAGAGAAGAAGTTTACAATCAATTGAAAAATCAGACACTTTATTTGAAAAAGTTTAAATAAAATTGAAATCTCATATAAGAAGATCAATTAATAATTCTCCTATTCAAATAAGAGCTCGAACTGATGCATCTACTTATTTCTTGCCTGTATTAAAAAAATCAAAGATGTAATAAATATAATAAATAATTCATAAACCTGATTTTCAAATTATACTAAAAAAATAACCTTAATTATTGAAGAGTGAAAAATTAAACTAGACTAAAACATTACAATAACGTTTATTATTAACCTATCTAAAAAAATCCGCTTCTCAATAGAATTCAGTTAAAATAAAGAATTTTAAGTATTAATATAAAAATTGATAATAAATGAAATATTAAATAACTAAATTGAATAATCAAAAAAGGAAAATAAATAGAAAAAACATTCATTTTTTCTATTTTTTAATTGCTGTTTTTCTAATTTTTAATGGTATTTTTTTTATTTTTTATTCTTCATTTTTAAATTCTATTAGAATACAGGACATATTGTCTAATCCCCAAATAGTCTCTTCAGTTATTGAAGGAGCTAAAATTTCATTCATAATTGACTTCAATTTAATTTCAGCTTAAATAATATAAAATAAAAATTTACATGATTCTTTACTATTTTTATATCTTTTCTGTTAAATTTTCCCCATAATCATTTAAACCTTCCCAAATTCCATCACAAGCCATAAAAATCATTTATACATTTTTATATACTCTAATATCAGGTATTGCTATCACCATATCTTCTTTATATTAATAATCTCCAAAAGCTCTAGATAAAGATAGAGATCCACAAACTCTTCCATCAGCTACAAATCCACCTGCCTTACAAATTCTTGATCTTTCTTTTGCATGAGTAGGCTTATGATCAAAACTCATAATGATAGCTCTTCCCTTTTAAATACCTACAGATCTAGAGTCTCCGATATTTGCACAATATATCTAATCCTTAGTTATTAGAATTATATTTGCTGTGGAGCCACTTTCATCTATAATAGATGTTCCTATTAATTCTACAATTTTTTTAGGTGCTAAGTTGGACAATTCACTTAAATCAAAAAGTTGTTTATTAAATTGGTTTTTTTAATTCTTAATATTTTTAATCACTTTAATATTATTCAATATTACCATCTTCGACAGGCATTTAAAATCTTTCTTCTACTAAAGCATTTAATCCCTCTGCAGTTATTAACCATTTATCAATATTTATAAAGGATTCTTTCAAACTCTCTTAGTATTCTTTGTTTCTAAATTTAATATTTGATTCTAAAAAACGCGGTAAATATTTAGAAACAACTGACGAAACTTCGAATCCTCCATGACCATCTAATATTCCAAATAAATATTCTCCAGTAGACATTTATTCTTTTATAATTGCATCTTCCTTTAGTAAATAAATAAATTTATTTAATTACCATAGTTTTTCTCCATCCTTACATTGAGGCGCAAGTAAATGTAAAATCATTATTCTATCCTTATTCGATTGTGAATTTTGTTTTAGGTTTTGTTAAATAAATATCATCGATACTCATAATTTTGAGCTTAAAATTAATTTTTTTATTATTAAATCATAAATTATAATATTTTTCATAAAAATAATAAGAAAAACTAAACTGTATTGAATTTTTGATAACGAAATACACATAATTTAGAATTAGAATAAATATCAATATTGATTTATATAATATTTATTAACATGATGAATGAATTATGAAAATATTTATTTTCTAATTTAAAATCTGGGTCTTAATTTATTAAAGCTCTGATGTTCTTATTATAAATATCATCTAAATATTATAATATATGTAACCTAATCAAACTCCTATTCCTGGATCAGTAGAAATCATTAAAGGTAATAGAGTAATTGATATCTTTTTTCAGATAAATTATATTGGATTTCAGATCGATAAGCTCCTCGTAATCAACCAAATGCTTTTTATTTCTGTATTGATTAGGTACAGTATTTTCTAAATTTTTAAGGATCTTGTATATGAACCATTTTTTGCTGATTTTGGTCCATTAAATTTAGGTCACACATATCGATTTGTAACAGAGTTGGAAAAATTGCTTAGTGATAAGACATATTAATAATATGCTATTTATCATTATACAAGTTTAGATAGTGCTAAAAGGGCAAATGCTGCTTACTTGATGGGGGCTTTCTAAGTCATTATACTTAAATATAGTGCAGAAGAAGCATGGAAACCATTTTTGAATGTTAAACCTGCTTTTTAGGATTTTAGAGATGCTAGTTATGGATAATGCACTTATAAATGCACTGTAGATATTATTTTTATAATACAAGATCCTTCATTGTTTAAGAGGACTTGAATATGCCATAAAATTGAAATGGTTTGATGTAAGAAAATTCAATCTGAGAGATTATGAATTTTATGAAAGAGTAGACAATGGAGATTTAAATTGGATTATTCCAAATAAATTTATTGCATTTTCTGGACCTTCGGCTACTTAAAAAGATCAAGATGGAGTAAAATTTATTTACAAATAAAATTATTAGAATCGTACATTTACTCCTGAAGAATATGTTCCAATATTCAAACAATTTGGTATTACATGTGTTGTGAGATTAAACAAAAAAGCTTACGAAGAATAAAGATTTATTAAAAATGGAATTAAACATGAAGAAATTTATTTTCTTGATGGTTCTGTTCCTGGAGATGATAAAATATTAAGATTTTTAGAAATCGCTGAAAAAGAAAATGCAGTAGCTGTACATTGTAAAGCAGGATTAGGTCGTACAGGTACATTGATTGCAGCTTACGCTATTAAACATTATAGGTTAAATGATATTTGATAATTAGATTTCCAGCCCCAGATTTTATAGGTTGGATTCGTATCTGTAGACCAGGTAGTATATTGGGACCATAATAGATATTTTTGCTTGTAAATTTATTTATAATAAAAAAATATTTTTTTAGCAAAAATAAAATTGGTTGATAAGTTTGGGAAAAGATTCAACAATATGGAATTAAGTTAAATAGATAGCTGCTGAAGTAAATATCGAAAAAAGATTAAAAGATTTATAATTAGGACCTATGAGTGAAGGTAATTTAATCTTGTTATACTTTTATAATAGCTGATAAAAATAAAGCAGAAAAAGGTGATTAAGATTAAGCATAGACTTTGAATAGAGCCAAATAAATGAAGTAAATATAAATAATCTATATTTTAAGTTAAAATTCCCCTGGGACTAAAAAATGAAATAGATGATTTGTTATTTTATAAAAATAATTATCAAATACATTTAAATTTAAAACCAGAATATTTAAGATATTAAGTCCAAAATTTAGAAATAAAAAATAAATTAAGTTGATCAAAATTCAATAGAAAGTGAGATAGAGAGTTAAGTTCTTCTAAATTATTAATTATTTATACTCTTAAAACCTAAGGATAAAGAATTGAAATTTCATTTAAAATCTTAAAATATTAAAATTGGATAAATAGTTTTAAATAAATATCAATAAATCAAAATTAAGTTTAATAATAATGTTTATATATTGGAACTTAAGGTGTTTAAGCAGTGTTTTTATCGATTAAGCTTGGAATATTTTCATTTTAAAATGCTATATCTAAAAATAATAGAAGTATAAATCAATACAATCTATAAATTCTCGAAATTTCTAAAAATAACTTTTACGATATTGTATGTCTGTATCGATTCCACAATGACCAACATTTTCAGGAATCCATAATTCATATAAGTTGTGTGATTTTTATGCTAATTTTTTTGCATGGTCATTTGAAACAACTTTATCATTTTCACCGTGCATTATGAATATTGGACATCGAATGAGTTCGATTCTATCAATATTGGGAAATAAATCATAATATGGAGTGTCTTTAATTTTATTACTTATAACTCTTAATCCTGAGCTGAATCCACTTTCTATAATCAATCCCCCAATAGGATATTAAGGATTTGATGCCAACGTAATACTAGGACCTGAACCAATGCTGTAACCATAAACAATGATTTATGTTGGTTTATATCCTAATTAATTAATCAAAAAATTGTAAGCCACTTGTATATTACGAATAAAGCTTATGTCATCACTTTTTCCTTCGCTCTAACCATATCCACTATACTCATATGCAAAAATATTAGTTTTTGTTTAATTTACAAGTTCTATTGAAATAATAACAAAATATTACTTATTAATTTATCTATCATAATTCCTAAATCACAAGCATTTCCATGACTGAACAATATAACATATTCACTATCCTAATCTAAATAAACTGATGCTATTTATTAGTTATTATTTTAGTTCAGAAAATATGATGTAATTTTACAAATGTCTGATCTGACTACTTCCTCTTCTTAATTAATTTTCCTATCTGCCATTTTAATGAAATCATATTCTGGATATAATCTTCACATAAATTCTAAACTTACTCTGGATTCCTCACTGTCTTTTTTGTTCTCTTTTAATTTTAATGATCATTTTAGAGGGCCAATTATTTTTCAGAGTTTCCCTGCTAGTTGAAATATCCACTGTCATCAAAAGAATAGTATCGTTACTTTTTATTAACTTACTAATTCTTTTTTTATCTCAATCTAAGTTCATAAGTTACTTGAGGTGGACGAAAAGCAAACAAATGAACAATGTTATTTCTAAGGCCGCACATACTAAAAGACTGAAATATGCCTGTTACAAAGTGTTACATTCTGTAAATAATAATAACTATATATTTTATAAAAAGTTTGTATTCTTTTTTTTTAAATAGATATTATATATATATGTCAAAACTTATTGTTAATCTTTTGGATGGACTTTGTTGAATATAAAGTTGTTTTAGTGGATGGATTTGTGGTTAAACTCTTCTTCTTTTTAAATATATATCTTTCTGTTTTCAAAGGAGATAATCTTGGTGATGAAATACTATTTATATCGAAAGATAGGATTGAATTTTAATTGCTGGTACTAATTCTAGTTTGAGTTGTAAAGTTAGTGATTATACGAGGCTTTTTATTAATTGGAGTAAGATATTTAATCTCTCCTTATCCCTTCTTTTTCATAAAAGGTCTTAAAGTACATGTTTATTCTTCTTTTGGATTAGATATTTTTGTAAATTATTAATTTACTTTGAACAACTCCGAAACTAACTTAGATCTTTATTCGAACGATAGACGCGTATTCTTTATTGTTAATATAAATATAGTGATGAATTAGTACTTTTATTTGCCATATCAGATCTGTCCTATTAGCACAATAAGACAAATATCTCAATAAATTTACAAAATCAGTTGAATAATAATTCTCATCGCCTATTTCTCTCATTTTTCTCATTAATGTTCTAAATGCTATCGAAACTAATCACTTTACTATTACTTTGAGAAGTTCCTTCATCTTTTATAACTTATTTGAATTCATCCAAATCGATGCATTCTTAAATAATATTTATACAACATACTATTCCCATCACGATCAGTCATTTCAAAAAATGCTTTTAGAAGACCTAAATTAACAGGATAATTGTTTTTTTTTAACATAGAGTACAGTTCATCCATTTCGATTGTGTCTAATAATATTATGATATTTTTATACTTGAGTGATCTCTATCAATCAAATGGAATGTTTCTGTAACTATTTCATCGTCAAATAATTCCTTCTCTGTTTTTCTATATTTCTCCTTTACCTTAGATGAATGTCTAGAATTGAACCAACTTTTTGTTTCTTAAAAATGAAGTACTCTCTCAGCTGGTGGTAATATTTACATTAAAAATTTATATATTTATTTGTAATAAATTTCTTATATAATATTGTATGTAATACATAAATTTTGTTTGGATAATTATAAAAAATTTAAGTTATTTTATGATTACAATTTCAAACATCTGAAATATAAGATTAATCTTTTACGATTTTTGGTAACGTTCTAAAGCTATCCTAAGGTATTCTATTATTTTGATGGTTTGAAGTATTCTCAATCTTAACATTTGGACTGAAAGAAGAATTATTTAACTAAGATATTCTAATAGTTATTTCTAAATTTCGTACACTTTATTTTAATTAGAAAATTAGTACTCCCCTTTTTATTGTTGAATCTAAACTTTATTTTTTTATTGAGTATTTTAAAAAGGCATTTTTCTTATTGCATTTTATTTATTCATTAACATTGGTAGATCTGTAGAGTTTCTTTTAATGTTCATAACACCTTTCTATTAGATTATAACTTTATTTTGGTTGTTAACATTCTATTTTTAAAATTATAAAATACTTATGCAATCTAAGAACTTTTAGAGGAACTTCTCATTTATTTTTCTTTTTCTTCTTTATCTTTTTTAGTTCCTTCTGAGCTTTTTATTTAATGCTATTCATTTGCATGAGCCAATTTTAATGCTTAATGAATATTAATAATTACTTACCACAAGCTTTAGCTAATTTTTTTAATTGTAGTTTCCTATTATTAAAAGTTCCAAGAAATGATATTTAAGAACAATTGTAATTATTTTTAATAGGACCTCCTTTATAAATCAAATCAAATCCTCCAATTTGTTCTTCATTTCCATTTAATATTTTTTCAACATCAATAATTGTAAAAACATCATCAAGTAATCCACATTTTAATTCAAAATCAATAGGAGTATTAGATGTCATAGAAGGACTTTTGTTAATTTACTTGTTTAATACCTTGCATTCACTTCCAAGAGCCAAGGCTTTAGTTGAGAATCAAATAAGATATCAAACCCATAGAGTTCAAAACAATGTTTATCATTTATGATGATTTTTTAAACTGCTAATAAAGATTTGATCATCAATTATTAAACATTATAAAAACATTCTTAAACCTTGTCCTAACCATATTTAGTCATAAGAAATAACTTCAATTTTTGTAAATCCCATTTACCTCCTAATTTTTCATCATAATTTTCTGATGTCTTTTAAATTGCTACATTTGTTAAATGAACATCTAATAATCAATTTATAATTCTTACAAGTATTGGTAATATCTTCATTATCATATCTATGATGAGTAAATCTTGCGAATCCTGTACGATATAAATATAAGGTCAAAGGAGAATAAGATGTACATAACAAGTAGATTCGAGTATCAAACTTCTTGCCTCCTATTAACAGCGGATCTGCTATATATCTTTATACTATGTATGATTCAGCTGATGGATTTTCAGGATTAAATTTAACTTAATTTTTCCATTAAGAAATCTATTAAATTTTGTTAAATAAGAATA
This sequence comes from Paramecium sexaurelia, assembly GCA_000733375.1. NCBI lineage: Eukaryota > Ciliophora > Oligohymenophorea > Peniculida > Parameciidae > Paramecium > Paramecium sexaurelia. Next base: position 111,278 of record JPFM01000019.1, read on the forward strand.
TGCCTCTTCCTTGAGATTTACCTATCTATTTAATATAATTAATTTAAATTTATACTGGTTTCATAATCCATGCAGTTTTATTATCACCCTATTTCTTAAATTCCTCATTAAATATAGGATATTCACTAGGCAAATGATAAGTAAGTGGAAAAAAATTATAACTAAGTCGTTAAATTACTATATATACGCATTAGCTTCTTCGATTTTACCTTCTTTTTCTAATGTTCTTTTGTACTTTTTAAGATTCTTTATCATAAGGTCTTTCCGAGTTAACTAGTTGAAATAGAAAATTAAGTAATACTTCATAATGATTACGAAAATGATTAATTTTTTAATGAGGTTGCATATGAATATGATCCATAACTTCATGAATCCATTCTTTTTCTGCCCACATAATATCCCAATCATCACCATCAGTTTCTTTCCAATTTCTTCTTTTGAATGCCTTTCATTATTTATGCAATAATATTACTTCTAATATACAATTTCTAAAAGATGTTTTATATTTGATATTTGTACTACTAATTAGATATTTAATTACAAATGATTTGCATAATTTTCTTTTTTAATGTATTTTCTAAAATATTCTGACATTATTGAATAATTTTTATATTTTAATTATCATATATAAGAGTCAATTTATATCTTTGAATTCGCTTCTAAGTTTACTCAATGTCATTGAATTTCTCATAATTAACTCCATAATTTCTTACCCTGGGATTTATGAAATATTGTCATCATCTCGGCTAAAGTTTAAATTGAAATAATTACAAATATTTATCATCGTCTGCATCATCATCTTTGTTATCATTATCACTTTCTCCTTATGATAATTATTATATAAATGTGGTTTCAGTATTTTAGAATTTAGATTAGTTAATATTAAATTTAGTTTGATTATCTTCTTCGTAATTCTCTACATTATTATTACTCTTTAATCTTTCCAATTCTTAAGTTAAAGCGAATATATGTTTTCTTAATTCTCCATCAGGAGAATCTTTAAATATTATCAGACTTTCATAAGCGCTTATTTTAGATCTCATATCTTATAATTATTCTTCTAAAAATGGAACACGATCAGCAATCAATCTATATTCAATATTTTATTTTTCAAGTTTATCAATTTTTTCTCTCATATTGGAATTTATTTCATATAAATCCTCTATTTCTTCTTCCAATTCTTAATTCATCTATTCCAATACTATGTTGGTTTATGAATTATCAATTTAAGGATCTTACAGTTAAATATTATTATGATTAGATGAAGCAGTTTAAGGTCTTATTCCCTTAGAGAAATTCATGCTTTATGATAATTTTGATTCTTATTTACTATCTTTAAAAGCTTATGCCAAATTATAATCTTGTTAAGTAATTATCTGGTTATCTAATTTGTCTAAGAATACAGTCCAAAGTATATCATATTTATAAGCATATTTTTAAGTACAAGGATTACTTTCAATAACAAGATCTTTAAGACTTGGCATTAATTTAATGCTAGTAACTAATTATTCAAAATCAGTAATTTAGTTATTACCAATTTAAAATATTTTAAGATGAATCATCAATCCCATCTCTATAGTGTTGATAAGATTATGATTTGCATATAATTTTTAAAGTCTTTTACATTCACCTAATGGTTGTAGGGTTGATATTTAATTGTTATTTAGATTCAAATCTATTATATTATGTAATACACTAATTCCAATCACATTTATAAGTTTATTTTATTATAATGAAAGACTCTTTATAGCTCTAATAAATTAATATAGAATTACATCAATTCTTAAAATGGAACTTCTTATGTACTTTCAAAAATTAAGAGGTTTTTTTCATTCAAAGACAAGTGAGTAACTGATTATAAATCAGAACCATCGCTATTAGAACAAATAAATTGTTTTGTGATTAATTTTCTAGCATCTACCAAATTTTATGCAGATATAACTGGAGAAGGTTCGATTATTTTTTAAACCTTTTTTGTCTCTTTAGTATCAGTCTAATCCTTATCTTTTTAGTCACCAATTTTTTATACATCGTCTAATTTTCTATTACTTGAACTTAGACGAAGGATTGGATTTTTTTTGAATTATAATTACATTTTCGAAATTGGTTTTGGTGGTAATTATTGAATATTTGTTTCTGAAAATTGTTATGATGTTGTTGATGATTATTGTTAAGTTTACAAATGATTATCATGTATTTATGGTAATTTTGGTCTTAAAACATTTATTCTTTTTTGCATCATATTTATATTTGCATTCTCATAAAGACTTGGATATACTTTCTATTAAAGTAAATGTCGATTTTTGATGTGTTCTTCTAACTTTTAACTTTCTTCAAATTTTCTACCGCAACCATGAGGACAGTCGAAAGTATTCATCAATTTAAATTTTTTATTAAATATTTAATATATATATACTTTCATAAACTTATGCTCACATCATCTAACTGTTAATGCTATTGGTTTATTTCTTATTTTTGACTCTTTTTGCAATTACTATGATATCGCTTTAAATGAGTTAGTAGCAACGTATGAGATTAATAATCTTTGAAACACATAAAGCAACAAAATATATGGTAATTTTAACAATGTTTCTTCAATATATGAGGAAAAAACACACTGCTTATACCAGAAAAATCACAAGAAGGACATTAAAAAATTTCTGATGAGTTATCTTTTGATTAATTCTATTTTAAATTCTTGATACTCTAAACAAACAGTTTAGTTATTGCTCTGAGATATCTAAATTTATTTTTACTATGATATGCCTTTATATATTCAAAATCTAATTATATTGATTTATTAGCCAATGAATTTAACTATCTAAATTTCTATACAATCATATTAAGTTGTTTATAACATTATTCAGGTGATAATTGTCCCTTAGGAGTCATTTAAAATAATTGCTAAAGTTTTATATCTTCTTCACTTTAAACAATTGAATCTATATAATTTGTAGGTTTAGATGATTTTCTTCCTCGTTTTTTTGGACCATCTAATTAAAGTTTAGACTCCTCTAATTATTCAAATTTTTTGTTTTATTACTCTCCATCAGTAGATGTTAAATTCTTTTTAAATAATATGTTTGTTAATAATTAAGTACATTCTAATTACATTTCCAGTATCTTTTTTAATAGATTTTAGGTTTCTTCATTCATTTTTATACAATAATTTTCATTTCCTCGCTTTATATTTATTTCTAGTTATAATCTAAATATAATATTACATTTTTTCAAATTAAAAAAAAATAATATCAAACCAAAATAAAAATCAAGATGATAATTTTTATGCCCAATTATTTCTCTAAATAATATAATCTTATAATTATTCTTTTTTATATTTCTCTAAAAATTCTAATTCTTATTTTATTTTGTCATTTTTTTATGTAATTTCGAGATTTTTTTCTAAAATTTTATTTTGTTTATGAATTTTTTCTAACATATTTTCCATTTATTTCTACTTTGCAAATTTAAATCTATGTTCATTCTTTTATGATAGATTTTATTTTCTTAAATCTAAAAGCGATTGGTGTCTTTATTAACTCTAAAATGTAATACCTTTTTAAACCCCCCTCTAATTTCTCATCAGTTTCTTATAATTTAGAGTTCAATTCTTCAAATCTCTTTTAATCCAAAGATTCTTAAAATTATTCAATCTTCTTCATTATTTTACTATTCTTTAATGATAAACTCTTTTATTATTTCAATTAAGAAATTTCATGTTTATTTATTTAAATCTAAATATGAACAATAAACTCACTTATCTTTACGTTGACTTGTTGAAATAGTTTTAAACATTTTAATTCTCTTTTTAAACGTAAGATTCCTATAACTTTTTTTATTTTTCCTCAAATATTTTTAAATTCTAATTATATCTTTATTTATCTTCTTATTATTTCCTATATAAATATTCATTCATATAATCAGATTTCTTCTTTATTGAATCCATCACTTAATCTATCATACTCTATTCTAAGTTCATCTATGTTTATCTCTTTAACTATCTTTCTTTTTCCTTTTCTTCCTTCTTTTTTAATTAATCCATCAATTCCTCCTAAGCCTATTACAATTATTTTTATTTTCTTTCTTAATGGAGATTATAATCTTTCTCCAACTCTTAGACCATTTTTTAATGTTCTCTATATTGAGTTTATTCTTCTTTTCTTGCCTTTTAACAAATCTATTCAACCTTTAAATGATTTCTCCTCAATTTCTTTTTCACTAACTCCAATTGTTTTTATTTCAGCCTCTCTGCTTTTTAATACATCTCATGAGCAGTCTTACTATAATATTCATCTTGTTTATTTATTTAATTATGTACTAAATTTAGAAACCTATATTATATTCATAGTATATATACTTATTATAATTTTCTGAAGCTTTAATCAATTTTTTATCAAATATTTCTTTTTTCTGGGTTGCACTTAAAATAGTTGAATGAACATCTTCAAAAGATTGTTTTTTCGATTCTGTTTATTCGAGAGATATAGATTCATCCTTAAACTTTATATTTTTTGAGTTCATTTACTTAGTAACTTAAGATTATATATGCTTTATTTGATTTCTTTTTTTCAAGATTTCGTTTAAAGTTTTATATTTACTTGTTACATATTATAAATATGAAATAAGGTTTTATAGAGGATCTTTTCTTTTTTAATAAAACTCTTCATAAACTTTGACTTAAAGATCATCTGCATGCAATTTTAACATTTCCATTGCAGCTTGAGTTCTTGGTGAATTTGTATTGAATTGCATTCTAAAAACAGTTAATTGATTAGGATTTCTAATGATATTATTTTTTTAATCGGCTTCTAAATAATTGGCTTCAATTGCTGATTTTAATAATGCATTAGAAATAGTTGGAAAACGTAATTATTTATGAGTACCCAATAAGTTTTTTGGACTTGATTCACTATTCTATTAAAATGAACTCATAGATCCCTATTTAGTTATAAGAATATCGCCTGTTTCCTTTATATAATCGATCATAATAATATTAATTTTTATTGATTAATGTCTTTTTAATTCCTTAAAATATGTTTTAATAATGATCTCAGAAGATTGAGATATATGAGGAGATTTTTGTTTTACAAAATCTAACGAAGTGAGTTTTATAGATTGGAAGACATTCGTAAAGAAATGCTCAATATAAAAATTGAGGATAGAGAATCTGTCAAACAAACTGCTGGAACAACCTCTTGGGTCTTGTATTTAAAAAAGAGATAGTAAAAAAAATCAAATTGGTTTTGGTGGTGATCCCTATAGTTTTTATTGATTATCTATATTTCATAAATACAGGAGAATATATTATAAATTAATAAGAAAATATAAACAAAAAATATGGATCTTCAACTTCCATCATTATTATGGGATTGGTTTTCTTACTAAAATTAATTATTTCTTCCATTTTCTTTCAGGGATGCATCTCCATCTTTTTGTAATCACTTTTATCATGATATTATGAGGCATTTAAAGAAACACCAAAATGAGACTAACTACAAGTGATGAAGGAAGCACGTGACTAATATATTTAATTATGTATCTTACACAATCAATCCACTAGCAAGTATTTTCAGTAATAATGAAAATACATTTAAGAATGGGCATAATTTAACTAACTTCTTCTTATTTATCAAAGTTATGAAAAACAAAAGCTTTTCTACTATTAATAGAACATCTGATATGATGAAGATACAAAATGCTGAAATCATTTCATCAAACCAGTTGGATTTTATTGTTGAATAGATTATAGCACATCCAATAAATAAAAAAACAAATCCGATAAGATTGCATAAGATCAGACCTTTTGCAATTTTTAATGTTAGTTTGTCGCCTTTTGTAAGGATATATTTTCCTGGTTTTCCAGGAATTTATACACTGTTCTTTATTTCATCTTTTTATAATTCTCTATTTTCTGAATCAAAATCTACATTAGTTTGACCATCTATTACAATTGCAGGACCTTAATTTAATTCTTTCATATTAACTTCCATATTAATGTGTTGATTAAAATTATTTATATTAATTATTGCATTTTAATCACAATTCTAGAACCTATTTAAATTCATAATTGACTATAATAAAATAAGACATTGAGTTATGTTAATAAATTTATGATATTTTAGACTAAAAGTTTATTATAATACGTCATCATTTTATTTAATTCAATTAATTCAGTTATATTTTACAACTTTTTTAAATACCTGTATATCTGTGAATTATGTCTAATAATAGATCATCATTATTAAAAAAGATATTAATTTTTTATAGAATTTAAATACTTCAAATTTTTCAATAGGAATTATAAATAATAGAAATATTAGTAAAATAAAAAAAACCCTTAGAATTTTTAATTTCATATATAAAATGATAGAATATTAATTTTAACACCTATTCTTAAGTAAATAAATTATATAAATTAAATTTTTATACGGTATTACTATCATACACACTTTAAATAATCTTCTCCTTAATTAATGATAGGTTTAAAATGGCTATATTCATCAACAATCCATTCAACGCTATTTGTAATCATCATTCTTCTTTCACCTCTTTTTATATTTCTCATTAAAAAAGGGTATTTATAACATCTACATATTTCTTAATTACATCCCCCATATGCTGGTAATATTGAAATAAAGCAAGCTCTACACCAACAAGCGATCTAAAATTTGAATCTATTAATTTTACTCTATAAATTGGTTTCTTTTCTGGTTTATGATGAAAATAGGTTTAATGCAATCTTAGTAATTATTCTTCTTCTTTAAATTCTTAAAATTTACAAAAAACCTATGCTTCTAGATCAGAAACCTTAATTCCTTCTCCATTTACAATACTGGAAACAACCGTAAAGAATTTGTCGAGTTCTCCTTCGACTGATATTGATTTGTCAAATAAAGACATTGTTACTATATCTGAAGCGCAAACAGCTAATTACTTAGCAGCATCATGAAAAACCTTTTCTAAAGTAGAAAATATAAATCCCTAACTTTATTATAATCAATTTACATGTTTTCCAAATAAACTTCTTAAATGATCTTCATATTTAAAATCTTTAGCTTTTAATGAAAGAAATAATGCAGATTTAAATAAATTATATCTCTTATCTTATCCTAATTTGTTTTATTGACTAATAACATAAGCCATTTCTAATCTTTGATAAATTGTATGTAGAAATCGCAATAAAATGTATAAGTTTTAAGTGACATATGTGGTAGATTTTACTTTTGGCTATAAATTCAAAAATAACCCTGGTGATTCATTTTATATTTCTGGAATGGAAGTAGATGAATCTTCTGGATTATAATGAATATCATAGATTTCAAGTTCTTATATTTCATTTTTTAATTTAGTGTCAATCAATGTTAATTATGATATTTACATAGGTTTCATTGAAACTTAAAAGAAATGGTTAATAATTTTGATCATCAAAAATGTTCCATTTCGTTTATCCAATGAATTATTGCCTCCCATAATTTGAAGATAGTGAATTACAAATTAACCACATTCTTATAATATTTATTCGTTTCCCATCCATAACGAAATTAATGGTGAAAAACGTATATTTTCTTGAGCAGACGGAATCAAAGGCATCTATTTAGGTAAAGTAGGTCGTATATTAGTCATTTAAGCAAGAGAGTTCAAAAAAGAAGTATCAAATGTATACTATATTTAATCTTATTTTCTTTTGACAAAAACATGCTCTTTTGTTCCTAAATGTTTAATTAAAACATTTTTGGCATATTCTTCAATTTCTCTTACAAACCTTTGTCCGTTTATGACTAATTTATCATTCTTTTTAAAATAAAATGATCTATGATCAAGAGAACGATGAAAATTATTTAATGAAACATTTTCCCAAATTTATTTTGCTTTGTTGTTTCTAGCTTAGATGAGTTCATTTAACTTTTATTTTACTCTTTTTATTAAGATTTTAGCACTTTCAGCAGGTTTATTTTAAAAAATTTGTAATACTTCATTTTAATCTTAAGTTTAATTTCGATATAATTATTATAAGATTCTCATATCAATAACTTTAGTAATTATTGCAGGATCTTCTTTATTTCCATCAATTATCTCTTGTAATAAATTTATGGTTCTTTTAATTTATTAAATATTGACATCAAATTCAAATCTTTCATCTTCACTTTTAAAAAGTTGTTCTTCAAAAGTGTTTTTTCTCATAATCAAGAATGACTAATCTTCTGATCCAAAAGGTACTGAAACCCAAGAATGATTTAGAATTTCTGAATTATTATTGGCTTTTGCATACCCGATTGGCATTCGAACATAAGACCTAGTTACTCTGTCAACTTAAGCAAAATCTGTATCTTTAAGTGGTTTAAAGAGAGGAGTTTATATTCTTCTAGCAATTACTCTGGTGGATAACATTGATCTTATGTCATCAATATATTCATTTTCTAACCAATCTTATTGATTTATTAATTCCATCACTTCCATCTAAGTTATAATGCATTCAGAATATAGATGAATAATCTTCATAAATTCATTCATAAATTGTTAATAATCATTTGGATATTGTTAAATAATTCTCATTCTAAATTTATCCCAAAAAAGTAATTCATTCTAATATAAAAAATGTTACTCTTACCATGTCAACAACTCCATTCTTATCAAGTAGTTTTTAAAAATAATTTCTATTTTCTTCAATTTTTTTTTTTGGTGGAATTGGGTCGTGCTTCTTTTTGAAACTCTATAAGAACTGTTATTGCAATTATGGCTCATTGTTAAATAAATCCAAAATGTGATCCTTATTTTAATGTCCATCTAAATTTCCATTTTATATTTATTTCAATATTGTCTCAAGAGCTTTAGATTTATTGTTTTCATTGCTTATAAACTCAGTTAATCTCTCTTTCTGAGTCTTAAATTTTACATCATCATCCAATAAACCATTTACCTCTTTTAATAATTCTGGTTCTTCACTTAACATTTATCCTAATTAATCTTTAGCTACTTTTGTATTTTAGTTAACAATATTCGAAAATTGTCTAAAATTGATATTAATTTGAACTTATATAGCTATTAATTTGTTCTTCTTAATTTTTAACAAAATTGTTCACATCTTTCATAGAGTTGCTAATCAAAGTCCTTAATTATAATCAATTTCATAATTTACCTCTCCGAATTCACCCATGTTGCTTCTACTCAATATATCCTCACTCATTTAATTATCTTATATAAAATATAATTAAAATATTTAACAACTTATTATTAGGAATATTATATAAACTAAAAACAGATAAAAAACTTTTAAAAATGATAATATTAAATAAATTTTATAATGATTGATCTTTGATTAATTTAAAATAAATGAAATAAAATAAATAAAATATACATAGAGTTATCCGCAAGAGTAATTTTAAATCTCTAATGTCCTATAGGACCTTGGACTGACGAGGAGGATCTTAGGGTAATTGATTTAGTTTAAGAATTTGGGCCTTAAAAATGGACTCAAATTGCTTAATAATTAGATGGTAGAATAGGAAAATAATGTAGAGAAAGGTGACAATTTAACAATTATTTATTAGATGGCACAATCATTTGAATCCATCAATCAAAAAAACTCCTTGGGAAGAAGATGAAGAATGGATTTTATTCTTATATCATAAGGCTTTAAGTAAAAATACCTTCATAATTCAAGGTAATAAATGGGCTGAAATAGCCAAACATGTCAAAGGAAGAACTGATAACTCAATCAAGAACCATTGGAACAGTGGAATGAAAAAGAGAATGGCTGAATTTTAAATGAAATTGGGTTAAATTAAGCAGAAATTTTAAAGAGATGGGTATCTTAAAAATCTTAAATAAGAGTTTAAATCTTGAACGATTTTGATCCATTATAAAAAAAAGCTTTAGAAATTATCTTAATGAATAAGCAGTATAAGAGCTTAACAAGTGAATCATCAGAAGTAGATGATGTTTCTTACCCTACTAAATAATCCAAGAAGAACTAATTACACAAAGAGACCATAGAATTATATAATGATCAATAGCTGAAAATCCAAAATGATGAAGGGATAGGATCAAACTACGAAAACGATTAAGATTAAGAAATGAGTAATAGGTGATTTTTTTTCATAATATTTTATCTAGTGTAAATTCTTACCTGATACTATCCAATTCTAAAAAGAAAAGTAAATGTGAATGTGAAGAAAATGATATTTTGGACTATTGAAGTCTCATATATCAACAATTTTGAAACATTAAATATTATAATAAAAATTTTCCTAAAATTATTTTAATAAGATTTATTTTTTCATTTAACTTCTTCACTTATATATCTTGGTCTATATTTACGAGGAGATTGTGACTTTTCTTAGATCTTGCTATCAATAATTTGCTGTAAGAAATAAGTAATATGTGAATAGAATTCTTCATTCCATACCTTTTCGATAGGTTTAGAATATTTTTTGATTTCTTGCTATGATCCAATTCGAGCTAATTTTTTTTCAGATGTTTAAGTCTTCTAGGAATCTTGAATCATAGTTTCATCATTAATTATTTTGGTTTCAACTTCATTTATGATCTCCATTTTAATTAAAGGTTAATATAATTTAACTCTTTCTTAATTTTATAAAATGGATTAATCAAATTCTAAAGATTTTTAAATTAAATTATTTGAAAATATTTTTTCTTTAAAATTTGAAAAACTTTTTGGCACTCTTATATTATTACTAGCTATAAAATATATTAATATACTTGTAATTATGCTCAGCTTTACTAATAGCTATTTCAATAGGGGATAATTCATCTGGATCTTCTCTATATAAAATTTCACTTAAAATAAATTTTAAAATACGATATATCATGGATGGTTAGATTTGCCTATGCACCAAGCTTTAATAAAGTTGTTGAGATTCTAAAATTTCTCAAACAAATTTCTCTTAATTTAACTTTTTCTCTCAAGATTTATACATCTAAGATCGGGTCTATTTTTTCTATAAATATTTTCTCTTCTTAAGTAAATGGTTGAGTCATTTATCCCCAATGATACCAAACCACTTCATCTCTACATATTTTGAAAGAATCTGGAAATGTATAACCATGATCAATAGGAATTAGAAAATAGTCATACGCTTATCTAGTTTGTCCTATTGGTTAATTTATTTTTCTAAAATAACTTTATATATTAAGTTTACTTTTTTCTAACCAAAATGTTTTCTTCATTTCTATCACAATTTAAAATTCGTATATCTAAAATAGCTATCTTTCTCGCTTCAAATGTAGGAAACAATCCACTTCCAAAATTCCCAACATTATCATCGTGTTTTATATACAATTAAAATGATCCTTCTTTTATTGGGATCTTCTCGTACTAAAATTACTTATATTCTTCAGCTTCATGAAATGCAGGATGACAAATTTAAACATAATTTGTTATAGGAACTTAATTTCTTAAATTGCAAGTTTACCACTATGATAATGACCTGATGATTGATCTATTAAATATGCTGCAACTTCTCGATCTACTCCTTCTCCTGATAAAATACCTTATCTGAGTCCTGGGGAATTCATTTTTGCTCTCATTCCTCTTGGATTATTAGGACTATAAATTATTTCAAAAAATACGCAAATGCTTCTTCATCATAAGGCTTAAAAATGGCCACTGGTTTATGATTTAAATCCTCCAAAATATAAGTACCTTGAGTTCCAAAATCTGTTAATTTCGGAGTGATTCCTTTCATAAATGCTCCTTCAACTGCCCATTTTGCATTTTAAAACTACTCTTATGTTTTCTTGGATTCTTCCAATATGTTGTGAATGCTGTTGATAAAATACAACTATTATCCCTACTTTCGAGCCATTAATTTTAAAGAAACATGATTTGTAATTCCATAATCCTTTATTGCTATTCAATCATATATGTATACTTCTAAATCTTAATTATTTAGAGAGAGTTCTTGATTTTTATAAAGAATTCTAAAATCAGCTAAATCTAATCTAGTTGTTTTGTGAATCTTTTGCTTTAATATAGATATCTTCATCCAACTATGCATTTTAATTGTAAAATCATTCCCCTTCTATACTTGATTTGAAATATGCAACACCAATTCTTTTTAAGCGCGAGGGTCATAAGGATTTGAAGAACAAAAGCCGAAACCTAATTTCAAAATTATATTATACTCTCAAATTTCCTTTTGACCGAAACCTTATTCATATATGTTAAACTTCAATTTTTATAATAAATTATTTTTTAATTTTCCAGATTTAATAAATTCAACATTGTATATTATCACTTTTCTTGGCTGAAGCAAACAAGCTTCTGAGCTAGACAAGAAATCTCATCTACTTTTCTCCATAGAGATAAATTTCTGTTAAGATTCGAAAATAAATAAAATCAATTTATTTTGCTATTTTACCTAGTTCTATTTTAATATATTATTTATAAAGTATATATTCGACAAAATGCTACACTATAACTCCATCCCAAAGAAATTAGATGTTTTCTTTATTTATAATTTAAAAAGAATAATTCTATCTTGTAATTATTTTCAATGAATCCTTCCATCTCCTGATTGAAATTTTGGCATAAAATTACCATCAGTTTCAAATGATTTAAGTATCAAGCACGATATTATGTATTTCAAATTCAAATAAATTTTATATATCATATCAGAAATCATATCTAATAATTTTTTTAATTAATTGTTTAATCAAATCTAATGAATTTTAATCTTTATAATCTATTATTGTTATCTTGTTATTTAATAGTTTAATTCTATTTTATATACCAATCAATCTTTTTATTTTACCAATTTTCACTTTTTAAACTCTACTTTTTTTTATAATCAAAATCATTCCTCTTCTAAATTTTAATTTTCCAAAACTCCTTCTTTTTTACTAGTTTTATATTTATTTTTCTATTTAACATTTAAATATATATCATCTATTTCTTTAATTAATGATTTTAGCCTTCTCCAAAAATTGAGATGCCTTAATTTGAGTTTATTGTCATTCTATTTGATTTATATCATTTATTTAACAAATTTACTAATTTTCTCTTTTTGGTATTTCATTTTTGTTTTGTATTTGATCTAGCATCTTACTTATAAAATTATTTTCTTATCTTTGTAATCATAAGATATTATCTTACGATCACATCATAATTATTGCATGATCTCTAAACACTTTTATGATAATTCATAAAAAATGAATAAGTTTTGATTTTGCTATATAATAATACAAAATCATTAATAAAGGAATGTTTTAATCCTCCTAATTGTTGTTCATTAGAATATAAATTATATTTTATTAATTGCTACTTTGCTTAAACATTTAACTTTACATCATTTTATTTTCAAAAGATATATGATAGTTAATATATAATTGACTATTTATTAAACTTCATATCTTGATCATTCTATTATTTAAGTATTCTTTAAAATTTATTAACAATAGAATTGAAATAAAATATAAATAATTTAAATAAACATCAATATTTCTATATTAATTCTTATTCTATTCTTGGGAAAATTATCTATCCATTTCTTCATCATTTTTCATTCCTTAATGCTACATTTATCTTTAATAATTCGTATCAAAATACATCTATTAAATTCAAAGTCTTAATAAGTCATGAAATCATTTCAAATGATAATTAATCACTGAAATCATCATAGAATACAGTTTTGTAAGATCTCTAAAATGAATAATAGTTTATAATCTTTTAAGAATTAAAGTTTTAGTTTATAAAAGATGTTTATATTCAAAAGTCAAGAGATGTGATTCAAAGTCGTTCTTCTTTTAAGAATTGTGTTTTTACTACTGTCGAGAGAAATTTCAATCTTCATTGTGTTTTTAAGTTTGATACCAGTTGAATTTCTTTGTGATTTTCTATATTTTCCAAATCCTTAAGACAAAGTAAGTGGAAAAATAATCGGAGAATCCTAATCATTTTTTGTTAATTCCAAAGTTGTCTTTTTAGACTATTTTCTTTCTAATTGAGGTTGGTATACATCTTGAGAATGATTCACAACTTATGCACAACCCATAAAGTAAATAAATCTGATAATAATATTAATTAGAGTATCCTTTATTCTGAAATATTTTGAATCGTAAATTATAAAAAGAAGTTGTTGTATAATGTAAACAATTAATTATTTTTATATTTTCAAACTTAAATTCATAAAAGCATCAATTTTAAAGAGCCCTTATGGTTATAAAATATTGAGCTTCAATTCAATCAGAATTTTACCTGACTTTCAAAAAAATAAATAGATCTCTTTAATCATTAATTATTAGTAAGAAATTTAGTTTTAGATAAAAGAGAATATAATCATAAAAGAGAATTAACTTCAATATTTCATATTCAAATTTGTTAACTTTTTAAAAATATTCAAACTAAAACAATTAATTTCTTTCTGCTTTGTCAATTTCTAAACTAAATTTGGAAGAAAGTGAAAAGTTAGTAAAATCATTTTTTGTATTCCAATAGAATTTTTGTTTTAATCCTCCAACTTAATCAAGCTTATTTTTATTTAGAAGCTCAATTAATAGTGCTTTGCAATCATCAGAAAATCTTTTAATGGTTGCTGATTTATAATAATAAAATTTTAGGATATTAATAATAGAAATCTTTTGAAAAATGTTTATTTTTCCTTGAAATCTTAATTGACACTACGAAAATAAGTTAAATAGAAATCATTAATAATAAATTTCTTTTAATTAGTGGTTGCTACATCATTAGGCACACTTTGAATATTTTATTTAAAATATTCACAATTTTAGATCCCTATTTTCTTAGCAATAGTCTAGATTTATTAACTATCTTAACATCATTATTGCAGTAACTTTTATTCAGAAAATAAAATTCTAAAAATTAATTATAAAATCAATATTTCACTCAATTCATTTTTTTCTTTTATCAGATCCAAATAATTTTTTTATGTTAGTTTGCTTATTGAATTAATAATTTGAAGTTGTTTGAGGATATAACATCTAAGATATTTATTCTGTTTTGATTCGATTATTTTAGAATTTAGAGCTCTAATTTTCAGGTAGAGTTGCAGTTCTTTCAGAGCTGAGTTGCATTTTGGTTGATTCTGTCTAAAGTTTAAAGGTCTCAATTATATTTATAGAATTACTTTTAAATCAGGATGTGAATTTTATTATTGCATAGTTTTTGAGTAAGTATGATTAATTCTAGAAGATTAAGTTAAAGAAGATATTTTATAGTTTTAATCATTTCTTAGAAGGTATTCTTGAATCTCTGATTTACCTTAATATTTTTATACTCTTTTATGGTCAGTTGTTATATCCTAAAATAAATTGATAAGTTTAGAATACTGCAAATCTTTCAGGTGAATTTTTATCTTCAGGTAATTCTTCCAAATGTAATTGAGCAATATTGATCACATTTGATCTTTTTGATTTATGCTCTGGTTTTTCTGGAAGATCCTCTCTGGAAAAATAGAAATTTTTAAGAAGAAGTTTGCCCTAATTGTCATTGTTCTAAAAAGAATTTTTAACTATTTTTACGTATTCTTTTTATAAATTGATGTTGTATTGTTTTCTAAATTCTGCATCACCTTTATTGAACTCTTCTTCATCAAAATTGTATTTCAAGGGTTCTGGTTCATATGGAGGTTTGATTTTTTAATTAATTATGGCCTCAAAATCAGCATCAGCAAACCAAGGATGTGTTAGGATTTCAATAACTCCTTAAGTCTAACCAATTCTTTGAGATGGCTCTTTTTCAAGCAATTAATAAATTAAGTCTTGTAACTAATCTGAAATTTGAACATAAGGAGGAAATATAACTTACTCTGTCAAGATTGAATTGTAAATTTCTTAAGTATTATGAGAATAAAATGGTGGTAATCCTGTAACTAATTCATATAATAATGCTCCTAAGCAATAACAATCAACTAAATAGTTGTGACCAGTTTTAAGTAGCATTTCTGGTGCCATATATTCAGGAGATCCACAAAAAGAATACGCAAAATCTTCTGGAGACATATTAGGTTTACTAAGTCCAAAATCACTAAGGAGGAGATGTCCATGTAGATCAAATAATATATTCTCTGGTTTGATATCTCTATAAACAATATTTTAGGAATGCAGATATGCCATTCCAATACAGATTTCAGCAAAGTAATATTTTGCATCTTATTCACTCAATCTTTTGAGCTTTCTCAAATGATAGAATAATTCTCCTCCTGCACAATACTCCAAAACAAAAGCAATGTAATATTTTGTTTCAAATGCAAAATGCAAAGGAGTTATGAATTTATTATCCATTTTCACCATGATATCTCTTTCATTTTAAACAATGACTACCTTTTAGTTTTCCATTATGAAACTCTTATCAATCAATTTTAGAGCATAAAATTTGCCATTGTCTCTCTTTCTCACTAAATAAACTCTTGAAAAACCACCTACTCCAATACATTTTACAAGAGTGAAATCTTTCAATGTAACTCTTTTGCCTGAGAGAGGCTATGAATATAATGGTTATAATTGTAATATATTTCCTTGAAACACATTTAATGATAAATTTGGAAGACTTAAGTAATAATCATAGGGAATATTCTTTTACACACAATAAAATTGACATATTTTATTGATTTCTATTTTTAAATTTATATATACCTTATTATATTTGATTTTCTTCAGTTGACCCTGTTCCTCCTCCTTGATTTAAAAATGATTTTTCAATACTAGCTATTTTTTGAATCAAATAATTATACAAATTATCAGTTGTTTTGTTTTGATACTCAAATATAAACTTGTATCTAAATAAATTATATCATTTTATACATTACTTTTAGCTCTTATAAAATAATATTATTTTAAGCTATTTCTTTGGGTCATAATGGTTTGATTCTTCGGCCCTGTTAATCTTTTTAATTGAATCATTCCTTTATTAAGTTGATTGATTGATTGATCGTATTTCTGTTGAGTCAACTCTCTTGACTGCTTTTTTTACATCTGCTTTATTTTTAGTCAAGATATATTCAATAGATTACTTTAATGCTTGAGATTCTTGCAATAATGAATTTTTATGAGGTCTTATATTAAAATACTGCTGATATTCCAAATAATGATTATTTTTATGCTGTTAAGCGCTTCTTATTTATATGTCTTAAAAGTATTAATCTACTTTTGATTTTGGCACTTTGTTAGGGTTTTAAGGGGTTTGATTAGCTTTATTTTGATTGATAACTAACCTCTACTACTTTGATTCTGTCTAAATTGTTGCAAGAGATAGATTCTTTCCCTTTAGAATCGATCTTTTTAAGATATTACCTTCATCTGTATGCATCCTTTAATCTAGAGACAAGGGAAATTAAAGAATTTGGGTATTGAGTGTTTTGAATCGCTCACTCTTCTAACTATTCAAATTGTCAATAGACCGATTTTATTGAAGTTAACTTTTAATACTATTAGTTACTTATGTAAGAGTATTTCGCTCATTTTTAAAATATTCCTACAAGTCTAGTTTAGGGTTTTTAGTGGTTGTTCTTTCAGTTTTCACTATTTTGGAGTTACTATTTTTGGGTTTTAACTCCATATAATATGGAGTGTCTTACATACTTCCTCTTCCACTTAAATATAGTGGGGGTGACGTATAATTCTTCATTAACGATATTTATATAATTAATTATAACAACTATGATGGATGAACAAAGCAACTTAGTTAGAGACCAACTAGTCAATGATATCAAATCAATTAAGAAAACTATTAAAAGTTGGACCAAAGTATTTACATAAATTATGGAGTTATAAGTATAGAATTCCAAATAGCAGAATTAAAATGTATCATCTAAATAAATTTTATAGACTATTCTCCTTTAGCAGATTTTGTAATACTACCCTAAGCCTAATTAGAAACCTCAATAAACTGAAATTTCTCCAATCAGAAAAATTGGACATAAAACTGAGCCAGATGATTTTTTGCTCAGAAAATTTGAGGATGTTTAGAATTACAAACACGATAACCTTTAAAATGAACTGAATAATCCTAAAAAAGTGAATTTATTTAATATACTAGATTTCAATAGTTAATTATCAAGGAACGCCTTTTGATAGTGCATATGAAAGTATTAACAGGGAAATGTAATAATATTAAGAACCAGAAAATTAAGAGACTGAATAATCAGCAGAAGCATTTAAAAAATTGAACAAATTAGGATAATAGGTTGTTAAAGGCTCTCTAAATATTGAAGGCTTTTCATTTCCTCAAAGTACAAAAAATAATACCGAAAGAAAACAATTTACTTAACCAAGCACTCTTTCATCTTAATAGCTCTAATTATAAGAATCTAAAGAAAATATGAAAATCTCTAAATAAATTGAAATGAAAAAAATTAAAATAAAAGAATAAAGATTATAAACGGTTGTAGAAGAGCCATCTGCTTTTTTAAATAGTTAATAAACAATAAAATGTATAATATATAATTTTATTCTAGAGGTTCTACTTAATATAGGAGGATCTTAAAATATTGTGCAATCATGCTAGAATAAAAATTCGATCAACGGATTTGAATTTTAAATTCCTTTCTAAATATCTACTACTAAAACTATAACGAATAATTCTAAACCCTAAAATTATTTTGCAGACAATAATAGATCAGGTTCCAAATCCTTGTATTAAAACAATATTCCTTAAAGTATATAATATATCAACAACTCCAATATTAAATAAAACCCTATCAAATATGAGTATCTTAGCTCGGTATTTATTTTACATCTATAAAAACTTAAAGTAGAGAGCCAAAAGTTTTAGTGATTAAAATAGCAAAAGACAACAGAGTAAAAAATGTTTAGATTTAGAACTAATAGATAAATAATATGAAAATAGTTAAGAGATCCTCAAAAAAACAAATACTATGCGTAAAACCTGAAATTTGTGATACATTAGAATATTATTGTATTCTTTGAGTTTTAAAATGTATTTTTTTGATTAAAAATATTTAAAATCCTTTTTCTATTTATATTAAAACCATTCAAATAAGATTAATACAAGCATCTAAACAAGATTAAAATTGAATAAAAAAAAGGGCACATAGAAACTACTCTAATCATACGAATTTCTTTGACTAAGAATCAAAATAGAAACTAATTCAAAAAATCTAATATATAATTTCCTCGTTTAATTAACTTGTATTATTTGTCAAATTTAAGCTTACACTAATAATTTTATCTTTAAATAGAAGAGGATAGGAATGTCAATTTGAAATATGCGAGTAAATTTAATTGATTTGTTAATAAATTAGATTTTATTCATAATACTAAATACTAATTAATCAACATAAAGAAAAGGGTGATGTATATTTGAGTTGAAGTCTAAATGAGATTTATTATAGATGTAACTTAAGATTTAGACTCTCAAAAAGAGCTAACTAAGAATAATTTAATTTTTAAACTATTATGTGTAATAAAAATACTTATATTTTATTTAATAAAACTAAAATTTTATTTTTGGAATTTTCTTCTAAAATGTATTAATAAAACTCAATAATTTTATTCTAATCTCTTTTATTTTTGTCCTTTTCTTTTGTTTGTATACTTATAATTAGTATATAGCTTAATATTTTTGCGTGGTTAGATAAGATATCCATATGTTTTTTTCTCGACTTTTCATTTTGTTAGCCCACAATAATCTCATATAATTCTAAAATTTATTTTATATTCAATCAAAGAATATGTTTTAAGGAAGTAAAAGCATCATTCATCATTAATACACATTAATTTATACCATATAATTTATAAACAAAAATATATTTTGAATTGAGAGTATGAGATCATTTCAGAGCAACTAATTTTACAATAATTAAAGGTTCATGAAAAAGTATAAAATCTTTATTCAAATTTTGAATATTAAAATTGAGTTGATCCTTTAATTCATTGTATAATCTTAAATACTAAATTCATTGTTCATAAATCTTCTATTTTTAATCTTTATAAAATCATTTATTTATTTCAATATGTGCAGAATAAACTTATTCTTATGGATGAAATTAATATTATATAACAACAATCCAATTAAAATACTATAAATATTATTGATTAATTTACTTTAAAAATTAATTAACCAAGATATTACATAATTATCGATAAAATTATAAAAATATATTTAAGTAAATTGATTGATGCTTTGTTATAGTAAATTAAAAATATTTTTCATTCAAAGAGTACTTAAGGTTAAGAT
>JPFM01000019.1:131470-146988 GCA_000733375.1 Paramecium sexaurelia
TATTATATAACAACAATCCAATTAAAATACTATAAATATTTGTGTTAAATTGAAATAATAATAATAATAATATATCTTAATTTCTTTTTTATTAGTGGTTCTTTATTTTGACAGTATCAAAAATCGATTTAATAAAAGTGTATACTTTTGAAAATTATAGTTTTGGTTCATTTTTTTATTTTATATTTAAGTAAATTGATTGATGCTTTGTTATAGTAAATTAAAAAATATTTTTTCATTCAAAGAGTACTTAAGGTTAAGATTAACCATTTTTGTTCATTGAGATTATGCTTAAGCTTTAATCTAAGTTTTCTTATGCACGTTAAAATACTCTATAAGTTCTATTTGATTATTACTAAGATCATTTGCATCAATCAAATTAGCTTTAGCATGTGGGAGTATTTTTTTAATAAATTCTAGTTTCGAATTCACAAATAAAAAAGTATCAATACTATAGTCATTTACCATATTTCGTATAATATTGACTGATTATTTATAATCCTTATCTAAACATTGAGATTGCTTAGTAATGACTACATTTATTTTAACGAACAAAAAATATTAATAATGACTAACATTATTGAGGAATCAATGATAATTAATCATCTTACTTCTCCATAAAAAGTAAATAATCCAAATTAATCTCCTCTACGTTTAATTCCAATACAACCTACTACATATAAACATTCAAGTGGACAAAACAGCAAAGCTAATTTACTTGAAATTCATAATAATAAAAATGTAGATCAACAAGATTCAGAAAATTTATTAAATCCTATGAACAGCTATATTGATATTACATAAGATGAAGCCAAAGAAAATGATTTAGAATTTGATTTAAAGTAAGTATTGACTGAAATGAATGATCAACAAACTAGCTCTTTTAAAAACCTAGATGAAATCTAACCAGAAAATCAAAGAAAGCAACCTCAATTATTTATTATGCAAAATTCAAATACTGTTCAGCTTCAAATATAAAGACATAAGTAAATTATCTTGCAAAATACTCAATTTGCAAATAAAATCAAAAATCTACATGAATTAAAAAAGGTTAATTAAGATGAAAAGAAAGATAATTAGGATGAATTAAATTTAACGAAGTCTTTAGACAAATAAATGATAGAAAATTTAAAAGAAATATATTAATTTTACACAAAATAAGCTATTACAACAAATAAATATAATACCTTTGAAAAATTGCAACAATTGTCAAAAGTTATGATTTTGTAAAAGTTCATGTTTTTTTGTAGAGATTTTAAATTGATAGATTTAGAAATTACTAATAATTTGATTCAAAAATTAGGTGGTAAAATAGATCAATTTACAAATAAAAAAAAAAATCAATTTAAATTCAATCATAAATAAAACTTTATTGTAACTAAATTTAATTTAGTTGAGGTTTTTAAGAAAAATGCTAATACTTAAATGGAATTGTCTAATGAATAATTTTAGGATGTTATCACCAAATTATCGAACCTAATCTTTCCAGATCAGAATGAACTACTCTATGAATATTTAAATCTAAATAATCCCTAAGAATATAGAAAGAAAATGCAAATTATAGGCAAACCCTTTAATTCTAAGGAACATTATGATATACTTACATAAGAAAAACTTTGTGATAGAAAAATCTTTCTACCAACTAAATCAAGAGGAAGAGCTGAAAGTGTAAAAAAGGACAGACATCATGTGGAAGTATAATTTCCATAAGTAAATGTTACTTAAAGACTTTAAAAGAAACAATAACATTATGAAATTGTAGATACAGAGAGAAATAAAAATAGAATTAATTGGGATAATTTAGATAATTTATAACAGCATTTTGATCCTAAATGTTTTATCTTAGAATAGGATTTAAGTGATAAGGAAGATGATTATTATTTATCAGAGTATTCAAAATAAGGGTAAATATTAAAAAAGAAAAGGTAAGATTAAATGAATTAAAAAGAATTACAAAATTAAGTTCCTAAAATTAATATTTATAGTAATATTTTAAATTCAAATCGTAAAATTGATAATAAATTAAGTAAAAGTATTTTGACTTCGGATATTACTAAAAATTTGAATACTAAATCATTTGATTTATAAGAAAATTAAGTAAAAAAGAAATCAGTTGGTTATTCGCCTCAAAATATAGAACATATTAATTAAGAGAAATAAAATTAAATTTACAAAGCATTTTTGAATTAATAATCCTATAGAGAAAAAATGATTAATAGAAAAAAGTTAATTTTAAGTTGATTACTTTATTAATAAAAATAATTAATCAGTATTAAAAAAATGAAATAAAATGTTATTGTTATTGATAATTCAATTTTTTCTTTAACTTAAATTAGAAAACTAAAAAATAGTATCATAATGTTGAATATTATCTTATTATTTTAATATTCTTATTAATTGAAATTAAAATAATTAAAATACTTTAAGTAGGAAGTAGTATGAAGGAATAATCCTAGAAAAATAAGCGAGCCAAATAAAATGCTATATAAAATCATAGAGAAGAATCTATTAGAGAAATATTAGGATTTTACATAAATTAAGTGGATTTAAAATCTTTTATGAAGAAAAAAAAAATTTTTGAGAAAGTAGGGGATTTGGTTGACAAACATTAAAATGAATTTTTGAATCCAGCAGAATTCTAAGAAATATAAGACATTTATGAGGATTATAATATTGGAGATTTAGCAATAGTATTTCCAAATCCTGATTATGAAGGTTATGCATAAAAGGCAATAACATTTAATGAAGCAGCAGCTATTTTTGATGAGATATTGACTGTAATGACAGAGGAGGTAACAAAAAATTAATTAAAAAAAGAAAGAGATTCTTTTCTTCTAACTTATTTGACACTTGATGATTTAATTGATAACTAAAATGAGGGTTAAAATAAAAAGAAGAAGAAATTAAAGTAAAAGAAAGATTCTAAAAAAAAGTAAAAGTCAAATATGTATTTAAACAATTCTAGCTAAGAATTAACATAATAAAAAGATGAGAAACAAAAAAATACTTATGAAAAATATTTGGATTTCATGAGGATTTATCATAAATAAAGAGAGGAAGAATTGATGAATGAAAATGAAGGATTTGAATTAAAAAATGAGAAAGGATTTTTAGATGAAATAGGTGTAGGATAATAAGGTTAATAAAGTACATCATAAAAAGTAATAGATCCAATAAAAGAATTAATGAAAGTAGATGTTAATGATGATAAATAATTTAAGAAGTTAAAGAAAAAATGGTCATAAGGGGGATATCTAGTGAAAAAGATGTGTGAAGATGGAGTTGATTATGATTGGATTTCAAATAATGGACCTCCTAAAGATATGATGACTTTAATTAGATTCACAATTTAAGAGAAATTATCAAGAAATGGATATTTACATTGTCGTTAATTTGTATCAGGAACTGGAGAACATATTTATATAGTAATAAAATCAACTAAAGAAGTTATTTAAAGATAGGCATAGAATATGAAGGTTTCAAAATAAATAGAAATGGGTTTTGCAGATTTATTTTCTTTAGAACCTGTTGATGCAAATTTTAGACCTTTGAGGTTAAAGAATTATTTAAAATAAATAATGGGTCCAAATTATGGAGAATTGAAAGAAGCTTTAGATTCAATAAAATCAAACGATAAATTTCATTTTAGTACTTTGAAAGAAATAGATGAATATTGTGAAAATAATTATAAATAAGAAATTAAATAATTAAAAGATATTGAATTGAGAGCTGTTGTAATTAAGAAATAAGAAAAAGTAGATGAATATTTTAAAATTATTGCAAATTAACTTAATATAGATTAATCTCATGAAAAGGTAGAATTGAATTCTGATTATTCAATAACTGATGAAGAATGGCAAGTATATTATATTTATTTGGATCTATTATCCCATTTATTAAATTTATTATAATAAGATTATGAGGAATCAATAAAAGAGTAGCATTTTTAATTTAGAGATAATTTACCATTTTTATATAGATTAATATTTGGAAAAGCATTAAGAAAAGCAAATGAGATTTGGTATTCAATGCATAGAAGTTGTTGGTCAGACTTACTAGATGAAAAGAAAATATTAAAAAATATATGGGATATGCTTGGTATGGAACCAGCTGCACCATACACATAATATTTTTAATTGCAAAATGATTTTGGTAAATAAATGTGGAGAAAATATGAAATAAACGAATTAAAAGATAGATCAGAATTTAATAATATGGAGAAAATTAAAATTACACATGCAATTACATTAAAATAAGTAAATATGTCAAAATTGTTATAATCTCTTATTGCAGTTGGATATTTTCCTATACACGATACATATGCATTGTTTGGACAAGAGAAGAAAGATAAATTTATGAAAAAGTTAATTGAATAGGAATTTGTTTTAGAGAAAACATTTGAAGGAAGTAGAAAATGTCTTTTAGATTTATATAAAGATTTATAATCATATGCTGAATCTACTGATTTTGATTTTTAAAGTGTTAAATAAGATTTAAGAATCAATATCAAATGTCCTTGGTATATTCCAGTTCATCATCTAAGAGATTATTACGGTGAAAAAATAGCATTATATTTTGCATTTCTTGGTTTTTATACATAATAATTATGGTATATAGGATTAGTAGGTATTTTGTGTTAGGCTTTATTATCTGAGTCAACAGGTTAATATAAAAAGCCTATTGTTATTTTATTCTCATTTACTATCGTCATTTGGAGTTCTCTTTTTATTGTGTATTGGAGAAGAAAATAATTTTTATTTAGTGTTCAATTTGGTCAATTAAATTTTGAAACAGGTGAAGCATTGAGACCAGCATTTTAAGGAGATTTCTTAAGATCTATTACTGATGATGATTTAAATGAATAATTTTATCCTCCTTTTAAAAGAAAAATAACATAATTATTTGGTTTAGGTGTGAGTTTCTTAATCATTTTATGTGTTATTGGATGTGTGTTAGGAATTTTCTTTTTTAAAAATTATATGATTGAAACTGGAGCAGGTCCTTTTTTCTCTTAATAATTGCCTGGATTACTAAATTCAGTACTTATTGCAGTGTTTAATTTTATATATTAAAATCTAGTCATGATCTTTAATTCATTAGAAAACCATAAAATTTTATCATCTTATGAAAATTCTTTGGTTGCAAAAGTCTTTATTTTTCGATTTGTAAATACGTAATAATATCTATTATTATATAGTTTTAATGCATTCTTTATCATATCCTTCTTGAGTAATTACTTTTCATCTTTGGAATTATGTAAAGTTAATGATGAAACTTACGATTGTTTTCAAATATTATCTCTTTAATTAAGCACTATTTTTATTTCTAATTTCTCTGGTTTAATAACAGCTGTATTAATACCTTATGTTTAAGAAAAATTAATGAAGAAAATGAAGGCAATAGATGAAGTACCTGTTCCTCATGCTTTTAATGATATTGATCCTTTTATTGAAAGTTAATTTGATTTATAACCATATTAAACAAACGAAGAAGTCGATGGTAGTGTTAAAGATTACATGGAATTGGCAATCTAATTTTGTTTTCTTGTTGTATTTGGAGTTTCCTATCCTGCTTGCTTTATTTTAGGATTTGCTTAAAATGTTGGTAAAATACAGGTAGATAAAATCAATTTTGTAAGTTTATCAAGAAGACCTTTTCCTTAAGGAGCAGCAAGCATAGGAAATTGGTTAGTTATTTTAGATATAATCACTTTTTTTGGAATATTATCGAATGCTGGTTTAATAGTCTACACTTCTAATTCTATTGAACAAAATAAAATAGAATACTTTGCATCTATCTTAGTAATCTTTTTTGTATTGAATATCATTATCAAAATATTAGTTTCTCATGAATCAGAATCTGCTAATATATTACTCCAAAGACATTAATACATCATAGATAAAAAAATTAAAGTATTCTTATTTAAAATTTCATTTATAGGGTTTTACCTCCAATTAAAAAACTATTTTTGATAGATCTAAATTAAATATCTAAATAAAAAGAGTAGGATATCATTTATGTAATTCTGGTGTTATTCAAAATGATTTTCTCAAAACTATCAAAGGAGAAAGGGAGAATGGTGATGATTGAAATTATTTTTTTAATTAATTAAATACAATTAGATTATTTATCTCATCATTTAGACGAATAGTTTATGTTAATTTTTGAAAATTGATTCAAAAGAAAAATTAAATTTAATAAAAATGAGATTATATTTTGTATAAAAACATAAATTCGGTTTAGAAAAGAATTCAATACAATTTTAAATAGAGATTATAGGGTTTACATTTTTAATATTTCGAAATAATTTGATTAAAGTAAAAATATCAATGACAAAACATTACTGTTAAATTTAATGATTAAAATTCTTAAATGATTAGACTAAATTTTCTTTTTTTAAAAAATTTAGTAAAATTATTTCAAAGAGTTTACTGGACTAGTAAATTAATTTATTTTAATATAAAATATATTAATTAGTAAAATTTATAAAACCAACTATGTAAAAAGGATATATCAATTCATAGTATTATTAATTCAAATTGAAGTGTTTTAATGAATAAATTAACTGTTTTTAGTTTTAACTTAAATTGGTTCATTTAGAATTTAAACAAAAGTTTATCTGATTTATATTTTAAATAAGTTCTAGAATTTAATTTAAGAAGTAATTATAATTATGATTTTCATTTTATGAGGTCTGAAACGTTATTGAATATAATCAATGCTAGGGGTCGATTTACAAATTTTTCTATAAGAATCATTGGAAGTAAATTGCTCATCTTTATTAAAAACAATCAGAAAGATAGCCTACTGAGCAATCTAACGTAATTTAAAAAAAAATTAATAGAAGAACTCATAATAAAATTTTTAAATATTAATAAAAGCTAAAATTGAAAATTTTTCTAATTGATTATAAAACTTCAAAAATTTCTATATTTCTGTAGTTAATATTTATCTACACTGTTCTGAATCCTAAAATAATTTATTTAATGTTTATGTTGAAAATAAAAATAAATTGGACTTTTATCTAAGTTATAAATAAAAAATTTACTATCAGTTCTTTATCTGTATATCCGAAAATCTTATGAGAGTAGTCGATATGAAATATTGGAATTCATTTTTATCAACTTAATTTGTTTTTAATCTTATTGTTAATAAATAACATGATTGATTATTTAATATTGCCTATTTGATAGATGATTTAAAATATTATAATTATTAATATTATTATTATTTGCAAAAATGTAGGATCTATAATAACCACATTCTTCAAAGTTAGATTAGGAATCTGCCACTAGTGCAAAAAATCACTTATAATTAGTGACTGTATCTACTCTATTTACATTTAAAATAGAACATTACTGAATTAACTAATGAACTTCTATAAAATTATAAATAGGATATTGATTAGTTAAAACAAGAATTGCATCTAATGAAATAAAAGATTACTAATAATAATGAGGAGATTAAAAATACAACTTAACCTACTTTGGATGCTATGTTAAGAGATCTTAGATAAGTATTTCATACTCTATTTATTAGGCTATAAATACTCAAAAAGATGAAAATTCTAAATTGCAGTCACAACTAACTGAATTGAAAAAAGAAAAGAGTCAGATATAACAATTAATATTGGCTGCCACTTAAAAGATGATATCCTTAGAATAGTAAGTAGGAAATTACACTTCTTCATGATTTATAATTATAATTGAACATATTAATTCAGTATCAAATTTTTAAGATTGCTTTCTCCTTAGATTCTAAGGCTTTTTCAAATTCTTCTAATTAAAACTAAATTAGTAATAAAAATTACTATTTGTGTTGGCAAAGTCTTAAAAATACCCTAAATATTATTTAAGATTTCATTCATCATCAATTTTAATTGAATAATATTTTTACTCTATAAGATATCAACAAATGAAAATCTAGAAATATAAATATATAAAATAGAATTACCCGAATATTTTTTTATTTTAATACATTAAATTTGCACAATATATACCATCAAGTGATTTTTTTGAATAATTTGCATAGAGATAAGCTCTTGATCCATATGGCATAAAATTTAAAATTTTACTTAATTAATCACCTCCAATTGAATCAAATAATACTGTTGTACTAATAATAAATGAAAGAAATATTACTTATATGAAGAAGACATTAGTTTTAGTTTTTCATCAAAATCTTCTTGATTAAGATTTAAAATAAGCTTCGCTCCTTCATCTTTTAGTAATTTTTCTTCAGCTTAAGATTTAACAATATTAATGACATTTATTGATTTAGATTAACAATATCTCATAAGCATTCTTCCAAGATTAGTGCAAGCTCCGGTTGAAATAATTCCAGAAGAATTTCCAATTAATTAATACATCATTAAAACAGATAAAGGATTGATATAGCTACAACATCCTTCTTAAAATGATATATTTTTAGGCAATTCAGCACAATAATGAGCATCTGCTATTGCATATTATCCAAATGATCCAAATTAATTTTCTGTGTAAAATGCTACTCGATTTCCTTTTAATTACCAACCTAGTAAACCTCCACTAAATAATTTAAAATCGTATTTACCCTGAAGCTACAACTGTACCAGATCCTTCAAATCCAGGAACAGTATTTACTAAGGGTTTTAATCCTAATTTGTATCCATTTAGAAATTCTTTATCAAATGGATTAATAGGAGCACATTCCACTTTAATTAATACTTAACCATTTAGAGGTTAAGGAATTGGTAAATTTTTTAAATTTATTGAGACATTGTCTTCAACATATAAAGATTTCATCATTCCACTCATTTTTTGTATTGATAATTTTAATAATTAAAAAGTTTAATTCAATAATATATTGAACGAGAAATACCTCTAGTAGTGACATCTAAATAATTTTTTTATTTAGGATTATTTTTATCTTTCTCTTTTCCATTCCATTATACAATCATTGGATACTAACCTGGACCTGGAACAGGAACTTATTTAGATTTACTTTTTTTTGGATCCTTAAATCTATCTTCTCTTCCAAAATTCTACATGTTAAATAATACATAATATACATGTTTATCGGATCTGTCTTTCTTTTTAGAAATTTATTACAACTTGTTAAATGAGGTAAATTCAACAGGTTCTGGATTATAAGTTCCAATATCTGGCAAACATGATTTACCTCTCTTTCTTTCTTACTCTTTATGCTTAGCAATTTAATCTGCTGGTTTAGTATTATTTAATTTTAGTTTTTTCTCTATTCCCTATTAGATATCAATATGAATCTTACATGAGGATTATAATTACCAGGACCTGGATTAATTACTGCTAGATGTTAAATTTCATTTAAATAAGTTGGTCTTTCAACAGGTCTATTTTATATAATATAAAGAGTCAATTACGTTGGTTTTTTCTTCTTCTCCTCTTCAACTTTTTTCAAAACTTCTTCAAGTGTAGGTATCACATTATATTTACCAGCACCAGGAATTCCTCTAACTTTTGCTTCTTTAAAAATTTAATCAATAAATGTGCATCTATTTAACTATATTATCAATTATATACCTTTTTTATGGAGCACTTCTTACTCTACCTTCTTATTTTAATGGAACCCAAGGTTTAACAATATCATATTTATTTGGTGCAGGTAACTTCTCATATAACTTTTTCAAATCTTCAAGATAATGACCTCTCTTTGTAACATGATTTCGATTCTTTTAACCTTAATCCTTATTAAATTAAATTACCTTTCTTTTAAGTTAAAAATTTTCTTTCTTCCATTTATCGAATTGGATCAACGTACTTTTTTGGAGCTTCATATCCCTCTATTCCGAAGGCTGATGTTTGTCTAGTTGCTATTTTAAACATATCCTCCATTGGAAAGTCTATTTTTATATTAACTCTTAATACTAAAATTAGGTGATGCCGATTAAGCTCTTAACATTTTTTAATTTTATATATAATTGATTATTTAATTTTTTTCATCTTATTATGATCTAAAAACTAAATAAACTTATTAAAGATCTCTATAAAGAGTTGCATGAACACTTGATAATATATATAGTTTTTTGACTATGATGGTTTAGAATAAGGACATTAAGTTTTTTAAAGATAATGAATTTATATATTTCAACTATGATAGTCACTCATTAATTATCACTTTCTCCTCATTCAATAATTTAAAAAGGGAAAATATTAAGTTTAATGGAATAAGAATTTTAAGAAGATCAATTATTTATATTCATCAATATAATAAAGTTATCGAAAAGAATTTAGTCCTAATGAATATGGATTAGGAAAATAGAGAAAAATAATTAAAGCTAAAATAAACTTCTATGCAACAAAAGATCATAATAAAGGTTTTTTATAGTTAAAAAAGAAAATTAAAATAGATTTTAGCTTGGTTAGGTTAAGAGTAATTATTAAAATTTAAATATATATTATTAAACAAAAATTGATTTTATTTTAGAAGCCAAGTTAGGAAAGTATAATAAAATAATTATAAATGATTGGTTTGGTAATGTAATATTCAAAATCTTTAGTTTTCCAAAAATCTATGCTTAAATTTTCCAAAATCTTAACTCAATCTTTATTATTTATTAAATCAATACAAAAAAAAAAGTTTATTGTAATTAAAATAATTTGGTTTAATAAAATTTAAGAATATAGAAATAAATTGTTAAAATAAACATTTATTTTTAATAAAAAAAAGGTTAATATTCATAAATGATTGAAAATAGAATTTTAAATTAATGATTTGGATAAATCATTAAATTCCCTATATAAATTTGAAGTTTTTATTAATCCATAGTTATGATGTAAAGGGTATGATAATTTCAACCTTGTATATTTTATAGGTAACACTACAAAATTTTTGAATAAGTTATTTTACTTTTCTAAAATGTTAGTAGTGCAAAGTTTTCTTAAATAAAGATTTAAAGATTTAAAAGTGCTTTTTGTAAAATTGAAACATCAAATCCTAATCAAAATAAGAATTAATATGAATTTTTTTAATAAAAGTGTATTAAATTATTAATTTTGAATTTTAGCAATTAAAACAAATCAAATGAGTATTTATAATCTTAATGAAGTAACTTAAATATCTTGGGAATAATCAAACTAAATTAATGAGTGTTGATAAAATTTATTTTAACATTATTATAGAAAATACTAATAAATTCTGAATAAATTGAGAATATAAATTTTTAATGAAGTTGGATATTTCTTTATTAAAAATATGTAGTAAGATTAGAATAACAAAAAAGTGTATTATAAAGAAGTAGATTCTTAAAGATATCAAAATTCACGAATTCTATAAGCCAAATTTGTCAAAGATAATAAATAAATAATTAGTTTAGGAAAGGATGATCATTTTATTTAACTAGAATAATAAAACAAAGAATGGAAATTAAAAGATGTTATATTAGAAAATTAGCAATTATAATGTTGCACTTTTAGTAGAGATTAAGTTTGCTTTATTTATGCTCACAAAAAAGGGCAAATTGATGAATTAAGCTATAATAAAGACTAGGATAAATGGGTATCTAAAACTATAAGAGAATCAGAGGGTAATTAAATTCTTGAATTGTCATTAAATAATACATCTACAAAGATGATCTAATGTTTATATGATTTTGCCGTTGTCTTGGAAAATTAGAATTAAGAATGGGTAGAAACTTATTCTTTGAATGAGAATTTTACAGAAGATGAATGCATATTTACAACTAGTGTCAGTTTTAATCGTGATTCAACAGAAATTGCTATAGGATTTACAGATGGTCATATTTCTATTTGGAAATTAATAAACAATTAATGGTAAATTGCTTAAAGATTGGAAAATCATTAAAGTTCTATAACGCAAGTGAAATTTAGTAATTAAAAAGATATTTTGGTTGGTAGTGATAAAAATGGTAATACAATAATATGGGAAAGAAGTGAATAAACTTAAAAGTATGAGTTGGAATGTTAGTATCAAAGTGAGAAGAATATTGAAACAATATATTTTAATATTAATTCAAGTATTCTGTTAATAGGAGGAGGTTCATAAGTGAGAATATTGAAATAGACAAAAGAAAAAAAGTGGGTGTTTATGTAAACAATAGAAGTGAAGGAAGGAGTATCATGTATTGATATATCAGATGATAACAAATAATTGTTGGTGGGATAGAATAATGGATTAATTAGTATATTTGAGTATATTGGTTAATGAATATAAATTATAATAAGCAAAAATTCAATGAATTAATAATCTACTTCTTTGTCAAAAATATTTGGAATAATATTTTTAAGATCATAAGATGGTACAAGATTATATTCAAAATACTATCCATAAATGTTTGCAAAGAATTTATTAAGAGTGGCTGAGGGTGTACTTACAAATATTGAAGTGTAAAAATAATTCGAACATAATATTTGGGAAAAAGGAAAGCGAGTTGGTGCTCATTTGACAAAGGGAAATGAAAGTATAATAGATTTTTTAATGATTTTAAAGCTGAGATTTTTCAATATTGTTAATTTAATATAGTGATGAAAGCATTTAATGAAGTACATTTGTTTGTTTTAGGAGATTTTGATGAGAATGAGATAATATTATAATAAGTAATAAATGGGATCTACGAATCATTAAATCACATAACTAAGGATCATATTAATAAGAAGACTTTGCTAGAAAATTTTGATCAAATGATAATTATAATTGATGAGATTTGCGATTAAGGGTAAGTAAAATTATAATTTTGAGTAGAATAATTGTTACAATAGATCCAGCTGTTGTAATAGCAAGAACATCTATGAGAGACACAGAAGCTATTAGTTTAGACAAATAAGAAACAAGTGGCTCATCAGGAGGAGGAGGAGCCTTTTCTTCAGTGTTTGCTTCTGCTAGAAGAACTTTTGCATAATAATTTATGGGATCTAGTTGAATGTTATTTATGATTTCATTGTAATGAAAATAAAAAGTGTTTTTTTTCTTTAATAATTTTATATATATTACTAAAATGAGAGGTTTATTTCTGAGATTTAGATTTTCAGAATAGATATCAATATCAAAACATTTATAAGTTAAGAGATTCTATAAGGAAGCTAAAATAGAGATGGCTATTGGTGTTGAAAATCCACACCAATAATGGTTAATAAAGGTATTTGTTGTAATAGATATTTATTTAGTTGGATGGAAAATCAGTGAAAACACCAACGAAAAATGAATTAATAATGCCAACACCTTAATTAGCGTAATGTATTGCCGATGAATTTAATTAATAAAAAGAATTTATTTAACCTACTAAAATGCCATTAATGACACTTGCAAGAAATGCTGTTGATATA
Source organism: Paramecium sexaurelia (assembly GCA_000733375.1). Classification (NCBI taxonomy): domain Eukaryota; phylum Ciliophora; class Oligohymenophorea; order Peniculida; family Parameciidae; genus Paramecium; species Paramecium sexaurelia. Next base: position 144,769 of record JPFM01000019.1, read on the forward strand.
GAAGCAGATGAAGGAATAAGAGAATTCATGGAAACTTCTATCATCAGCTATTTAGAATAGGATACGGTATTATTTAGAGAACAATCATAACCTGAACTATATTAAATATAAAAATAAAAATTGGACCCTCAATTAAAATTATTCAATCAAAAATTTGGAATGCATTTAAAGGTTAATTTTGGAATAGAAATTTAACCATTAAAATAATATGATTAAATGAGAATCGAAACTATTCTTAAAGAACTGAATAGTTGGTAATTAGTTAGTTTAGACTCATAAGTTGGTATGATTTTATTTTTAATTAGAAAACCTAAAGTCAAGCATCTTAGCATTACAACTCTGGAATAATCATATTGATATTTAGCAAGCCGTTAAATTATCAAGAATAGAAGAAGATTATCAAATCTCCTTAAATGGAAAAGTAGAAGGACATCATGATTATAACGAAAATACCATCCTTGCTAATGTATCTGCTGCAAAACTTTTTGCTTAACTTATACAAATCTAAAGCATTACTTATTGATTTTGTGGTTAGTTTTTTATTCATTACAATTTATAAATATAAATAATACCCTTGTTTGCTTAACCTTCCATGTTACTAAACTATATATTTATAAGAATCTAAAATAGATTCAAAAAATCTTAAGAAAAATAATTATATTTTTAATTTAGTAGCATATGTAATTCAATTTATCATTTATAAATATTCTGGATCCATTAAAGATGCTTTCTTATGATCTGATTAATCGTTTAATTGATAATAATAAAACAATTCTATTTTTATAAAAATTGTCTTAACTGCAAAGTCAATTATACTATTTATGAAAATTTTATCAACTTAATAGAGCAACTCCTATTAGAAATTAAATTAATTATTATTAAGAACCAATCTATTAAAATATATCCTATATTGTGTTTAATCAAATGCATGAGGTTAAACTGAATTAGTAAGTTAAAATGAATTTAGTTCATATGTTAATGATCAAAAATTTCGAAAAAATTTGATTATATTGTCATCGATGATCCTAATCAACTACTATTTAAATCTATTACTACCAATAATCAGTAGATTCTTAATTTAGAATTTTTTATTGAATTCATCGATTCAGATGATCCTAGATAAATTTAAAAACTTACAATTTAAAAATATACACTACTAGGTAATAATAATAGGAACCAAAATCTTCATAATTTAATGATACTCCTCTAGAATTAATTTTAAGATCCCAATTTTCAAAAAATCTAAATAAATTTTCCCGTCTAAAAATCCTACTAAACCAAAAGTAAGTTTCTAATATATCAAAAAATTAAAAAAATTACAATTTAAATGAATATCAGAAAGAGCATTTTATAAAATTTTCTATTATCATAATCATATTTTTATTTAAAATAAGTTGGTTAATGTTTGTTAAATTTTTAAAATTAGCACTTAATTTGAATAAAGTAGTATTAATCTCCTATTGATGACTACTATTAAATTAATTTATTGGGGTTCACTAAAACTTCAGCTTAGTTTACGAATGTGATAGCAATATATCTTATGATAGAATTTTTAGCATTAAAATATAAGTGAAATTAGTTTATATATTGTGCAAAAACAAATTTTTGAAAAGATTTGGATTTACAATAAAAATTTACCAAAAAAAAGTGTAAATAATCTCAGTGCTATTCATCCTAAATCTCATGAATTCAGTATTTTCGAAATTTAAATAGAGGATGATGGATTAGTTAAAAAGGATATTTTAATGTTTGATTTTTAGAAGATTACTAAAATAGCTTGATACTATGCTACTCTATTTATTCTAAAAATCAGGATTTTTGAAGAACTGATGAATAAAGAATTGCTATTGCAGAAAAGAAAGAAAGCGAACAAAAATTTTACCTTCTTTAGCAAAAAGAGAATTGATTAAAAAGTACCTGAATCTCCTTCATATACTTTCAATAGCAATTTTATCAATTCATGATTTTTAAGCAATTAATATCCTCTATTTTATTTGAATTGGAGTTTTACATTTTGAAATTTTTTTCCTTAAAGTATAACTTTATTAAATTATTTCCTTTATTTTAAATTAAAAAGATTTTGAGCTTATATGTTCTTGGAAAAATCATTACTTGAAGCAATTATTTAGAAGATTAAGGCTATCTGATCTTACAATAAATTTTCTATAATGACTAGACTTTTAAAATCAACAAGATGTTTAAAATCATTATCATTGTTTA
>JPFM01000019.1:147008-197184 GCA_000733375.1 Paramecium sexaurelia
TATATAATATATATTAAATAAAATATACAATAATAATAATAGATAATAATAATTATAGTGATGTAATTGTGAAAAATAACTGTAAATTTAAATTATTATTTAAGGCTATATTATTCGAAAGAGTAAAGGTATAAACATATAATGTCGACACTAAGATTGAATTTTATTTTGAAATTCATTTTAAATCACAAATATATTTTTAGAATAAATAATGTGTTTTTTAAAATGAATAAATTTTTTTGTCTAAAGTAACCCAAATAGCTTAAATTGAAGTATTTTTTAAACAAATAAAATAATATATTTAAGAAAGTATAATTATACTTGAATCATAAAAAAGGATCAAAAAAGATATTTTGAAAATAAAAGGTTTTAATAAGCTATTTTACTCTCTTTATGGCATTTTAACCTTCCGATATTAAAAATTTTTCAATAAACAATCTTATAAAATTTATTAACTTATATATAAAATATTTGCTGAATTCTGAATCTAATGATTTATAATCACATTGCAATTTTCTTTAATTGAAGATAATTAATTTAAGATTCTATGAAATACGCAAAAATTTCAGATGAAACCCGATTAGCTTTCATCGAAAGAGTAAAATAGGGTGTTTGTACCATTAAGTAGGCAGCTAAACAATTCGGAATAAAATTTTCAACAGGAAAAGCTATTCTTTCTCTTTACAAGCACGAAGGTAGAGTAGGGAAAAAAGAAAAAAGGACTAAAAGATATAAAAAACAAATAGAAGAGTAAGAAAAATAAACTTGTAAGTGTTTAAAAGATGAACCATCCATAGAAGCTTAATAAGTTTAGGAGGTTTCGAACTGCCAAAATAATTTAACATATGTTAATACTTATTAACCTTAGTACTACTATCAATAATGGTATTAATCCCAAATTTGGCAATAATACATGAATAGTCTTTCTTCTATGAACTATTATAATTATAGAAATATATTTTGATTATTCAACCACATTACATTATTTAAAAGATAACATTTTATATATAAAATATATGATTTTACTTAAGATTTGATTATATATTATTATTCCAAATATTAAAAGACAATCTCATTAAAAAGTGGAGATTTTATATTTCGATTATTTTGAATTAATAATCATAATAATTTCAATATTATTTTCAAAATTTACATAATCAAATATAAGGAATCTTGTAAGCTTACAACTATTCAAAAACAAATAATATCATCATAATTTGATGAATATCTTCTTATTTTAAAATTATCAATACAAAAACCCAAAAAATTTAGAACACATTCTCTGATTTATTATAGAGGAAAAGTATTATTAATATTCCTTGAAAAACTAGAACTTTATTGAATTACAATTACACATGCAACTTTTGAGTATTTTAAGTAATTTTTTTTATTTTCCTAAATTAGTATTAATTATTATAAGATACTAAATTTAGTAATAGTTTTACTATATAGTGGGGTTTTAAATGATTTCCATTTATATATTTTATAATTATCATTTAGTCAAATTTCTTTAGAAACTTATAGAAAAATGAGTTGATGCACTTACGTAAGATAAATTCATACATAATCACTTTAATTAAATTTTGATTGTAAGAAGTGAGGCGTTTTCTAGTTTATCCTCTATTAAGTATTAATTTTTAAAAGGTAAAATTAGATTATGAAAATATGTCTCAATTATGTTTTTTTCAAAACTTTTGTTATGTTATTTTTAACAGGTATTTAAAGTTTAAATAATATCAGTAGACTTTTATTAGTGCTCTTTACATTAAAATTTATTTTATGATAATTATTTCATTTAACATAATTAATATTTGATTTATGAATTAATCAGAGTTCTGTTAAGTATCTTATCGTGATATCAATAATTTTTTATAATTTAATTAGATAATTAAATTAAATAATTTATAATATTAGAATTATTATTAAGAATTTAAGTAATTTTTTACCCTTATAAATTTCCAGCTTTTAAGTTCATTAGAATCCTATCTAAATCTAAAAAATGGAAACTTATATAACTATTCAGCAAGTCCTTAAATAGGAATTCCTATCAATAAATTTAGTTCAGTGATTTTTAAACATTTAAACTTATAATAAAATTTTTTAAATAGGAATGATTTTCCATCTATTTAGTAAAGATTTAATTTTAAATAATTGTATGTTGTCTCTCATAAATATTTAACAATTAAAAATATATTATGATAAATTGATAAAATGATCAAATTAAAGGAGATTATAAGAGTAATTCAATTGTTTAAATGATATTAAAATTATAAAATACTAGATAATTATTATCTATCCAATCTTAATCAATACGATATTTTTCTTGAAAAATTTAACAATATGAAAATAACATTTATATTTTCAATTCTGAGTTGAACTATTGCTATACTAATATATTTAAATTTGGAAAATTATTTCTAATTATTCTTAGTTCTTTTGTAAAAATCAATTAAGTATTTAAATATTATGATATAATTAATTTAAGGTTTAAATAATCAGAATTAAATAATAGGTTCTCTTTTAATCTTTAATTTGCGAATTCATACTCTAAGTTACTTCTTAATTTAATAATTAGTAATTAACTTAATCGATTAGTATTCTTATTGTTGCTATAAATTTATATAACCATATTATTGATTTAACTATATATTATTTTAGTATTTATTGTCTATTTGATAAAAAAATTTGATAAATAGATGTTTAATAAAATGTAATAAATTCCTTTAATTTCAAGAAATATTGTCTAATTTATATGAATTTAATGAATACATATATTAATTATTTATTATTATTATTCATTTCAATTCTAAAATAAAATAATCATATAAAATAAGTAAATTATTTGATTAAAATGAATAAATTTTTGTGAAATTAAATTGGTCAAGTCTTTAAAAATCAATGTGTTCAATTATTTAATTAGATATTAGTTATTTTAATTAAAATCATGTCAATATGAGTGATTATAATTAATAAAGTAACTTAAAATTTATTGTCAGAGTTATCAATATGGGAATAGCTTGTTCATCTTAAAGAAAACAAACATCGTAAAATTGTTTTCAAGACCAACATTCTTAAGAGAAGAAATAGAAATGTAATAATATTCCAAAAATGAATGAAATGAAAGAAAGTATTTCGATTAGTAATGGGATTTCTTATTTCTTAAGAAGACTAGATCAATTCAATAAGCAAGATCAACCACACGAAACAAAATAACTAGTTACATTCTTTGAAAAATAATAATAATGGTTAGAGTAGAAATTAGAGTGCGATATTGCCTTTATAATTGATCTCACAACAAAAAATGACAAAAAAAGGATAAGGTTATTAAAGGAACTATTAGCTGATAAGGAAAGACATTAGTCTAGATTTGGAATTATTTATCTTGGAAATGGAAAAGCTCAATTTGATTTAATAGATGACTCATAGGAAACAACCTATAATCTATAAAAATAACTATAGAATCTGAAATTAGATGACTGGATAAATATATTTAAAGCACTAAGAGCTCACATTATATTCAATAAGGAATAAATTTTACCTTCAATTTATCTATTGAGTGACAATTAATAGTCATAGTATGATGAATCAATATTAGAAGTTGTTGATAATTTATTAGAGGATACGTGTTAAAGACATTCTTTAAATTTTCATTGCAATAGCTACAAAGTAGAGGACAAAGATTTTCATAGCGAATAAGAATTATATTTATGAGGATTCAATATTGTAATATAACTAAATAATTTTTTCTAAGAATTCTAATTAATGTAATTTTTTATATTTATATAAATATTTATATTATCTGATTTATATTGAAAATAGTTTTAATTTCAATTTACCCATTTCTTTAATGTTGAATGCAATTTAATAATTCTATAAAATAATCAGATCGGCCTAAATCTCTGTCATTAACATAATTAATGTTGAAATTTAAATTACGATGTTTTTCTGACTAGTCAATAATAATTTCAGTTAATTTTTAACGTGATGCTTCAAAAATTAGATGGATCATTATTTTTAATTATTCATAACTATATTATTCTATAATAAAATTATCATATGTCTCATAAATAATTATAAAAGAATAGAAAAGGAATTGAAGAGTTAATTTAAATATGTCAAGATAAAACTCGAATATATAATAAATATACTATAAACATAAACATTAGCACTCAAATTACACTTTCTAAATGTATTCTTTGAGTAACTTTACATATTTGATTTTTCTAAGTTGAAGATTTTTTATTATATATTTTCTTTCTTGGACTATCACATTAAAAAGGATTATTTGTAATTTGCGGAATGTTCCAAGAAGGAGTTTCTCTACTTTAATCAATATCAAGTTAACTATCCTCTTAAATTGTTTAAAAATATAGAAATTCATATTCCTTAATCTCTCTTTAAGTTATTTCTACTTCATCATCATTAATTTCATCATTACAACTTTATTAATAGAGTTTCGGATAATATTAAAATGTTTAAGGTATATTAGCTGATATTGTATTATCCTCCTCTAAATATTCAACTTATGACTTTTATTCTCCATTATAGATGAGAGCCCCCATAAATTTAAAATAAATTATTATTGTTTAAAGATTTTTCAAGAATTGCAATTTAAATATAATAGTCATGTATTAATTACAAATATAAAATAAATTACATTGTTTAATATTAGAATGAATTTACAATTAAAATCATTAATTATTTTCCTTCAGTACTAATTACAACATTAAAGGGATAAACTTTTTTGCTTCCTCCTTTGTTAACAATTATATTAATTTAGTGCTATTATAGTTATTAATTATTTTTTCGATTTCTTCAACTGGACATTTCAAAAGATCACTAACATTATATTTAATATTTACTTTAAAGTTATCTTATAAATTTTTTCAAAAACATCTTTCTCTAACACAGATAATAAATAAGTTCTCAAGGCTTAAGGATTATTAAAGTAATCAAGACCAGCATTTTAATTCGTTACGTCAGTAGATTTTGTCAAGCTCAAATCATCTTCATCTTCATCTTCTAATTCATCAACATCAACCACATCTTCAACATTACTTTATTCAAGTATCTATTGTCTTTATTTTTCAAACTAATCATCTACTTATTGATCACCAATAGTTTCCTAAACTTCTTCTAACTAATAATTAAGGAATGCTTCATACCACTTTTTCATATTCTTTACATAAAATTGCTTGCTCTAATGCATCTAATTCTGCATCATTTTGTTCTTAAACTAAGCCATAATCCATATTTCGATTATCATCATTATAATCTTCAAAATTCTCATTGTCTTCTTAACACTTTTAAGAAGATTGCTTTTTTCCAAACTACTAATATCCAACTTCGTTTGTTTCATCTTCACTATTATATTCCTCAAATTAATTATCATCTAAATGTTCTGGTTATGAATTTATTTGTCCAACAATATATTTTGGTTCTAACTTTGGTTAACTTTATTATTGCTGTATTTATTATCTTTTTTTTTAAAGATCTTCTCTCATTTCCTTTTACTATTATTCCCTCCTTTTTTTTTGTTCTTCTTTAATTCTTTTCTTTGCCTCTTCTTCTTATTGAATTCTTATTAATTTTTTCTTCTCCTCTTCTTTTCTTTTAAGATCAGCCTCTAACTTAATTTATTACATTCTTTTTCTTTCCTATTCTTATTTTTCAACATCTACCAACTTGTTTTTACTATTATTTCTTTATTTTTGTAGTTGTGCAGCAGAGTTTGGTTTTTGTTGTTCACGTCTTGGTTACTATACGTATTATTTAGGCTATTATATGATATGTTGTTAGACTAGCGGTTTTTCTTGTCTGCCTTAAATGTTTCTTTATTATTGCTATTATTGAATCTAATTGTTTTTTTATATTTGCTATTGTTAAACTTATGGCTGTTGTACTTTTTATTATTAGATTTACTATTATTAATTATTTACTTGTTTTGGAATAAATATTGATTAAGGTACAAATTATTATTGTTACTATTATTGTTACTATTACTATTATTATTATTATTATTATTATTATTGTTATTATTATTGTTATTATTATTATTATTATTATTATTATTATTTTTGTACTTATTATGGCTATTACAATGATGATTATGATTAACTACTATTTTGTTTACTTAATAAATTAGGGGGTGGTCTCAGATTATCCTCATCAATTAATTTCAAATCAGATATTTTAGCTTCAACATTGATTTTCTTAAATTTGTTATAAATAATATTACTTGTTTATGTAATATGGTATGAGCAAATTCTACCTTTTATTGACTTTCAGTTAAAAATTCTTTCATTCTAGAACTTACAATTGGCATATCTAAAATAATAAAATTATAAATAGTTACTCAAAATTTAATTTATATTAGGTCTTTTTGAAGGTTAGAGCTATAATAATGATTTCACTAGATTATTCATATCTTTAGAATAAGTATTTGGAATTTGAGCAAATTAACCTTTAACAATTTTTAAAGCTAGGAAATGTAAACTGTCAGCAAGAAAGGGAGGTTTTAAAGCACATAATTCATATAAAATAGCGCCTAGTGACCAAATATCGCTCTAAATTATTTATATTAATTACAGCTTGAGAGTAAGGTTTGGATTCAATAATTTCTGGTGATAAATAATATGGAGTTCCGATTTATGTTTTTGCTTTTTCAAAGGTGTTATCTAAAATTTTGGCTATACCAAAATCTCCTAACTTAACTCTATTGGCTTTATTCAAGAATATATTTTATCCTTTCAAATCTCGATGAATAATTTTTCTGTCATGGACATGCTTTAGCGCTAAACAAATTTATGTGAACCAATCCAATATTAAAGATTCTTTGAATAATTTTCCTTACTAATTTTTGATTTTTAAAGCCAAGTCGCCCCCTAGAAATATGATAAAATCATACCATCAGCGTATTCCATTATAATACATAATTTTCCTTTCTTTGTTGCAAATACATCTTTAAATTTAACAATATTGGGATGATCTAAATGTTGTAATATTTTAGCTTCCTTAATTGTTTCTTCTTTCTCTTTCTATGGAATTGAACTAATATCTATTTATTTATTCACCCATTAAGTCCTTTTTATTCATATAAATTTCTTACCCATCTCTAATGTCCTCAACCAATATTGCTTTACCAAAAGCACCTTCTCCTAACACCTTAATCTTTCGAAATTAATTATACTCTAGTGTAGCCATTTTTGATATTAATTTTATTAATATAAATTAAAATAATGTTAGTATATAAAATTTGGATTGCAAATTAAGTTTTCATATTAAAATCCAGTACGACTACTTCATTGTTCTTGCTTTTTTAAAGATTGATCTTTTAATATAGCTTATATTATCTAATTCTCTTCCTTTTATATTTATTTAAATGAACTAATTAGGAAAAATCATCAGTCTTTGTTAAAAGTTAAAGGAACTTAAGTTATAACTCAATATTTCTGAAGATATTTATTCAGTAACTTGTCATAGTAAATTTACAAAGCCTTTTACAAATCTGAAGTATGAACCATTATCAATTATTTAAAATCAAAATTTAGTTATCGATGATTTCTATTTGATGGAGAATGAAGATTGTTCTACTTTATTTAAGGGAAATATATTAAAGAAATTTAAAAATAATAATTATTACTTACTGGCATCTTGTATCTAGTATCATAAATTTAAGTTTAAGAGCTAAGTTTCTTTTTGTAGTTCAATTACTTCTATTAAATTCAATTTTGACGTTTTAGACTCTATTTTATTACCTAATACTAATAATAATTACGATATTTTATATAAATAAATCATTCATTATTCTATTTTTCACTTGGAACTTCTAATTGTAAGGCAATCTTTGAATCGTTTATTGAAAAGTCTATAGGCTAACTATTTATAGTTTCTAATTTAATTGCTCTTTATTATGCTTCCTTAAAGTATCTAATATGAGCAAAATATTTCTTAATGATGAAGCCTATAATTCCAACTATTATTACGAATCCAATTATTATACACTTTATAATAATTGATTCATCCTCCTTAGTTATTATTGCATATTTATAAGTTAATGTGTAACTTTTCTTTTTTTAGCAACCTTCACATTCACTATTATAATATTCCAACTCATAATAATATGGAGATCTTTAAGCTTCTTCCTGACTTTAACAAGCACATACTATTTCAAAATCTCTCTTATTTTTTAAATAAATTCATACTGTTTATAGATTCAACTTTAAAAATCTTGTTCTTGTATAAGCGTATACATAATCTTGTATTCCTGAATTTGTTACTTTAGATTGTATTAAAACATCTAAAATTTAAGATACCAATAGATTTGCTTGCTTTTTATAATTTTATTAATTCAGATAAACAGCATCAACTCCAACGGTAATAATACTTTATGTCTTCTCTCCTAACAATATTGCATAAAGACCATGAATTATAATATGCTTTACTTTTTGGCTTATGTATTACATATTAATTTCTTTTATTTTTTCTTACTTAAATCTGTAATCTATCTATATTCATAGTTTTTATTTCTTACAATTATGTGTCCTTGATCATCTTCCTCTACAACTACTAATATTCCTTTATCGTATAACTTAAAACTCACTGCTTTAGGTTTTGTAATCAAGATCTAATCTGAATCAACCATAATACTGTTATCTTTAAAGTCAATGTTTTTTGAAATTATTGTTGTATTTTGGTACATTATATATATTTTAAATTATTAAGCCACAATTTAAAATTCATAATGTAGTATTTTTTATTCAAATTTATAAACTAATTCCATTTACCTATTATAAATGATAAGACTTCCATCAAAAAATAAAATAAATATATATGTTGAATAAACTTTTATTAAGTAAATTTAATCTGTCTGGATTATTTACTATTTGTAATACTTTAGAAATGAAATTGTTTTATTGTAATATGTGTTATTTCTAACTTCATATTCATAAACAGAGTTGTTTTAAAGCAAGAGTATCAATAGATTCAAATCCTCAATTTAAATTAGATATGAATTTTCGATTGATTCTTAAATTTAAAAGTGTTTTGTTTAAGCAATAGTTTGATTGATATTGTCATGAGATATAAATGTTAAATTTTTATCACTTGTTAATATTATTATACCATAATTGTTGATTACTGCTGATTAAATGAATTCTGATTGACCATAAAATTTGCCATCCAAAAAATTAAGTTCAAAATCTTACTCAGTTTTATGAGTGATTTATAATTACTACTCTATTTCAATGTCTAAATGTTATGGTCTCACTTAACAGTATGTAAGGTTAGCCATTTTTTTTCGATCATTGTAAATATGATATTTGTATATATATCCAGATTCATGAATAACATCTACTAGATTTTCTACGTACAATGGCAATTAAAGAGTTTTATCTTGGGTAAATCGGTTTTAAAGGGAAATTAAAGGAAAGAAAAATATAATTGTTAAAAACATAAATTTGATAAAGAAAAATTTTTGAATAAATATGGTTTAATATAATAAATCATAATAAATGCTTTTTAAGACCAGTCTATTCTACTTAATTTAAGAACTCTTATTTTAATGCAAGTCCAATTTAACCAACTTCATTTTCGGATCCATTATACAATACACAATTATCAAATACTAAATTGATGTCATTATAGAATTCTTTACAACTTTTATATTGATTTGCATTTAATTTTTACTACTAATAGAGGTTTAAATACCTTGACAGTTCCAAAATCCATAGGTTTCTTAACAATGTCATAGTAATCATTTATGCCATACTTCTTCTCATCTACAGGATTATGAAATAATTAAGCTCCTTTCGCTTTCCATAAAATTTGTAAGACTTTTTTGGCTACTTTTTCCCAAAGTTCATCATCCTTCATAGAATTTAATACATTTTCATCAATCAAATCATCAGCATTAATTATTAAATTAGCAATTTATGGGTATTATAGTTAAAATTTAGCAAATTCAGATGAAGTAACTTCTTATAAATTTCCATATTCATCAGTAAACATCAATTTATAAGCTTATTTTGGTAAATCTTTATTTTTCTTTTTTTATTATTTTGGTTATTCTCCTTTGCTATTGTCATTATTATTAGAATTTTGTTTATAATCATCTTTATTTTTCCCGAAATATTGATTGAATAATTCAATGACTTCTTTTCTCTAAAATCTTTTAGCAAATAAATAAGCAGTTTTTTTGTGTTAATCTTAATGATTTGGATTACAACCATTCTAAATTTATATATAAAAATATATTACATCAATTAAAATTTTACAGATTTCAGCATGCCCCTCTCTTGCTGAATAAAACAACGCCGTTTGATTTGATAAAGTATCTACTAAGTTAACATTTGCTCCAACTTAAACAAGTCTTAATAAATAATTTATTATTACCTTGTAACAATGTCTATTTTATTCTCTCTTGCTGCATAAAATAAAGGTGTTTATCCATATTAGTCTTAATCATTTATGTTTATTGCATTCTAAGATAATAAAAAATCTAATAATTTCAGTTTCCCATCTCTACATATGTAAAATAGTATTGATTATTTTAACGAATCCTTAAAATTTAAATTAACTCTAAAATCTGTCAGTAATGACAGAAACTTTAATGCCAATCCTTCATTGTCAAATTACACTACGATATAAGTACAGATTTATTTGCTATTTGAATCAACTACATTCACCAAATCCATATCCTTGTATTATTCTAAAAATATTCATTAACCTTCTTACATAAATAATTCACCACCTTTTCATATTCTTATCCTTTTAAGCATGATTTAAATTCTTCATATATTTATTGTTGTTATTCTTAATTATATTTTACATGATTCTAATCTTAATCTATTTATTAAGCAACTGTTTATTGAACAGGAGTTGGGTATCTATAAGTGGGAATATTTTGAATTATAAAACAATTCATAAACTAATTATAAGCTATATACTTAATTACTTTTACTTATTTCATCATCATTAAATTTAGATAAAACTCCTTATATTTAAATTTCATTGTAATTCATAGCTTACAATATCTGCATCAAATCTCCTCTGGTAATTTTCCCATTTTTTTAGAATTTTTAAAAAAAAGCATCATAAGGTTAGATATACATGTAATGCATATTTATATATAATAAATATTATAATTAACTTTAAAAATAATACTTCAAGTTCATATTTTTAAAATATGTCATATATTACTTTTCCGATCTCATTTTAATTTTTAAATCATAATTTAATATTCAAACATTTTATAATCAAAATAATTATTATTGTAGATCAAAATTATTGTGATAGTAAATTAGAAATACATTCCATTAGAGAGTTAAAGATTTTTATTTACAAAATCACTACAACGAATTTGATCTTCTATATTAGTTTTTGTTCAGATATCCTTCTTACTCTAACAATCAATATCTAGAATTTACTTGTTTGAAAACATCTTTAGCTAGAAACAGTTTTTGATTAATTCACATTATTTTCACTTTATTACTCATTCATTTTATTAGAGTTTTTATAATGAACTTCTAGTTTATAATTACTTTTTCTTGTATACATATAATAGATAAAAAAATGTATTATTTAGTTATATTATGTGATCGTAAAGAAAAATAAGATGGTATTGCAGAACTTTTTATTTATTTAATATAGAGGAGTAACTCTTTGAGCAAAATTACAATTTATGTATTTTCTAAAGAAGAGATGAGTATTTAATTTGGGAATAAGTCAGATAACTTATATATTTAAGATATTTGTTTAAGAAATATGAAAGTGGTTTAAGAACTGGAAAAACTAAAATTGGGATTAGGTTTGTATTAGAAAAATAATTCAAAAAAAAATAGAAAAATTATATTAATAATTTATGATAAAATTATTTGCAACAGCATTTAGACCAATTATTACACAATAATGTAGTTTTTAAAGATAATTTGTTTATAATTTTGCAAAGATAAGTAAGAAGGATTAGGAAAGGATGGATAAAAAGTAAGAGAAATAAAGTCTTGGACTTTCTAAAACAATAGATTTTACTGCATATCAAGCAAAGTTTGATCAATATGCTTAAAAGTTTTAAGAGTCATTAAAAAAATTGCAAGTTGGTAAATTAACACCTGAAATGCTTGACAGAGTATCGATTTAAGCTTATGGTGAAAAATTACCTTTGTCTTCTCTTGCTTAGGCTTCTTAGAAATCTTAAGGAGTGTTAATTCTAAGTGTGTTTGATGAATCAACAATTATGGATGTTATGAAAGTATGGATAATTTCATTCATAGGCATTAGAAAATTCAGACCTTAATTTATAAGTTAAGAAATAGGACAAACAAATTTTATGTCAGCTTGCACAAGGAAATACAAAGGAGAGTAGAATAATTGCAGTAAGTAATCTAAAGAAATTGATGGAAGATGCTAAATAAAATTTAAGACAAATTAGACATGAATGCATAGATGATGTAAACGATTATTTAACTGAAGTTAAAACCTTATAAAAAAGTAACATCTGAAGATACAATGAGATAAGCCGAAAAACAAATATAGGACTTGTTTGAAAAGCAAACATAATCTTTGGATAATTTATATAAATCCAAGGAGAAAGAGTTATTGAATAATTGATTATTTTTACAATATTTAAAATATTTATACATAATTGCATTCATTAATCATACTTTCTTGTTTATGTTCAAAAACTAATTATTTTATTGATAGTTATGAAAATAATCAATTAGAATATAATAAAATAAAAATAAATTATATGTATTCTAAATAAGCAGCAATCTCAAAGTCTTAGAACTTAAAATCCAAGCTGTCTATTAAAGATACAATGTCAAATTCTCATTAGATTCATAGTCAACCCTAATCTTCTAAAGGTTAAGTCAATCACAAATAAGAAGTACATTTATTTTAATTTAGAATAAATAAGATTGTAATCAGATGAAGAAGAAACTCTTCCAAATTTTGGGTAAGAATAGTGAATCGCATAAGATATTTAAAGTTTCACCAACTAACTCACTTAAACAATAGTATTTTGTGTCTGCTTCTTTATAACAAAAATGGAAGGGATCTATTTTAAAATAAAATCATACAACTGAAAATAATGATTCTCTTAAAACTCTTAAAAACAATGCAATGAAATTACTTAAATCTAATAAACATAAGGATAGTAATAAATATAGTGAATTCATTTCAAATAATAATTTTGACATGTAAAAGCAATTCAGAAATTTTATTAGATCTATTGATGAAATTTAAACTGATTAATTACCTTTATAAAATACAGAAAGAAGCACTTTAATTGCACTTTTTGAAAAACTTAATGAAAAAGATTAAAAGTAATTTAAACCAAAAAGATAAACTTTACAACATTCAGAATCTTATTCATAAAAATAATCTATAGAAGGATAGTTTATAGATTTAAGAATAAAATAAAGAAACAAGTGCAATTTTTCTAATAATTCCTCAGGATAATTGGTGAATCCAAACTCAACAACCACATAAATACATTAGAATCCATTAATATCAATAGAGTAGAAAATTAAAATAGATGATAATTTATAATTAATTCTTGATAAAACTAAATCGATTTTGGAAAAGTATCAAGCAAAATTAAAGTAGAATGATTATGAAAAGGATGTATTAATTTAAGAAATTTAATATTGGAAATCTAAATACTTAAAATGTAAGCAACAATAATTTTGAATTTTTTATTTTTATATCAAAATTTTGTATAATATTTTTAATAATCTTTAATTAAATGAACAACAATTCAGAAGAAAAGAATGCAGAATAATTGGAAGAGCCTATGACTGATGAGGAAAGAAAATTTGCTGAAGAATTGGATGAGAAAATTTAGAGTGCATAACAAAAATTGGATTCATTAGGATTGACTTAGAGTAGATTAAATTGGTTGTAAGATACAATCAAAAAGAGACAAGAGGAGAGTGTATTGACAGAAGAAGAGAAAAGAGAAAAATTTCAATAATTAGCAGATAAAGCTATTGACATTCCTACAATTGATAGATAAGGGAGAAAAATATTTACTTTAGAAGAGACTTTGAATAATTATAATAATGCTTGGGGATTTCTAAAATATAGAGAATTACCGATATGTTGGAGCAATTTAAAAGATAAAGTAGTATTCACTTTACCAATGACATTTATGGCTGCATATACTTATGAAGCTATGCAATTAAAAAAGATAAATTTAAGTTTAAAAGAAATGAAATTGAAATTATTAGGTAGAAGTTGGGGTGTATTTTTTATTCTTGGTACAACATTTTGTATAATAGATTCTCTATATTTTGATGATTTTTGGTAATTATAAAATTGATTTTAAATTTAGTGATATCAAATCCTATCATTATTAAACTAATGATAGAAAGAAATTGGCAAGAGAATTAAGATCACAATTATTGAATAAACCAAAATAAAAGGATTAAAATTGAGAATTGTATATAATTTTAATTGTGATGTTAAAATATAATTTTTAAATTTTATTATGAATGTAAAATTAAAAATTATATTATATACTTCATTTTATTTCTCATTTCATTATCTAATAACCAACCAAAAAATTAATAGTTATTTTATCATAGCTCATATTATATATTAAATATATATTTAAGCCTTAATAGATTCCCGAGGTATTTTAAGATTGTATCTGTTACAATATAGTAAGAGAATTTTACAGCCGTATAGCTTTCAGAGTTTATATATGGAATTACGAAAGAGAGAGATACAATCTTATATCTTTCTAAGTTAACACTTTTCTTGATTAAAATTTTCTCTTTAAGATTATAAAAATTATTTATTTGTTTCCTTTGTAATCTTAATAATTAAGAAGAAATTGATAATCATTGTATTAAATTTGGTTTTTCATTGACTTTACCATCCGATGGAATTTGAAAGTAAATCAAAAATGTTTTGGCAACCGTTATAGTTGAGATTATACATGAAAGAAAGTTACTTGAAAGATTGAAAGGAAGAAAAAAAAAAGAATGATAAAATGTAGAAGAATTAATTGAAGAAAAGTTACTTCAATTAGTGTATTCAAAGATTAACACAAACATATAGATATAATTATCATATTATCATAACTTTTGTTTGTTATTCGCAACCAATTTTATTTAAAACTTCAAGATATCTAATCTACATTGCTGCTTTGGAACTTAGAAGTTCTGCAGCTTCTTTCATTAATTTAGCTGATTAGACATTAGATTCAGCAATTAGTATCTTTGCTTAGGCAGCTCTTTATTATTTTATAGTAAGATATATACCTGAGTTCTGTTGCTGCTTAGGCTAGAGCAGATTTAATTTTATCATCTATTTGAATATCTTTTATCATCATTAGTTCAACATCGATTCCCCAATCTTGTACATGTTCGTCAACAAAATTTTAAATATAATCTTAAATTTCAGTTCTTTTCTCAAGAACATCTTGTAAGGTATATGCACCGATTACACTTTTTATTGCTGCTAATGTGATTTAAGAAACAGCCCTTGTTAAATCGTGAATATAAAAGATTGCCTTTTTTGGTTCTATTACTCTGTAATAGACAGATGCATCAACCTTAATTAATATATTATCTTTTGTGATGACCTATTATTTCTCACAGTCAATCATTTAAGTTCTACAATCGATTTTAATCAGTTTATCTGTACAAGGATTAAAATATTATAAACCTGGAGGTTCTAAGAATTATAATTTGTCCGAATACATGTTTTCACATATTTTCCGAATCTTAAGTAAACTCCAACAAAACCTTGTTCTATTTTCTTATATGGATATTCAACAAATGGGTTGCAAGGGCAAAATGCTGAACAATTTCCACAACATTCTCCACAATTATACAAATAAGTTTGATAGGATCCACCTAAATTTAAGTTTTTTTCATTTTCAATTAAGTCTTCTCTAGGATATCTATGTTATTGTTTGTTTTCAATGAAATAAGGGTTTATTTTTTCTTTTTCTATTGAATCTGGATGAACTGTAGAGGATTAATAATTTTTTAATACTTTTAGCAAGTTGCATGTTTTGTAGTAAATATAATAAATTATATATTAAACTATTATTAAAATTATGAATATTGAAGATTATTAATATCTCTTCAAATTTGTATTGATTGGAGATACAGGTTAAAGTTATTAAAAATTATTAGGTGTTGGTAAATCTTGTTTCTTGTCATAATATATAAAAGGTAAATTTATTTAAGAGTATGATCCTACAATTGGATTGGAATTCGAAAGTAAATCTATTGAATTTAATGATGGCATTGTTGTTCAAAATTAATTATGGGATACAGTAACTATAACTATTCTAATTAGTCTGGAAGCTCTTAATTCATGGCAATATAGAAAACATTTTGTTAAAGGTAATTCGTATTCTTCACATATACAATATAGTGCTGCTGGTGCTATAGTTTTCTATAAGATTGATAGCCATAGTTCATTTAAATCATTAGAAAATTGGATAAACATTTTAAAGTAAGTTTCGTCTGAATTGATTTAAATTATTATAGTTGCTACCCACAAGGATTTAGAAAATCAAAGGTAATAAATATATTACATTAAACTTTAGACAAGTCTAAACTCAATAAGGAAGGAATCTAGCTGATTCTTATGATGCTAAATTTTACGAAATCTCAAATCATGATAAAGATTAAATTGATGGAATTATTAATTCTCTATCTTATAATGTGTTACGATTAATCAATTCTAATAAAATCAATCCAAAATAAACAGTAATATTATCATTAATACTACAATAGTAATATGGAGTAAAAATGAGTAGACAATTAGAATAATAATATTCATCTTAATTAGATAATATCGATGATAATATAATATAGTAACAATCCTCTCCAAAAAGAAGAGGGTCAGATAGTAAAACAGAATAAAGTACTTTCTCATCAAACAAAATAACTGCATCTCCATAAAGATCATAAAAATAAGAATTTGACTAGGATTAAAGTAAATAATAATAATAATAATAACAATAATAAAGTTAATCAAAATTTTAATTATTATTTATTCTGCTACCTATAATAATTGGTTATGGATTATGGTAATTATTATTATGAATAATTGTGTATTAAAAAATGTATATTTGATAATAATAATTAAATTAATACTGTAAATAGTTTATTTTTATATTAAAATAATTCTCAAATAAAATCTAAAATATTATTATTAACATCTATGTGCATATTTCTCTGTTTACAATTACCCTAATTTATTAAATTTAATAATTACATAAAAATGTTTGTATAATTCTATTCCCATCCAACCAACAATAATTGAATGCATTATAGGATTACTTCTATGCATTTCTAAAGCATATTTCTAAACTTTATATAATGGAATTGGTTAAAGATTGTAATTTCTGCATCTTAAATTTGTTAAGGAATGAATCAGTCTAACATACAAACCTCTAACTTGATCATCATCAAAATTTAATAATATTGGTTTATTTTTCAATGAAATTTCAGTTGCAATCGTAACATTAGGCAATGTTAGATTCCAATAATTTTCTGTCATCTATTACAATTTATCAATGACAAATTCCTATTTAAAAACAGCACTTGCATTTATATCGAATAATTTTGATAATAGTAGAGTACTTATCTAAATAATTGCTACATGATCCATATTATTCGAATCAAATTTAATAGGTTATGGAATCTTTTTATATCCAGTCCAAACGCATTCTAAAGCATCTATTGGATAAGTGATTAATAATTCATTAATTATGTATTCGAAATGAAATTCAAATAATTCTTTAGATAAACTAAGTATTTTTTCAAGTGTTAAATTAAATTCAGGCTTAGCTATTCTATTTAAAATATTATTTCTCAAATTAATAAATTTATCAACTCTAATATAATATAAATTTAATTTTATACGGTTAATTTAATTTGTATCCTTTAGGATCTTAGCATAATTTTTAAAAGTCAATAACAAATCCAATAAAACTATTTTCAAATACTTCTTTAGCCCATAAAACGCAATGAATAGGTAGATAAGGGAACTTCTAATAAGTTTCTTAATCAACATTATAAACATTCTTTAAAGTTTCTTAGAGATCTAATTATTGATTTAGTTTTCCAAATTATGTATAAGCTTTTAATCCATTAAGAATTTAATCAAATAATAATTTATTATTTTTCTATGCTTATTATAAGATTAATATTCTTGATGTTTAATTATTAATGGCAGAAATAACTATATCATGTTGTTTAACAATGATTTCAGATTTCTCACCAAATTTCGTCTTTTCAACATCAATATTCATCGAAGAACATAGCTGTTATGCTTATTATTTAGCTACATCAGCTTTTTACATACCAAGTGTTTATTAACTAATATAAAATGTAAATTTTACTTAAACCAATAATGTGTACCTAATGTATATTTACGCACAACGTCATCATCCAAGATAGTAAGTTTTGAATTGGGATGAGTACAACATTCCATCAAAGAAAAGAGTCTAACAACCTCACAACCTGTTCCTCCACTTCCAATTACTAAGGCATTTAGTTATTATAATTAAGTGTTGATCTGAAATTCATCAGTTTCAATATCGCTAACAAATTGAATGAAAGAACATTCTTACGGTATAAATTTACCAGTAAATTTGACCACTTCCAAACTACAATAACCTGCCCATAGATTAATGACTGGATATTTGATTGCTTGCATAAATCTAATAGTTTTTTAACATAATTTTATATCGAATTAATCTAAATCAAAAGTTCTATAAATAGCTTATGCAATATTAATTATTTCTTATTCATTTTATGGCTTTATAGATTAATCTTAAAGTTATAAATTGGCAATAACAGTACTATAAACGACTTTATCATCATTAGTTTTAAGTGTATTAGGTCTATATATGGTTTCTGATAATTTTTGAAATTAATATTTGAAAGGTACTTTAGCTAATTAAACTAAACCTCCTGCTAAATATTTATTAAAATTTTATGTATGTTCAATAGAAAATTATGTTGGTGATATTACTTTAATTGGACGTGCTTCTGGTCCGTTAACTTATGTCATTCCTTCAACATTACTGATTCTTACAAAATCACCAGTTTTATAATTGTGAGGAATGGAATCATGAATTGTCACTACACCTGGATTAGAATTAGTAATATCAATTATATGATAAGGAAATGGTTACACTCCATCTCTATCAAACACTTTAAATCCTTAACCAAAATCTGAAAGTTTAAGACATATGAATCCAAAAGTACATGTCCAAATAACTCCTTTGCTATTTTTTTAATTTTTAGATGTAATTTAACGTAAATGTTCACTTACTGCGATTGCAAATTTTAAGGATTATATATCACAAATTATTGTTAAATCATGTTTTTCTATTTTTGTCAAGATTTCATTGTCTTTGTAAGACATCTCCAATGTTTCTATTTATGTAATAGCATTATTAATTTTTAGAACTTATTCACATTATTTCAGTCTCTGAGATTATATATCACAAAGTGTTATCAATTCTGGTTATTGTGATGAAATATGTTTGGCAATTTCTAAACCAAGCTAGGATTGTAGTTATTAATTACGCTTGATAGTCCAATAATAATAATCTTAAGACGTTAGAATTTCTATGATGTGGTCTTTCCAAACAATTTGATTTCCTTCTCTGTAGCTAATTCATCGAATGACTGAATTTACATATAAATGTTTTAATTAATTATTTATTTATGGACTCATTTATATTATAAGATAATATATAAACAAACCTTTCTCATTCTACATAACTATATAAATATAAAATACCTATATTTTCCATTGCAATTAATAATTTTATTATTTTTTATTCATAAATCACTATTTCATTTCAAATGATTGCAAAACTAGCCAAATCAAATTTCTAACTTTACATATTTCATTT
Organism: Paramecium sexaurelia; assembly: GCA_000733375.1. Lineage (NCBI taxonomy): Eukaryota > Ciliophora > Oligohymenophorea > Peniculida > Parameciidae > Paramecium > Paramecium sexaurelia. Next base: position 166,906 of record JPFM01000019.1, read on the forward strand.
TTTCCTACACTAATCAAGGTATAAATATAATTACTCAAAAACCATTTAACTATCCCCATTTATTCATATTTAAGCTTCCACTATTTAAAAATATACTCTCTTAAATATAATTTATGTCTATAACAGTAAAGATCTGTTTGAATCTTAAGAAAGGATAATCTAATTATATTACTATATATATATCTACTAATATTTTTTATAATTAAGTTTTAAAATTCATGTGATAAATATGATTTTGTTTTATTCTCTATATTGATATTTTAAAAATTATTAAGGCGATTATTGTTTAAAAATTTTTGATATATAAAGGATTAAGTAAAAATTAAAAGCAATACTAAAAATATAACAATCTGAGATTATCTTCTACATTATAATTATAAATAATCTGTCTTATATCTTGTAATATAAGACAGATTATCAATTATTATTACTAAGTTTATAGAGATAATGATATTATTAATCAAATAAAGTTTATTTTATTCTTTTTTACATTTGAATAAAGAGATTATTTAAATGTATTTATATATAATATTAAATTTATTGCTTTGATTTATATCTTATTTAGCAATTAAGAAGAATTTAAAATAAATATTAAATAAATCAAATAAATAGAAAAGATCGAATTAGATTGTAATGGGATTTGCTCTAGAGTTTGATTTACGAAACAAATTATATATTGGATAGATTTGTTTTAGTTTCTTATAGTAGCATTTAATATGAAGTACTAAATTAATTTATAATAAAATATTAATATCAGAGTCTCTTATTTTTTATTTGAATATATGAAAATAGCTTGTATACACAAATAAACTCAAAATTTGTCCTTCTTTCTATCATCAAAACTATTGAAAGGTTGTAAAAGAATTAGATCTTTTGCGGTTACCTTCTTTTTCTTATTTAGTTTTCTTGTATTGTTTCAATTACCATACAAATTAATTTGGAGTGCAACTTAATGTACTTTTTTAGCATTCAATTTCAGATATGGAATAGCATGAGTCATCGTCATCTTCATTATATTATTCATTATTTTTTGGATTTATGTAATTTTCTAAAATAAATTACTCCAACTATCCTTTTTCATAAGATTTAAATAATTGACTTAAATCTTTCGAATCATGAGAAACAACAAAATTCTTCAATTCACTTCTTTCCTCTGCTGTAATCAATTTCTATTGAAACATACTTTATATTGTACGAAGTAACGAGGAATAAAATGGAACTAACTCTATATTTGAAGACATATTTAAACGAATTATATTAAAATAATGTATTTAAGTTTTAACTAAAAAATATCTACACTAATTCTGTAGGTATACTATGTTTACTTTTATTGATATTAGATAAAATTATAAATTTTATTATCATTAACATTTCAAAATTAATGAGGTTCACCTTAAGTTGGTAACAAACCAAATCTCTTCTTTAATTCAACACGATATTTCTAATTTACATCGTCAGGACTAAATCTTGCTATTAAATTAATTTCTATCAATACCAGGATGAGCATTAAATGTATATGATCCATCATCAAGTGTATTTTTTAAAGTATAAACTCTTTTTCCTTCCTCATTCAAATAATACCTCAAATGCATTTTTTATTTTAATATTTAATTATATATATATATAATATTTATTTAATATAGATCTCTAATAAATCGAAGAATTTAAATCTGTTCCTCGACTGATGATCATTTCAAGTTCACTCTATCTTACAAATTCTAATTTAAATCCTTAATAACCATTATTATTATAATTATAATTATATTAATTGTTTGTCTGATATATTTAATCACTTCAGACAAACAATCTAATTGCTAATAAGAATATAAAACTATATCCATTTCAGAAAATGTATAAAAATAATAAATTCTGTAATATAAGAACTATTCATAATTTTATTTCTAAATTGGACATTTTTTCAAATAATTATTCAATTATACAATTGCATACACTTTCCAATTTAGATGATGACTTAAACTTAAACTTTAAATTTTAATCAATTGATTTTAAAACAAAACATGCGTAGATATATCATATAATATAATATGAATCACTATCCCTCAGGAGCAGTTTCTGCTCCTCCAGATCTGAGTTTGCTGAAAATGTGTAAGAGCACAACGATTCCCAAATATACAAGACTAATTATGAGTACGGTGTTTGGTTGAACTTTAAGAGATGAGACATCTCCAGAATAGAAATTTAATCCTGATTGTCCTCCGCTTTCTGTTGTTTTTGATGCTAAATCATGTAAACACAAACATCTTACGACTTTTGCCTCCTCCTTATCTTCTCTTGATTGCGTCTTTGGCGAGTTATGCTTTTTCAGACATTTATTTAATTAATTAAAATGAATAATGTGCACGTTGTTTAATTATTAGTTGTATTTAATATTATTATATAAAAATAATTCCACATTCTTAAACAACCTTTCGATTTCAATCTAACAATCAAAATTACTCCAAAATACATGGCCAATCTTGAATCAGAAGAATACCTTACTATTCATTTCAACTTTATTATTCATCTAAATAATATATTGTTTTTAATTTCAAATCAATATCAAAAACTTTTTTTTATGGTAAATTAAGAAATATAACAAAAAACTTTAAGTAAATGTCATTTTAGTTATCATTTAGAGTATAATTAATTACAGATTAATGAAATTAATTATATTATGTTTTAACACTGATCATATTCAATTTTATTTATGTATAGATTTTCTTAATAGACCTTATTTGATTATTTAAGTAGATCTATTTTTCTAATTATTTCCTAAATTATCATTTATATAATCATTAGACTTATTTTAAAATGTCATTAGGTGTCCTAATTTATGAATTTCTATAATTGTATAATCCATTTCATTCTCGCAATTGTAAGATCCTTCCTCATTTTCATATTGATATTATTCAAAATCAATATAGAACTGATTCGTTACTAACTTTAGATTATCTTAACTTGATTATATTGTGTTCTAATTCAAATTATTCTATAATTCTTAAAAATTTGGTAATCTCGAAACGAATGGAGCGTTGATTAGTCTTGAATGATATTCTTCATCAATAGATTCTTAAGGATATCTTTTGGAATTTGATTATAAAATGATATCATCTTGTTCTGAGAAGTTAGTTTTATATAAATCATCATTTTCACAAGTTTACTACAGTTTTTTTCTTTAGTTTGCTTTAATCAATTTTTTTTCTGCTAATTCTATCATCTTTATTTAATAATCAAATGATATTAAAAATTTTAGGTTAAATTCTGTTTATTAACTTGAATAATTAAAAAGGCGAATTTTTGTAGATTTTATTGAATAATATATTCATTTATAATTTTTTATTGAAAATGTTAATTATAATGACAAAGTTAATAATAATGATAATATTAATGGTATATTATTAATAAAAATTGAAATAGTTATAAATGCTTAAATTAAAAAAGGTAAGTTTTTTATTGAAATATTCTATGCAATAAATTTGATTATCATTTTTATTTTTTATCAATGTGTCAGTCAAATTAGTTTTATCTCATGGTTAATGTCTTCATTGCCTATGGATTGCTTTGTTATTAGGATAAATCTTTATAATTTTGTTAAAATTATTATTATTGAGGATAAATTTATGATTAGTAAAGCATCATTTATTACTACAATAAAAATGCTTGGTATTATTAATAATCATAAGACTATTATTATTAATTTTACTATAGCATTTAGTAAGTAAACATAAACTATTATTATTAAGATTATTATGATAAATATAATTAATATTGATTATATTAGTATTGATTATTATGAGTTAAATGTTAATTAAATTATTATGACATTTATTTATTGTTCACTTAAAAATTTTGGATTTTGGAATTCTCAAATGGGTGTATCTTTTGAGCAAATCTTTTTGTATTTTAATTAAGTAATGCAAATTTCCATACAATTTGACCATGATGATTTAAGAAGTTACTCTCATTTAATTTTGAAAGATAACTTAAAAATTCAGCTCTGTATTCTTAAGTAAAATATTCATATAATCTTTAAATAGGATAATTTGCATATTAATCATTTACTAATTTACGAAAAGATCTAAATTAATCAAAAATATATACTCCTCAGAAACTGCAACTTCTTCTTCCCATAATTTTTATCTCCATTAATGACCTGCATAAATGATAGCTTTTTCAGCAACATTACTTCCATATTTATCCATAGACATTGAGACAAAATCTTTGATGATATATTAATCAAGAAGCATCTTTTTATGGTATTCTTAACCCTTCTCAAGGATTTATTAAATTATATAATTAGAATATTATCTTCTCACCAAACAGGAAGAATTCTTTATGATTCTCTCAATGATATCATTTGCAACTTATCTACTATTTTAATCTATTTGTTTAGGTAGTATATCAATTATTTTATTTACTATAAGGCATCCATATTAATCTGTAGATAGCTCAATTTTAGATTAATTAATTTGTAATATCTAATGGATTATTTAGATAAATTACATGCTTATCTAAAATCAACAAAAATGTATTTAAGTATTCTCCATCTAACACTTCTAAAGCTTTTTAAAAGATTTAATTGCCAATTTTATCAGTATATAGTTTTTTTATCAAACTGCTATCTTCTATTAAAAAATTTGCATATTTATTAATTTAATTTTATGATTCTTTAGGGAATTAAAACATAATCTCTAATCCTTTTTGCATCACCTTACATGCATAAAGATCAGTAATCAATATATTAATTTTATTATGCATTTAGTCTAGGATCATATTTCTATAGTTGGGAGGGCCTATTTAAATTTGATAAATTTACCAACCTCAATTATTTTCTCTAAAATATAATGCATATACTTATCTAGACTTAAGTTTATGATATTATTTTTAATATAAGTTTAAAATACATATTCTCTCTCTTTAAGATTAGCATTTACATATTCTTACTACATGCGTCTAGAATTTTTAGTTAATTTTTCATGTGTAATATAAGAAGACCTGAAAATATAATAGTTTAATATTTTACATGTCAGCTTCAAAAGCAGATATTAAAGATGATTTCAAATTGTCTGTTAATAAAACATTCTTCAATTATTCGTTGAGCAAATCAAATTCTTCATCTTTAATTAAGTTATAAATATTACCTAATTAATCGAATTCATAGCCTAATTTTTGAGAGGATAAGATTTTTGAAATATTAGAATTGTTAAGGACACTTTATGTGGAAGCCGATTCACTATTGGAAGGGAAGCTATTTTGAAATTCATCAAAATCTGAATTTATTTCAATAGGTATTCGATTTGACATAATTTTTTTAAACTATTTAATTAATAATGAAAAATTACATCATTCTTTTTAGAATTAATTGATATAAAATTCTTAAGGTTGCTTTTATAAAAAAAAAGATAAATATTTTTTATATATTTCGCATTATCTGCAAATTTACAATCTCGAATTGGAGTTTGATTTGTATAATTGATTAAATAAATAATAATGAATCTCGATCAATTTTAATCAACAGAAGAAGATTGGCCTTAATAATCTTTCAATGAAAATGAAGATCTTGATTTCTCTTCATCTCCCATAATGTTTGGTCGCTAAAATCGTAAACGAAAATATGAAATTGAACAAAATAACCAAGAATATTATATATAGATATAATAGATAGAAGAACCTTTAGAAAATTAACCATTAAATAAGTATTGTGAAAACTCCTCTATACCAATCATATAAAAAAAGATCAGAAAAAACAAGAGAATACAAAGTAACTCAATAAATAATCTTTATCAAGACATATTATCAAGTTTTATAGAGAATACAAAATCATAAAAGGAAATACTTAAGAAATTACATTAATGTCAAAATATGAAGTTACTAATCGATGGATTGGAGAGAACTTTAATGAAAATCAAACATTAGCTTTTAATCAAAGCTAATACTCATAATCAATGAGTTGAATTTTCCATCATGATTTTGTTTTCTATTGATGAAATAACAAACTAATTATAATATAATTTTTACTAACTTACTTTCTTTTCTTATCTAATTCTAACCAGACATTTTACAAAAATAAACTATGAGATTATAGCATTAAGTAGATGTATAGTAATAAGAATTAGTAAATTCAATATTTTGGAAATAGAAAAAGTTAGTCGTTATTTGCAATGATTATAAATTAGATTATGAAATGTATGTTAAATTAAAATAATTTGGGTAAAAAATTACAATCGAATATAAAATTTTTTATATATCAATTACAGATTGATATGATAAGAGTTTGAATCAATTTAATGGATAATAAAATAAATTATAAAAAATATACATATAAAAGTAAAAATAATTTAATCATTAATTAAAAGTGTTTAAAACCCAACCATCTGGAATTAATTATATATTTGATTCATCAGAACAACTAATTAATTTTCCATTTTGCCATTCACCAAATTTTTTTTTTCCTTCTTTGTTAATCATAACTCCTTTTCCATGTTATTTACCATCAATCCAATAACCCTAATATTATTTTCCATCAGGCCAATTAAAGATACCAAATCCAGATTTTTTATCGTTTTCATATTCTCCATCATAATATTTACCATCAATCCATTTATAAAATCCTCTACCATGCATTTAATTTTTCAGCCATTAACCATAATAGGACTATATTCTAAATAATGAATAAATTACCCTACCATCTGGCCATTCATATTTACCAATTCCATTAATCATATTATCCATCCATTCTCCATTGTATGTACTTTATTAACTCCATTTATAAATTCCTATTCCATTTTTTTTGCCATTTTTGAATTCTCCTTCATAAATTGATCCATCAGGCCATGTTTCTTTACCAACTCCATTGGATTTTCCTTATTTGAATTACCCAGTATAATTTGGTCCTCTTGCATAAATGCATTTACCATCTCCTTCTAAATGATTGTTTATAAATTTGCCCTCATAAATATCCCCATTGGACATTACTAATCTTCCAATCCCATTCGCCATATTATTTATAATAATTCCAGTATAAATCCCACCATCTTCAAATTTAAGTTAATTCTACAATTATTCAATTTACTCTTATTTTGAATCAATTGAAATATATTGTTCCTTTATAAATGTTGAACAATTTGACTTACTATCCATTGAAGGAGGTTTTTCTAATAAATAAAGTTCAAAAGTACAAGGCTGTTTTTCATCTTCTTCTTCATATTCAGGATCAGAATCAGAACTTATTTCTTCCTTTTTATTTATTTCACTCTATTACACTTCTGGTCTCATCTAGCATTTTTAGCATTCTTATCCCATTATTATGTAGAAAAAGTACCAACTTTAATATACAATTATAAAAATTATAATAAAATAGGAAATGCAAGTTGATGTTGTTCACAACCTTTTTTACATAATCTAAGAATTAGTTAACTTAATTGCTACAAAAATACATAATTTTTAATGAGGATTGTAATTTAACAGAAAGGGCAGGAAGATAATTATTTTGGATTTGGCTTATATAATTCTGGTTATTAGTGATCACACTTTATTTAATTAACCATTTTCCGAGTTCTTTTACAATATTAAAAAGTAGATTGTAAGTACTATTTTGAGTTAGTTATAATCTTATTTACTAATTATTATTATAGATTATAAATTATCTTTACAAATAATTAAAATGTTAAAGAAATATAGTTTTGTTAATAATTATGTCCAGATGTAAGCAATTATGATGTAGGCTTTTTTTAGTAATCAAGCTATGGAATATGGCAGTTTGATTGATTTATTTTATGGTTCCTAAGAAGGATATTTGAAAATGATTATTTAAATGGAATTGATTAATACAATACTATAGATACACAAATTAAGTAATTTATATGAAAGAATTTTAATGTATGATAAATAATTAAGCCAAAGTAAGGAAGCTTAGTAGGATGGTTCTTCTTATGAAAGCAAATATTATACATTGTAAAAATTAGGAAGAGAAATGTTTTAATTAGGTAATAGAAATGTGCATATGTATAATTAAAAATAGTAAAAGGGATTGAAATAGATTTTATTAATGGAAGAGTGGAAAAGTTTCTTATGAAAAAATGGAAAGAGAATAAAATAGTTGGAGAAGAATCAATTTAATATAGATTTATTTGACTGTTAAAGGTAAATAGTCCAATATAGTATATAAAGGAGATTATAAAAATGATCCTAAAGAAGGATATTTATTTTATATGGAGTGATGGTAGATATTGTAGAGGAGAATGTAAATAAGGTAAATAATACGATAAAGTTTTACTAAAATGGAGTAATCCATCGATCTCTATTCAGTCTGTATTATGATTAATGATTAATCTAATGAAATATAAGGAGCATCATTTTGATTTTTGTTTTCTATTATATTCGTTAAATGTATTTTATTTCAATTTTTCACTTCTATAATTATATTATTAACTGTCATGAGTGAATCATAGTTAATCGAAAAGCTTCAATAATATGGTAGTAAGAAAGGAAAATATGATAATGAATTGCTTAATTCATCTTAAGAATGCAGTTATAAAATTAGCACAAGTCCTAGATTTCATAAATTCCATCAATCTCCTGTTATTCATTAATCTCCAGCAAATGTATCATCTTCATTAGAACATTATCCATTTGATAAAGAGGAAATTCAAATCAAAGATCCTTAAGGGGAAATACGCTTCTTGCTTAATATTATAGATTAATTGTAATATGATTTATAGATGTAATACAACGATAGTGAAATAATTAAATAGAAATACTAAGAATTATAATATTAGGTATAAAAAATGTAAAGTAATGTTTACAAAGAATAAGAATAATATGAAACTAAATAATATTGTGATCAATTGGAGAGATAAAACAAGCAATTAAATAATGAAAATAACACTTTAAAAAAAAATTACTAAGAAGTCTAATAAAAATACCTAGATTGTTAAAAGGATTTAGATAATCTTAAATTGAATGCTTCAGAATTATTAATATAAAATGAAGGATTATATTCATTATTAAATTCTTTAAAGGAGAAACATTAATTTGATATTGATAGTTAGGCTAAACATTTTGAGCTTATTAATCAAAAGAAAATAGATGATGAAATTAATGTCATTTAAAAGTAATATAGAAGAGAGATTGAAACATAAAATTCGATTTCAGATTCATATAAAAAAAAGATTGAAGATCTCAGCAATGAATGTGAGATCAAATCCAAAAAGTTAAGTTAATAATAAGAAATAAATTTAAAACAAGAATTAGAAATAGAAATTCTAAATGGAAAATTAATAAGATATTAAAAATTAGAATAAGAATTAGTAGATATTGATACATTATACTAATAAAAAAATAGAATGTGTTAGTAATTAGTGTAAGAGAATACAAAATTAGGAGAAGAATTAAAGAATTAAAAATAGTAAATATAATAATTGGATTCATCTTTCAAATTATAATAAAATCTTTTGGAAAAAGAGAGAAGTGATTATGTTGAAAGAATTCAATAATTATAAAAGTAATTAGATGAGTTATAGAATGTGAATAATGAGTTCAAGAAGAAAGAATTGGAATAATAAAGACTTTTAAATAAATTATCAGAGTACGGAGATGAAAATATGAGATTGTTGGAGTAGAATACTTTTATTTTAGATAAGACGAATGACACAGAAACATTAAGAGTTAACTATAAAAATTTAGTTAAAAGATATTATTAATTAAAAAGTGAGAATGACGGATTAGTTTATTCAATAAATTAACACATAACAAATAGCGCAATTCTATAAAGATAGTTATAAAATGCCATAATAGAGAAAAATGAAGTAATCACAAATCTTCATTATACTTAATAATAGTTACTTAATTTATAATATTCATTCAGTCATTGAGATTTAAATAAAAATATTATTAAAATATATAAACTGATAAATCCATTTTATTTTATAAGTTATTTATAAATAAATCGAAATTAATCAATCTACTCTTGAAGGTGGTTCTTTAAACTCATCTTTAATATTCATAGTCTTATCAATTCCTTAATCACACATCATCTAACAAAATTCATCAAACGAGATCTTATTATTATGATTAGGATTGATTTCATTAATCATTTCATTGAGATTATCATCCGAAATTTATCTTCCATGTCTAGCTAAAGCTTCTCTAATATCATCTTTTTAAATAGAGCCTTCATTTAGAGTGTCGAAATACTTAAATAAAGACCATAACTATTAATAATTAAATAAACAATTACTCTTTCTCTAGTAAATAATTTTCTTTAATCAATACAAGCAGCTAAGAAATCAGTATATTTAATCATCAAAGGTTTAGGAGATTTTATTTCAACAAACGATGTTCCATCTTATTCTCCCATTAGCTAAATACCTTCGTCATCCTCTAAAACAATTGTTTAAATTAATTATTCTATTTCCCAATGAGTAACTATTGATCCTTCTTTGATTAAAGCAGCTTTAAGCTCTTCGACTGTTATAGTTCCTGAATTATCAACATCAATTTTTGAAAAAATCTATTTTAAATGTTACAGTTCGGATTCATTCATTTAATTAATAAGAACTTTCGTTACTTCTTTTTTAAATTTAGCTCCTCCTCTATATGTTTTTAACATTTAATAAATAGTACGATCTTATTGAAATTGAGCAGTCTTCGTCTTCTCAAGAAGTAATGAAGATGGGTTTTATTTAGTTTGAAACCAAGGATGATCTAAACATTATTTCGCTGAAGGCCTTGATTAAGGATCTTTAGAAAGCATTTAAATTAATAAATCTTTAGCATCTTAAGAGATTGTATTCCAAACTTTAGATTCAAATTTAACCTCCTTTATTCTTATATTGAGAAACAATTTTTCTTTTGATTATCCTACAAATGGAGGACTTCCACATAAAAGACTGTATAGGAGAACCCCAAGACTCCAAATATCACATTTTTCATCGTAATCTCCTTCAATTACTTCTGGTGGCATATACAAGGGTGTCCCAATAAATGTTTTTAATTTTCTTCTTCTATGCACTATATCAAATTTGTTTGCAAATCCAAAATCGATTAATTTAGGTTCCGAATATAAACTTTGTTCAGTAAATAAAATATTTTCTGCTTTAATATCTCTATGTACTATTCCTTTCTCATGAATATAGACAATAGCTGAACATATCTACTTTATTAATATTAAATTACTTTAGATATTATTCTTTATACTTAGTGTTCAGTTAAATTTATTTGCTGTTTTGCAATTCTCTCTACTAACTCACCTCCTTCGCAATATTCCATGCATATATAAATATATATTTCGCTTTAATAAACTTCATAGAACTTAATTATATTTGGATGATCCAATTTTTTCAAAGTATATATTTCATTAGCCAATTATGATTCTTTTCCATGAAGATTTTATTTATCTATGATTTTAATTGCGTATTATTTTGTTGAATTATTTTTCATTGTAGCTTAAACAACCTTGCCGAAAGAACCTATTCCAAGCACTTTACCAAAGTTATAAAGTGAATGGATGTCTGTAGTTGAAGTAAATATAGAATCTTTATGGCTTGTTTGCATTGGTACTATTCTTGCATGTTATTTTTGTTGTAAACAACCCATTAATTTTATTATCGCTAATATTAGATAAAAATTTATATTTATCAATTTAATTAGACTTCCCAAAAAAATGGCCAATTTTTCCCAGTAATCCAAAATCTATGTTTAATTTATTATTTACTTACAGATCTTATTCTTATTTGTATGCAATTCCACAAATACAATTGTTTATAGATTAATCTGATGAAAAATTTATTACTTAAGAAAAATCATAATAACTTTTCCTAAAAATATTACTGATATGATAATTACACATATCCATCAGTTAGATTGATTGCTAAAATAATTGGTTTCGAATTTGTGCTTGCATACAATATACCATCAACAAATTCAATTTCTGTTAAACTATTAACAGAAGTACCATTATAAAATTGAACCTCTATTATTTATTTTTAAAATAAATTTGAGTCTAAAATCAACACTTTGTCAGTTCCATTTGTTATATAGATTTCTAATGTGTCATTGTTATAATAAGAATGTGAAATTCCTAAACTCTCCTTTAAATCTAAATCTAAATTTAGTTTTTTATTTTCGATATCCTCAAGTGTCTCAACATCTCTCAAGAATCTTATATATAATTTATTACTATACATCATAGATGCTCTCCTTGTCAAATGATATATTTATCCATCTATTATATCCACACCTTAACCTTAATAATAATCATCCAAAATCACTCTTTATGATATAGCTATCTATGGTTCTAAATTTATGTAATGAATTTCTGAATTCTCATTTTATCCACATGATTCTAGAAGATGCGTAGAATTCAGAAAATGTAAGCCCTTAATAAAAATCAATCATCAAAATACATTAGTATTTCGAGGACCTTCTTCGACCCTATCAAATTTCCTTAATATTATATAATCATTTGAATTATATTCCTACTTTTTGTTTTGAGAGAGAATAAGAAATGTCAATGATACTAAAATGGCAAGTAGGGAAACTATAAGTATCTATTAGATTTAATTGCCATTGAATGGAATGAGTCCTTTCTTTGGTTTTAAAAATTTATATCTCATCTTTTCTATTAATATTTATGATTTTTCCAATCTTATATAATTAAAATCTGTAGTGAAATTATATAGAGATATTTTTATTCAAATATATTGTTACGCTACAAATCTTTCTTGATTATAATAATTTCAATATGTAGTTATACATAACTATTCAACATTTATCAATCTATTTAAACTAATTTTTTTTTATTTTCTATTTAATGTATATATTATTTTAATGATAATAATATTCATTTTATTCTTAACAATCATTTAAGCTAATCCTATAAGTTAGATAAGATCCCATTCATTAAGATTCCTACCAAATTAAAATATTGTTAAAGAGCTATAAAGATATATTGAAACTAATTAAATTAAGGCGGCGTCTATATCAACTTGTGTTGGAGTATTATTAAAATTAAAAATAGTCTTTGTTAAAATGCTCAATCAGATTTGCAAATCAACCTGAATTCACAGAAATTAGTGGACATTTTGAAATAGTATCTCTAGTTGGAACAATAAGTGTTTATGGTTAACATGTTCATATTAGTTTGTCAGATACAAAAGGAAATATGATCGGAGGACATTTACCATTTTACGACAATGAATGCATCATTTATACTACCGCTGAAATTGTTTTACTTGAACACGTTGAAACTATTTATGCAAGAAAATTAGACTCTACATATGGATATCAAGAACTATATATAGTTTGAATTATTATTTATCTTAATACAGAAACTATTTAATCTTTTAAGCTTTAATCTATAAAAACAAATCCATGATGATCCAAATCAAAAAAGTTACATTAGCTTAAACAATTTTTTAATTTTTAAGACGAAATTTTATAAAACGAAATTTATAAAATTACAAAGCAATCTGATCATCCTTTAACAAATCATATTGTTCTTTATACTCTTGTTTAATTTAGCAACTATATAATCATTATTTTGTTTTAAAGCAATAAATCTATAAGTTTTAAGTTTAGAGCATTTAAAATGTTAAGATTGAAAATGGTTCTACATTTTTCAAAACTTATTGAATCGCAAAAATTTAAGCTTACCATATTTAAAAGAGAGTAGATAAATAATAATGAATTTGATAATAGATTAGGAATAATGACATAGAATAGATTATATAAATCACAAAGAAAGAGCTTATTTATCAAACTCTGAACGAGTTCTGGTCTTTTGTTGAGACTTTAATCTTCTCCTTTAAATGATTGGGTTCTTTTCAATTGAATATTATTTGCCTCGAGGTAATGGTGGTGATTGCACCAAACTTTGAGTCATCAAATATTATTCAAGTTTATCTTTTGTCTATGTTTTAAGATTCTGGTCTATTTTAGTTTTTGTGACAGAACACCCCATAAATTTTAATTAATTTTTTTAATTCTTTTACGAAGTTAGAGAATTTAATTTTAAATAGTTTATTTCTACTGATATTAGATACTACATATTATGCCATGATAGAGCCTAAATAAGATTGTAAAATCATTATCATGTTATGCCTTTAATTTATTTGAAATATTTTATCTCCATTCATTTTTAGTAATAATACAAAAGTATCGGAATTTATGTTTCTTTTAAATTTTAATTTGTTTGTTAAATCAAATTCATTTTCAAACTTAAGTACATTTACTTAGAATTAATATTAAATGCCAAATCTACTATTGTTATTTAATTTATATCCTAATCTTCAAAGAAATATAAAAAAATCCTGATAATTTAATCTACTCTTCAAAATTCATAAATAGAATAATAGTTTAAGAGCTTATCTAATATGATTTATCACACATTATAACTACTTTTTCTAAAGAAAGAATTTAATTTAAAATTTAAAGATACAAGAAAACTTTATATGATAATTAAAAATATATGTGTTTATTGTTAATTTTAATAAATATAAATTTGAATCTAAAAAATTATTCTTTCGTAATTTTTGTGAGTAAACTAATTATAATGGGAAAATCTAATTTTTACTCTAAAGACCTACTTCTTTTAATCGAGAATGTTGAGGAATAAAGTCAACTTAAATAAAATATCTAAATATAATATGTGTTTTTGAAAATATTTATTAAATACAATATAATATAAATTAGAAATTATATTCTCTCATCACCCTGCATAGAAAGAGAGATTTGAAATGAATAACATATCAATTTATATTAAATTCTAAAATATTGTTCTTCATTTATAGAATTAAAAAAGTTAATAATTTATTTTATAATAACATAGATACTTTTTATAATTACTTTATTATAAAAACTACTAGATGTATCCAAATTTTGGGGTTTTTAGGGAAATTGATTTTTCAATTAAATTCATTAAAATAAATAAATAATGAAAGCTTTTCTTTTGGTATGCCTTATTGCCACATCAATGTTGGTCAATGCTCGTTCAACACCCTAAGAAGCTGAATTAACCGTAGAAAGTGATTCCCCAAGTTTCCTCCACCTTTAACAATCATGCAACCAACTTGGAGGTGCATGTTGTGGTGTCTATTGCTGTGCCCTTGGAGCTTGTAATAGAGGAAAATGTGCTTCACCTCTTGCTCCCACTTGTGTTCAAGGATGATTTTTATAATTCAAATCATAATCATATTATGCATAATACTTAAAACCTTTTTCTCAAAATGATGTCTATTGTACCTACAATTTTACATGTTTAAATTGAATATGCCATTTGTTTTACAATTGTTGAATTTCAGAACTTTTTCTTTTTCAGCGGAGTCAGTTGTAGGATATATTGTACGAAATTTTCAACAACCAATTTTCTCGAAAATGAATTGATACGATTCACGATTGGACTTTTAGTTTAGTTGACATTTTTTAATTTCTGAATGTTCCATCCCATAACTAATTTACTTCTACTTAAAATAGATTTAAGTAAAAGTGAGGATTCAAGATTCTAAGAAAAACTTAGTATTAGTTTTCAGGAAATGAAAAGTAAAAAATTATTAAGTTAAGAAGGCAGAATTTTTTAAATCATTACTTCTTTTCTTTGTAGAAGAGAAAGTGTGTAATTTCCTCCACAGAGAATGTAAAATAAATAAAGAATAGAAAAATTTTAGTAACTGGATATCCCCTTTTACTTTCATTTTTTTAGGATTTTAATGATGTATTAATGAATATAGAAGCTTCTATTAGTATTATATATATATTTGATAGTAGATTATCATTTACGACTATAAAACTCAAAATAAAGTGGAGGGAAAATTAAATGATTAACTATTTTTAAATGAGTGGCAAAAGAAAAGAGAGGATATAGAAATAATGTTCCCTTTAGACTTTTCTTAATATTTTATTTGTTGTTCTAACATTTTATTTATTATAAGATACTTATATAAATGAATTCATCATATTCTTTTGTAATATTCTTAAGCGATCAATATTTTAGAATTTGTAAAATGGAGAATCAGAATTAAAAATCACAAAGTTGTTTTTATTTTATGATTTTCAGAATTATTTTACTTTTATGAGAATTTTTTTTTTAACCGAAATGAATGAAGCTAAGGTGTTATCAAATGTAAAAATTTTATATTATATTGATTGATACTAAATTTTATCTTAATTGTTAGTCTGTCTTATTGATTGATTTTCTTTCAAAAATAAATGGAAGTTATTTGTGAATTAAATGATAATTAGGGTAGAATTAACTCAATAAGTAAAAAATTATTGCATAGTAGATCAATTTATGCAAGAAAAATAATATTTAACAATTTCATACAAATTATAGATAAGTACAAATATCTGCTAGGATAATATAGGAATATTTGAATTATTGATAAATCAAATTACAATAAAATTTTAAGACTCTTATAGAATATCAATTTTGAATATTATAGCTTGTATTATAAAAGACTTCATAGCTAATTATTATTAAAAATGATTGTATACATCGTTGTTAGAATAAATAAATATATTATTAAAAAGAATTCAAATACAACTTATAATGAGATTTGTTTCTAAATTCTCTTTAATCATTTTATATTCCATCGCAGGAATGTGTTATTTTCAGAGATCAAATTTATCTTACTAATAATAATATTAATAAATTTAATATTATCATATATTCAATCTAAAATTTACAATGACTTACCATAATTAAATCATGTGATCTGCTGAAAAAGATGAGATTAACTCTCCTCTTCCTGTATTTTCTTAAAAACACTAAACTATTTGATTTAAAATTCTATTTTCATAATTATTATCCTATGTACAAGCTACTAAGTAGATTTTTTCTTTTTTATCTTAATTTAGATTTCGAATTTTATTAAGCTCATCCTCTGGTTTGTTGGCTCTTCCATCTGTGTAAAATAACAACAGATATCTAGAATATCTATTAAAATTTACAATTCTGATGTGTTATCCTATTAAATTATTTTTATAGCCTTTTTAATTGGTTTAGAAAAGTCTGTTGTTCCACCCAAAAAGTTCATTTTAATTTTTTTAGTAATTCTTGCAGCCCTCTCAGCTTTCTTCAGAACGGTTGCTTTATCATTAAAAAGTATAAGACTTATTTTTGCGTTACTGTTATTTTCTAGATCATCCACTTTTATGTTGTCTATGCACTGTCTTACACCTTGTTTTATACTTGTCCAATCTCGATCCATTGATCCTGAACTATCTAAAATGAAAATATAATGAATTCTAATCTATTGATGAATCTATTATTCAGGTATATTTCTGAAATCGATTTACAATCTCTGACAAATTTCTTATCCATAATTATTCCAAATTTTTATCAATTTTTTTTTCTATGTTAGTTTTTTACTTTTATCAAGTTCTGTTTGAAAATCCCATCCTTAAATATTCACATTAAATTCCTACCTTCTTCTAAATCCTCCAACAAAAAATTCATCACAACATACATTTCTTAATTCAAGTCCTATAATATTGAATTTAAATACCTCCTAAAAAATGTCCTTTTTAGCATTTATGCCTTGATTTGTGATTCACTTCTAAATCACATTTTCGTTTGCAAAACTGACAGTATTCTCTACATCCTATAATTTGAAGCTGTTTGGTATAAAGTTCTTCCTCTACCTAGAAATTTGTTAGGTCAATTTCAAGTAGTGTATTTTCAGAAATTGTCAAAATAAGTTCCTTAATAAAAACATCTAATCGATAGATTTCAACAATGTCTCTATTATTCCAAGGAATTTAAACTTCTTATTTTCCTATTTACTAAAATATATATCTCTAATAATAATTTATATATCCTGTGTTTTGGGGATCCTAGCCTTAGAGGAATCTCAACACAATACTATGCATTTCCACTTTTAAATCTGCTCCAGTGTTTTAGAAGTAATCTTCATTTTTTAAGCCTGGTTTCATAAACCTATTTAATAAATTTGCATTTTATAGTATCTTTTCCTTTAAACTTTAATATTCTTGATTTAATTTTGAGTTAAGTTCAGAAATCAAATCATCTTTAAATTTATCTATTTAAGACTTAGCCTCTTATTCAACTTGGTTACTCTATTCTACTATGTAGTTTACAATAAATGTTTTATCAGCATCCTCCTAAAACAATTTTTAATCTAGAGTTTCAAGTGGATTAAAATTGATTTTTTGAATCTGATTTCTAACGAAATCTCGATTCTTATCATAGAATTATAATTGAAAATTAGATCTAATTTTTCCAAAAAAGTCCCTGGCTGATATCTTACTTAACTCATCATCATTTCTACTTAAATCAGCAAATATCTTATCAAATTAATGGTCTTTGCTTTCTTCCAATTATTTTTATATTTTATTTGCTGATTACCATTATTATTAACATGTTAAGCTCCAAATAATTAACAAACTAAAATAGATAATACATCTCTATCCTAATAAGTTTAATGTAACACCAAAACTTGCAAATTATTTATTAAATTTATTTTAAATTAAATTTACATTCAATTTATCAATTAGAACAGATACTTATTACATTTTATAAGATTTTATTTATTCATCTTGTCTTTCAATGATGTTTTACTTATCCGACATTTCTAATAATATGAATTAATAAATTTCATCATATATTTATTCCCATCCTTTTTCACTAATCATTAAACTATTAAATGATTTACTAAATTGATTAGGATTTTTACTTAATTATTAAGTTTCCAATTACTAAAAAAAAATTTAATATTCTTAATATTCTTGTTCATTAAACTAACAATTAATTTCTTCTGAAATAATAAGATTGTTCTCTTGCATTTAATTTATATATGATTTTGCATTAGAGCCTAAAACCTATATTTTCTCTTCATAAGTTTATAACCCTTTTAAAATCTCTTATGGAAAGTTTTAATAATCATCTATTATTTATATTGATTTCTTTATCTCTTTTGTTATCTTCTCATTATTTTATAATTGCTTTTAAATTTATTCCAATAATTACTAAAATTTGTTATCAACTTTTAATTAGGGATGATTAAAAAGAGACAAAATTTTCTTTATATTGTTTATTTAAATCAATTAATTATTCATAAAATACTCATTTAAGTAATTTAATAGTTGATCTTTTTTTAAATATTCAATTCTAATTTAGCAAATATAGAATTTTGAAAAATTAATATAATTTGGTTCGAAAGTTTCAAGAATTTTTTATTATATTGTTTTATTAAAATGACTAAAGTGCTAATCTGTTCTAAAAATAGGTCTAAATTAAGTCTCTTTTAATTCTTCAAAATATAATTGGAATAATTGAATTTACTTTTCTTTTGAAATATGTGCCTCTGTTTTGTTTAAATTACTCTTAAAAAACGTAAGATAATCAGGTTCTCTTTTTGATATCAGAACAAATTCATTGTATTATCCTTTCATTGTTTAGTACTATAAGATTTCAAAAGAATCAAATTAATATTCTAAAGTTTCAGAAAATTATTTTAACATAGTTTTCCACTCTTTATTAAACAAAGTTTAAACTTAGTTTTTATCAGGTACTACTTCATATGAATTTCTGAAACGCTCAGCTAAATCTTCTAAAATCTTTACTTTTCTATATTCAATTTTTTGATTAATGATTCCCTCTGTAATAATAAGTCTACACATTAATTACTCATTATCAATTTATTTATTCAATTATGTTTAAAATTTCAAAAATACTTATCTAGATATCTTTTTTGTTTATGAAAAGTTCTAAAGTGATAAATATATTTATTCTTAGATAACTTTGAGCTTTATATTAACTTCGTTCATTTTATCTTGTTCTAACTGATTAAGGAATTAATCAGTGATTTGATTAATGCGAGCAGAATGCTAAATTTAGGCTTTAATATCATATTTAAATTTAAAATCATCACTTTTTTATTCCAAAATGTTGTTATATTCGTCTTTCATTTATTTATTTTAGTAATACTAAAGTAGTTCTTAAAATTCTATATAATCAGGCAATCTTTATATACTATTCCACATTTCTTCAACTGATGTCAAATACTGGGATAGTGACTGTAATTAGGTAACATCATCTTAAAGTTTAAATTTTTCAATATAATTTTTTATCATTTTAATTGCATTTTAATAGGCCATAAAAGAAAATGTTTCATTTATTTTTGATTAAGTCCACCTTTAATCATTCCAAACATTTTATATTTATGCAAATCCCAAAACCCAAATATGTTTTATATCAATTTCAATTATACTCGTATAATCAATCTGTTGGTTTTAATTCTATTTCCCACTTTAACCAATTTGATTATTTTGGTTAATTTTTATGTCTAAATTTGTTGCCAATTATTAAATTTGTTCAAAAAATGGCCCAATCCTTTATATATCGTTATTTTAATTAAAACACCAAATTATTTATTTAACTCCTGCAATATTATTTACCAATTGACCATATTAATAAACACAAATTTCAATTAAATTATGAAACTAAGAATGAATATCCCCTTTTACTGTTAAAAGAATAATATCACTTATTGCTAGAATTAATAATGACATTTTTTAATCAAATTCAGCATCTGCTTAATTCGGGCTTTAAAGACCTTCAGTATCCAAAAGAAGAATTTAGTCAAAAATACTTCCAAAGATTGAATCATCCCTAACTTTTACTAATTACATATTTATTCCTTTGGTACATCTTCCAACACTTGCCCAAAAATGACATCCAAATATTTTATTTAGCAAAGTGGATTTACCTGAACTTTATGGTCCTAACACACTTAAAACTAAGATTTTTTAATTTTCGTTTTAATTTAACTTCCTAATTAGTCTTCTCAAAAATTATTAGTCTATATTTTATAGATCGCTATCTAATAATTCAAAAGGTTCCCCTTTTCTGATAATTTAACAGAGTGCTTCAATTGGATCAATATCTAATTATTTTCCCAAACTTTCAAATTAAATTAATTCTCTCCAAAATATCTCTATTCCAATTTTTTTTAGTTTTAATTCATTTTCGATTTCCTTTATTTAGATTCTAACATCTTAAGATTATATAGTTTGATCTAAATAATTTGAAGATGTAAATTGACCACTTAATTTTATTTAAGAAGATCTTCCTTAAATCAGATTTTAGTATTTTTAAGTTAATTTCTAGGTATTTTCCTCATCAAACTATTTTAATTTTTCAAGAAACCATAAATACTATGTATGATCTTATTTTAGCACTTATTAAAATAACTTTAACAATTCTGAAGGCTCTCTAAACTTTTTAAACATATTATTATATTAAATTTCCTCCTGCAATCTTTTGATTTCCTTTTCTTTTTATGGTTACAAACTCTAATAAATAATATCATTTTCCAAAATTTTGTTTCTATAATCACTATGACGTAATGGAAAAGTATCTTTATTATAAAATCCATCAGGCTATTCAACTACGATAGATAATTAATCAAAAATGAGATCAAATAAATTTTTGTTCTATTATATCGTCTCTGAAATTTCATGCGATTTTGAATTGAAATTTTTTAGAATTTTCAAATATAAATCATCTGATTTATTTACCTCAATATTATTTATCTAATTAAAAATAAATTTGGAAGCCTTTTGAATTTCATTCAATTGAATTTATTTGCCAATTCCTTTCTCAGCTAAATCTAAAACCTAATGAAACGCAATATTAAGTTCATCAAGTTAATTTTAAAATTCTTAAAGTAATTAAATTTGAGTTGAATTTCTTATGAGAAGACAAACTTTTTTGTAGTTAGAATTATTCATAAGATGTGTGAGGGTTACTAAATTTTCCTGTAATTCTTTTTCTGTATCTATTTGAACTATCCATAATTAAAATAGAGGTAATATTTTGATTAAAACTTCTTGTGGGACATATCCATGTGCATCAGCTACCATAAAATTTCTTGTCTTATTAAATTCAAAATCAAACATTAAATCTATTGTATTGCCATTTAATTAGCAATTATCACCAATTTCAAATTTTTACAATTTATAGAAAATATTATTTATTAATTCTGTTTTACCAATTTTTGTTTGAATTTTACTTAAACTAAGATTGATTATATTGATGCTATCTTACATTAAATAAAATAATTTATCATTTATCTAAAATAAATCCTCTTCATTTTAAATGCAATCAAAATTATATGTCTAATATATGAAAGGGACAGGATATTATTAAGAATAATACTTAAGTAACAAATATTTTAATTCTTAATTAGAATTATTATAAAAGATTTAGAAGAGAGCTTTAATATTAAAACATTCTGATTTAAGTTAATAATGTCTAGAGGCGATTTCTTCATTAATCATCTCAATAAGTGATTCAAATGTTTCTCCTCTTTTTAAAATATCCAAAAAGATTTAGAACAAATCATATGTTTAATTGGCATCCATACAATTAACCCATTTTTTTATTGCTTATTTTACATATTAATTGTGTTCTTCTGGGGCCAAAAATCTAAATTGCTCTATTGCAATATTTGCTACTTTTGGAAATTATTTATGAAGTTTTTTCCTTTTTAAGCATTAAGGTTTTAATTAAAAAATGTTTAAATACTAAACACTTCTCAATAAAACTTCATATTATGCTTCATCTAAATCATATAAATTTTCGCAAAGTTAAATAACTGTTTAATTTAATTGATTATTATTTGAGGAAAGAAATATTTATTCAATTATACTCAAAACTTTTTCATTAGATGTATTGAATTTAAAATAAAATTTGATAAATTGAATTCGGTGATTTCTATCAACAAACTATAAATTTCCAGGAAGACTTATTAAAATGTTTTTAATAATCAACTGTTTACTCTTTAATTAAGTATTTTGGAGTTTAATTTCTAATTACTGTTTTGCTTATACTAAATTTAGATTCTGCTATCTTTCTTATATTTATTCAATTATTTCGAACAGTTCAGAATTGAATGAAGTAATCCAAAAAAAATTAATCAATCCGCTTTCATCCTTAATCTCTTTTAGTTAGCAAAATTACAGCTAAGAAGTAAGTTACCAAATATCTTGCGAAAGTATAATAGATGTGCCACAAATTTCTTATTTTAATTTGTTTACTTTTTCTTGATAATCCAAATAACTCTAAGAAATTTATAATTGTAAATCAGTTTAAAAATAAAATATTACGTGAACAAAAAATAGTAATATTTCATCCTAACTTGATTTAACTTATTCTTAAATGATTTATTATATAACTTCTTCCCTCTCATTTTAATCTTCCATATATATCTTTTTAAGATCATCTAACCCTTACTATATTTCAAATTTAATTAGATAATTCATCCAAAAGTAAAATATGATACAAAAGTATAATTCTTCTAATTCTTCATTCACATTCTCTACGTTTTATATATATAACAGTAAGTCATCCATTTAAAATTAAGAACACTGCAATAAATTACATATTCTTTGATTAATATATTGTCGTAATACTTAATGACCTTAAATTATTGGATTGATAATTTTAAAAAATTTATAATCATTCATATTTTCTATTTAAATTTCAAACTCTTCCAAGGTTATTAAAAATAATTATCTTTATTTTAATAAATTAACAAATTAGTCATAAGAGTCTTAATTTGCATTTTCCTTATTTTTTAAGTAAAATATAAATTAGTTTATTTAAGACTTTAATAAGGATCCCACGATTTGTTCTAAATTTTAAGAGTGTCTTTCTTATTATGGAAGAAAAAGAAAAGAAATCAAAATTTAAAGCAATTCAATTTATGAAATGAGTTTCTTACCTAATTTATATTCATTTAGATCAAGTAAATCGAAAATCTTCTCATCTAACATCTAAATTGCTAAATGATTCATTGAAATTAGCTCTGAAATTTAATTATCTTCAATAAATTTCTAATTTTTTAGTAACTCAAACATAAGTGTTTTATTTTTCTATTACCTTGTACTTTAATACAGTTCTTTATAGTCAGGTTTGTTAAAATATCCCCCTCTTACAAGAAATTGTTCACCCTCAAACTCTTATATCATGAATTCAATTATTTTTTATTTTTCATCTTAATCCAAATTTTCAAGTTGTACATTTATATCTTTAAGAATAAAGACATCCCGAATATATTTCTTGTTTCTGATTTTATCGAAAATTCTTAATATATTCTCTTTAATGTCTTATCTATTGATTTAAGGAAAACCAATGTTCATCCTGAATTATTAAAAAATAGTTATTATTTTTATTATTCTTTCTTTCAATCAAATTAAAATTTTTTGGTTGAAGAATGATTGTTCAATTTTTATTCATTCATTAATTATGATAAATATTTTTATTGTTAAAAAATCAAAAGGAAATTTAATTTCCATAATGATCATTTGTTAATTATGCGAATTAATGTAAAATGAAAAAAACTACTATAATTTTATGTTAAAATTATAGATTTAACAAAAAAACAAATTGCTTGAGCAAAAACACAACCTTAAATAATCAAAATACTCAAGATAAATAATCTAATCAAGTAACTTTAAGTTAAAATTTGAATGAGGTTGTTAAATTTTGAATATAGATTTATTACATAAAATCTCATCTACATATGCTAGAAAAAAAAATAGATCTCAAATGATAAATTAAGCATTATTAATCAAAGAATAACATAAAATAAGAAGTACATATTATTGAAAAAAATTAATTACAGTTTCTTAATAATACTGAAATATACTAAATTTAAGTATAAATATGTTTACAGCAAGAGTGAAGAATTGTTCTAATGATTAAAAAAATACATAATAATGATTTGACTAAAATATAAATCATAATCCAAATGATAATATTAAATGGATTGCAACAAAGATTTGAAACCCAAATGATCCATCAATTAAAGTTTCACATTAAATACATTAATTGTCAGCAGACCATTTATAATTTTTTTTTGTTCTTGAAAAGCATGTGTCTTTTGTTAGGTTTGAAGTGTCTGTAGCATCTTAACATTTATCTTGAGTATATTAACATAAAGTGTAAATAGTTCCTTAAGTTCTAACTGCTATGCAAGTGGACTCAGTATTATCTGAACATTTACTAGATCGACAAGCGTTATTTTCATATACACAATTATTTTATGTACAAAGATTTTTAAAATTATTTAATTCTGAACAATCAGTAAATTCCCCTAAAGAGCTACATTTACCATTATTATCCCAAGCACAATAGGTTGATTCTGATTAAAATCCTGTACAATTTACTTCCGATGTTATTTAAGAACAATTAACAAATTCATAATCTTTACAAGTTCCTGTTAACTTTGAGCACCATTCTTGTGTAGGACAATCATCAACAGAATAATTAGAACATTTAGAAAACTTTTCGCATACATTCTAACTATTCCAATAGCAACCACTTCCGTTTTAACAATTAGATTTAACTGTGAAGTCAGAACAAACTTTTTCATAATCTACACATTCATCATTATCCCATTTGCATAACTCACTTTAAATTTTACATGTTAATTCTGTTGTTTGATTTGAACACTTAAATGAATACGATTAACATTCAGAAGTTGTGGTATTCCAAACACACCATGCTGTTAATTGGTTGCATTCTTATTAATTAAGTTCTGAGCATTCGCAATGTAAAGAAGAGTCAACTGTGATACTTGCTGCAGTTAAGCTTATGAGAAATACTTGAAATGTAAGTTTATTTTTCATATTTATTATCAATTTAAATCTTTCCAAGAACCCCCCCTTTAAACTATTATCTCTTAATTAAAAATATCATATCTCTAAATTCAATTCAAATAAATCAATTTATTATATTTTATTACAATTTTTATTCAAATTTCATTAATAACATTAAAATTTTTAGTTCCCTTCAATTTTCCCTTTCCCTTACAAATTATCCATTATGTTTTAAATAATCTGTAATTCAAATCGGTTAATTAATTCATAATTAAGAAGATTAATGAAGAAAATAATATAAAATTAAAAAGCCTGATCTTATGCTAGGTAGATTTATCTTTTAAGAATACCTTATTTCGTTTCAACATCCTCATTAGTAACAGAATTTATATTAAAAAAATATTCTTATCCATTTTCTACACAGAGAATTTAATATTGCTATTTATTTTCCTTTAGTTTACGTCGAATTCCATCCTTGTTAAATCTATACGTTTCAGTATAAAAATGTATTCAGGAATCATAGAATATTGATTTGATTATAATGATAACTTTCTAAATGAAAATAAAACTACTGATATTATATACTGATAAATATATCACATTCTATGATATATTTTTAATATGTATAAAAGTCGAATAAAATATTAAATCAATATTCCAACTAAGCATCTATCGAAAATTTTATTCATGAAATTGAGAATTTACATAAATGGAAACAAATTTAGGATTAATGAAGTCACATTATAAATTAAACTATCAAGTATATTTCTCTATCATATGATGTGGGTATCTTTGAGACAAATATTATTTATCATAAATATATCCATAATATTTCAGATTATCAAGTTGTAATAAAATCAATTTTTATAATAAACTCATCTTTATATTTAATTTATATATATTTTCTAATTCAATTATAACAATTGGTGTATCCAAAATTTGCGGTTTTTAAGGAATTGAATTTTCAAATAAATCCATAAAAATAAATAAAAAATGAAAGCTCTCCTTTTGGTATGCCTTATTGCCACATCAATGATGGTCAATGCTGTTTAAGTTCCTTAAGAAAAAGTCTTGAGTGCCTAAAGTGATTCCCCAAGTTTCCTCCACCTTTAATAATCATGCAATCAACTAGGCGGTGCATGTTGCGGTGTTTATTGCTGTGCTCTTGGAGCATGTAATAGAGGAAAATGTGCATCTCCCCTTGCTCCTACCTGTGTTCAAGGATGATTTTCATAATTCATATAATAATCGCATTATGCACAAGCCTTATACCTTTTTTTCTAGATGATAGCTTTCTTGTTT
Source organism: Paramecium sexaurelia (assembly GCA_000733375.1). Taxonomy (NCBI): domain Eukaryota; phylum Ciliophora; class Oligohymenophorea; order Peniculida; family Parameciidae; genus Paramecium; species Paramecium sexaurelia. The sequence continues at coordinate 193,828 of JPFM01000019.1, forward strand.
TTATGTCTAAAACGAATTTATTCATTTTATTTCAATAGTTTGAATTTCAAATTATTCTTCGCTTTAATTTTTCTAATATATAATATTCAATTTTTGATTTAACTAGTTCGCATCAATCCACTTTATAAATCTTTTTTTCTTTCATATGTTGATATTTTGATTTTGTATAAACAGAGTGATTTTGAATTTCTTATATTATGTTTTCTCTGCATAAATTAAATTAGGTTATAAAAACGATCTAACACAAATTATTTAATTACTATTAATTATTTCATTCTCATGTGGTTTTTTCCTTAGAGAAATAAGTAACTTCATTTTTTAAGACTTGAAATTTATATTGATCAAATTGAAAATTATAAGCTATATTAAATCAACAAGCTTAGTCTTAGACTTTTAAATCATTTATTTTATAAAGAAATTTATGAATTAAAAATATATCTTTAAAATAGCGAAAAATTCATCCATAATCAAAATTGCTAGTAATCGTTTGAATTAGCCATTTGGCAATTGATTTGTCAATTCATATTTTAATAAACAGTGATAGCCTTCAGCATTTAATATATACTAATGAAATCGAGAATATTAATCATTATTTAATTTTTAAATTAACACAAAAATATTATAATAAATAGTTATTATTATATTTATTTTATAAAATTATTTTAATATTTTTCTGTTAGGTTATTTTTGAACAATAATTGTCTAGGAATCTTAATATAATTTTTTATAATTTTTAACAATCATAGTACCTTTAAAAGAGTGAATTATTAGATTGATAATGCTGAGCTTATAAAATCATTATTATTTTGCTTTTATATTTATTCCAAAACATTTTATTTATAATAGAAGATATTTATTGGATATAAAATAAATATTCATAGCAGCCTAGTTGAGGAGTTTAATCTCTAGAACATAAATATCAGTCTTTTATTATACTATATAAATATTGATAAGAATTTAAATAAATTTGAATTCTAAATTAATGAAAATAAAGGGAAAATTGAAGAACTTTCAAAATAACAACCAATATAAATGAAAACTATGTTAATAATTCTAAAAAATTTATATTTTTTAGTTTATACCAATCAAAGACATTTTTTTAATTTATAAAATTTTGAAAAGATTATAGTTTTAAAATACACTATAAGAGGACGTATCAATCAAATAAATTGTAAAGTAATTTTAATAAATAGATTTTTAATCACTATATGGAATGAAATAAATTTTTATAACTCACATAAAGGTCGTTTAAATATGATGGGTTCAAATTATTAAAACTTGGAATTTATTGCCAATTTGAAAACTATTTATAACAATACTAAGAAAAATATTATGATTGACTTTAGGATTTGTAGTTATCTAAAAAGTATAGATAAAAATTCTATATTGGATAGACGCCGTTTTATTAAAAAGAGAATTATAAATTTTATTATCTAAACTAAAAGAAAACAGTAAAAATTGCAAACAAAATATACCACAATTTTAATTGCTAATAATCTTATTTTAATGTAAATTCTAAGTAAGACTTGTACTACAATTAATACTAATTTTTAATATTTTACATTAAAAGTTCGAATTCTGTTTCCAAATTTTTAAGGATTTGATTAATATACCACCCATCCGATTGAGAGTATTAATTCTTGGTAAAAAATTAAATAATTTAGGCTAATTGATATATTTCTTACTAATTCTCTATTAGTTATTAATTATTCAAATTTTGATTATTGCTGGATTCTGACTGGGGGGTTGAATTTTGATGTTGTTAGCCTTAGCAATTAGAGTTAAATTAATTCCTATCTAATCCAATTTTATTAACATCTTAGTAATATTATTGATTCTATTAGATTTAATTGTTTTGTATTTGATTTTAATCGTTACCTTAATGCTGAAAGTTCTAATTGGATTATTAGGAAGATAGAGAAAAATTTTAATTCAACAAATTCTATGTATATTTTTCATACTATCTAATAGGATAAAATAATAATTTACAAAGCTTTTTATCGAATTTCTGATTCAATTTGTGATTTATCATAGATAATCTATCTATTCATTGTAACCTAATTATCAACAAACTACATAGAGTTTATAAGTTTTTATATTACTTACTCATTAAATTAGGTAGGTAAATCTGTTTATTTTTATTAATACTAGACCCATTAAAACTCCTTTCCTAAACAATTATTTTTATATGATTCTAAGTTTTATAATTATTCTTTTAATAATTCTTTATCTTGTTCTGTCATCGATTCCATAATGGATTCGAGGATATTTTAGGCAATCTCCCTTTATTGTTTTAGAAACTCTTCATTTTTAGATTTTTAGCATTAGTATATTTAGTCTAAATGAATTCCATTTGAAATATTTAATTATAATATTAATTTGTTTTAACATACACTAACCATAGGATGTTAATATTAGCCTTTAAAATGTTAAACAACAGCTCTCATTGAATATAGTAAATTAACTACGTTTTATAAGTCCTAGTAGACATAATATTGAATTTCAGCTTAATGAGGAGATTATTAGTAAATTTGTTGATGAATTTGTTATGACATACAATTCATAGTTGCCATTGAGTTATTTTTTTAAATAGTTCATATCACTAAAAAATATTTCAATGTTGATATTAATAGAATAAAATTAAATGCTATTATGAAATTTTAATTTTTAGTTTTATAAAATATTTTTTTCTAAAAAGTAAAAAAATGTTGATATAAATGTAGAAACCAACTAAAAAAAGGGAACCTTTTTTTGTAATTAATAAATATTTAAAATTTTCCTAAATTTCAACATTAATCTAATTTGTAAAAGAAATTAAGAGTTGGAAGATCAGAGAGGCCAATAATTCTTAATCTACATCAATCAATTAAGCTTTTTTTTAAGATAAGTACTTGAATTTTAACTATAAAAATTCCTAAATTGAGGAAGAATTCTTTTTTATATGATAGAGATAAAATTAGGTAATTTTACACTCAATACTCAAAAAATCAAGATAAAGTTACCATTTTTAGATTATATAGTATAGTCTATATTCATTTAGTTCTAAAATGAATGATATTTAATATCTTCATCATTTAAATTGACTCTAAACAGGTCTCGAGTACTCGAACGTTTTATATGATGGATTCAAGTTAAATTGCTCAGCTCAAATTTAGTATTCATTTTCTATTAATTAATATTATATTTGTAATTATGAAATAAGTAGAAAAAAGTACTTTGAGTTTTATAAGTGTCTCGACAAAACAATTTTCAATAATAAATTGAAAATTTTTTTTTAGATATAGTGAAAAATATTAATAATAAATTATCAAAATATTAATTTAAAAAATATAAAAGTATTACAGGAACTAGATAAGC